>OU343217.1:308024333-308167187 GCA_910596185.1 Chrysanthemum makinoi
ATATACGATTTGGTTGGTAATGTTAGAGATATCCCAAAATAATGAACAAAATATATTAGAGGCGCAACTTGTTGCCCGTTTGCTTTCCACCTCTATGTAAATCAAAAAGTTTAATATGTGAACTGAAGTTTCTAAAACTAGTACTTTGCCGCTAAAATGATTAATATAAGGCTTAAATATAGCTGTTAAAAAACTTCTAATATACTCTAAAAGTTTAGAAGCAAATAAAATTCAGATAGCTAGTTACAGTAAAGTAACTCAAGTATAGAAAATTAACTAATATATACAATATTGATAATTACATGAAAATCAGTTTTGTCACAACTACGGCTTAACACTTCAAATTTGTTGCAAATCCTAGCACCCCCAAAGTGTATATTACATTGGCAGTGCAAAGGATATGAGCTTGTCAAGTTACACCCCAAGGCTCAAGCTCATTCAAGTCAGTTTAAGTATCTTAGTTAACTTCTTATGGAGATTATGATCATTCGATATGCACAGGTCATTAGAAATTACATGTTTCAAATCCCTCCATCCCAAAATATAAGCTTTTTATTTTTTCAAAGTCTTTATTTTCCGACTTTGATTAATTATTTCTTATCGTGTTATATAATACAGTTAAAAAGTATACGTGTTTCATATATATATTTTGCAAGTTAATAACCGAGTCAAAGTAAATAAAAAGACTGAAAAATTCAAAATGCTTAATGTGGAAGGAGGAGTATCTTAAGTTAACGAGCTACTTAAAATACAAGCCCATTCGAGGCAAACTAAATCAAACTCCTATGTTGAGTTAGAGCTTGCATAATGAAGGATTGACACAAAAGTATTGAATTGAGCTTGTGCTAGTTAGCTTAGGGTTGTCGAGCTGGCATTGATTATCCAGTATATATTAACTATATTACTTGTGAAAAGATGTTCTTCTTATAATCAAATCATGAATTAGATTAATTTTTAAAACGACTTGAAGATCAAACTAACCAAATCCTAATTAAAAATGAGAATTTGAACTATTTGATTAATATGTGAAAGAGAACATATATCATTCTTTGGAGACCATATGTATATATTTTTTTGAACGGCAATTGAAATAGAAACTAGCAAGGGGCTAGACGAAGTTACAAGGGGTGGATAGAGCATTACAAGGGTATTGGGTATAATGTATGCACATAGCAAAGAGTTAAAGAGTACTTACCAGAACATCAAACCCATCAAATCTGGATTTAAACCAAGAAACAAAAGAGTGAATTGAAGCCGAATCAGATATGTCAAGCTGACAAAAACAAACATTGCGTTCGAACCCAAGTTCCTTAAGGGAATCCATGGCCTTTGAACCTTTGGACTCATCTCGAGCCGTTAGCACAACACTCAACCCCAATTCAGCAAATCTTTTAACCAACGCGTACCCAATACCCTTATTTGCTCCTGTTACAATAGCTACTGTGTCCTTGACCACCATCTAACCGCGATTTTAGGGTAAATAGGTAGTTTTTGTTGTTGTTGCTTAGATGGTGATGCCATGTTTTTTAGCTTAGATAGGAATGTGAGAAATCTTATGCAAATGAGATGGAGACTAATGTTGAAAGAAATGGATTTATATATAATTGACTTGCATGCGTAGGATATATGTCTTCTAGAGATTTTTAAATATCAAAAGTAACATATAAGTTACCTGATTGGTTGCAATAAATAATTGTCCTCGTGGATGTTACAAGTTATAAAACTCCTATAGGTTGGCGTAGGTCATGGAAATTAAGCTAATTAAACTAGTTTAAAAGTGTAAACAGAATAACGTGTCTATATAATATCAAACGTGATATTGTAAAAATAAGGGAAACTTCTAAACTTACCTAACTTAAAAAAGTTTGCCATGCAAAATTCTTACAGTTTGTCGAGTTAAACTAAAGAGTGGTAACAGGTATGTAACGAAAATGAAAGTGATTGAAAGAAATAGAGTGAAGAGAAAAGAAAGATAGAGAGCGGAAAGAGGAGCCTTCCATTCTTTGGCGTAAGTCATCCTTCCGCATTGGTGAGTGGAGTGCCACAATCCCATTCATCATTTTTTGATCTACATAAGCCAAAGCCCATATTTGGCGACGGGCTCCGGCATAAATGCAAGGAGGATGTATAGCTGATATAGGATCTGGTAGTTCTACTGATGTAGTGGATTCTGGTAGTTCAATGGAAGCTAAGGAGGTTGGGTCTCTTAAGACCGGGAATGTATCATAAGAACCGCTTGTGAGTGATTCAATGGAAGCTAACGAGATTGGTTCTAACCATATCGTTGAGAAAATTGGGGAGTTTGAAAAGCTTCTTATCGATGGGAAAGCTACTCTTGTTGATGATGATGGTAATCCTATTAAAAATGTTGATTATCCAGGTAATAAAAAGGATTTTCCGTCTACTTCTTCTAGTAAGAGGGTTAACCCATTCTCTAAGGTGGGAGAGATTGTTGACTCTGATAGTGATGAAGAGGAGGTTGTGAATACTTTTGATGAGTCAATAAACCTATTTGGTGGTGGTCATGGTCGTGAAAATGATTATGATGACTATAATTATGATGACTATAATTATGATGACTATGCGGATCATGTCTACGATCTTCCAGGGAATTTAGATGCTTATTATGACACGTATGGTATCAAGCTCCAAGGCCTTGGTAGGAAGTAATTTTGTTTTCATAGGAGTCTAATGTTATCTTTTGAGTAGTGGTTTATTTTCTTATATAAAGAATAGGAAGTATCTTGTTATTTAAGCTTTCCGCCTATGTAACGGGCTAAGATATGGGATTCACCCATATCCTTTGTACTTAAACGTTTTTTGGAGTAATATATTTACCGGGTCTTTGAACTTTTACCAAAAAAAAAGATAGAGCTCTAATTTGTGTTCTCAAGTAACAATGTAAGAATAATTTGGTCTTTTTACTACTTTATATATATATTTTTTTTTTACTTTCACTTTAATTTTTAGCGGAAAATGTTGGCCCTAAAATACCTTAAATCTCGGTCCACTTTCTTTCCTCTCAATTTCCTTTCATCCTTCAAAAATCTTAAGAACACACAAAAAAAATAATTTCTCCACTTTTTCTTCACACTCTTTTTTAGGATAAAGGGTTTTTCTGGCAAATGTATTACTCCAAAAAACGTTTAAATACAAAGGATATGTGTGAAGTCACATATCTCAGCCCATTACATAGTAAAGCTAACATAACAAGACACTTCATATCTTTTAAAACAAGAAAACAAACCACTACTCCTTTCATAAGAATCACAAAAGGCAATTTGACTAGCAGAAAGCTCTTCGTGGATTTCATCATCATCATCATAAGGATCATCGTCATAGGGTTCATTTCCATAACTCTCCCTTCAACTTTCTAATAAACTCTTCTTCCCCCCACCCCACCCCCATATCCGTTTCCACACTCACCCTTAGAAGCACTAGCAACAGCATGCATACCAGATGCTAAAAAATTAGCCATATCGTTATCAACAGATTCAACCTCATCTTCACTATCATGATCACACCGATGATCAACCTTTTTAAAAGGCTTACCATCATGATCCATAAAAGTAGCTTTCCCAACAATAAGTAGCTTTTTAAGCTTCCCAATTTTCTCACCAGTAGGAGTAGTACAAAGAATACCATTCACATCAGTGTCGTTCATATCAAGAGCATCAAAAGGTTTTTATGTAGAAATATTCGTCCCACTCGTACTTGCCTCATTTGTGTTATTTTCCTTAGTAGCATCGAGCTTTTTCGATACAACTACATATACTTGCTTAGATTTAGAAGGCTAAATTTAGCCCCTTTATGTACATCAATACTACAAAACGGCTTTCTCTGAGACATTTGAACCCCAACCTTCTTACTTTTAGCCTTACGATTCCTTACCTCGGTGAAACCATCATCATTTTATCCAAGGTAGTAGGCGGCAGAAGCCTTGGCTGCTACATTAGTATTACTACCAACAACCTTCTTAACGATTTGGGCATTCAATCAAAGCATGTCCAAAAGTTTTACCTTCATGAGGACTGAGGAGGTTTCCATTCATATTCAACATTAATAATTCCAGTAGTAAAACCATTTGCTTTATTTGGAAATGCCATTGTAACCTGGCTTTTTAGTTCTAAATCCGCACTTAATTCAAAAAAAATTCCTTCGCTTTCACTCCTCAACTAAACTCGAGAACACAGTGTTAATGTCATATTATACTACACCCGTCTTACATGTTTATCTTTCTATTTTGGTTTGTCTCAGCAGTGTATATTTACATATTTTAACCAATTAAATGATTTTCAAATGTCAATACAACATGTTATTGATGTACAGTGTAGTGATTGATCTCCTTTTTATTAAGCTATGTGCAGGATTAATAATTTTGGACGAAAGATTAAGATTCTTTCCTTTTGAATAACTATGATTGTCGATATTTTAACAGACTAATCTCGTATACATGATCATTTACTATAGTATGTGTTGTTTGTAACTTTGAACTTGATAAAGTTGTATTAGTGAGGAATTAATCATAAGATTAAGAATAACAGTTTGTCCTTCTATATTTTCAACCATAGTAGATGTTTATTAGATGTTTCAATCTTTCAATCATGAAAACAAAACTTTTTTTTACCGCTAGTTGCAAAATAAAGTTGTACATACAATAAAAGAAAACTTACGTCACTTGGTCGATTTTGCTAATATAAAAGAAAATTTTTATTAACGGCATTGCATTAAACTAGAAAGATGCTAAAAGAAACTTACAAGGATGAAGAAAAAGATAAAGCAATTATATAGGTCACTAAATCAATCCATCCAAATAAGCGAAGCTTTCTTGTTCCTACTAAAAATTCATGTAAAGGATGAGAGTTTTATATCGTTGAATATGAAGTCTAGTGGTGTTATTTGGGGTTGGTTCGGTTAGTTCGAAGATTTAAACTATCCATCGCGAGGTGGGTAATTAATTTTATTACCCAAAACCGAACCGTACTATGCGGGTAACCGGACAAGCGGGTACCCAAAATGAGCGGTTACCCGCGATTCGAGTAACGGTTAACCATTTTAGACGTTTAATCGATTTTAAACGTATAAACAACAAGATGTTCTAGAATGTAAAATGTCATTTTAGTATAATTAAGTGACATTTAATAGATAATAGTCATATAAAAGTTATCTCGCAAGAATAATTGCATTCAAATATCTATAGATAGTCAATTAACCAAATAATAGTTATCACCGTTTATGGATTATGATCATATTTATCAACTTTCATGCACAAATGTTTAGAAGTGTTTACATTAAAAGGAAAAAATGTATTACACAATAAAATTAGGGCAATAACATAATTATACAATAAAATTAGTGCAAAAAGTGTATTATATAAAATTAGTACAATTATTTGAATATTTAGTTAAAAAAAATTTCATGTATTAAGCGCGGTTCAGTTCGGTTAACTGTGGATATCAAAAATAAAAACGAAACGAGAACGATGATAAGCGGGTTTTTGTTTTCGGTTTCTTCAATTTCGGATTTCTTGGTTTAGGTTTGAGCGGTTCAGCTCGATCGTTATTTTCGGATTTTTGAACACCTCTAATGAAGTCTATAAAATGTTGTTTTATAAAAAATGTCACCTTATTTCTGTAGCTCCATAAATGCCAAATATCGTAGCGACTGGGACCCAATCCACTAATATAAAAGACATATTTTGACACATATGTACTTAAACACCAATGATATGATTAGATCAAGATTAATGGATTATAATTATATGTTTGTAGATGACTTAGGGTGTGTTTGTTTCATTAAGATGTTTTAGGTCTGAATCTGACTACCACATCTTATCAGCAAGAGGTGGCTAGAAAGTCTAAATCTGAACGAAATAATGTTGTTTGTTTTTGTATCGTTTCTGCAATTTATTTATTAAACCAACGAAATGCAATAATAAGTAACTTACGTAAATATGAAACAAGACTTTTTATCATAAATATAACATAGTTAATAAACCATCAAATATATTATATTAACACAAGTTTTCAATCTTTTATCGAGTAAGATGCAGTAAGACAAGTCGTTCACCTCTTACTGAGTAAGATGTTATATGTCTAATTGGGTCTGACTCAAAAGAAAAAAATAAACAAGCAAAATGTCTGCCCTCCTATTACTGGTAAGAGTAAGAGGATTACTAAAACTTTTTTTTAAAAAATAAACACACCCTTAAACTATGATTATGATATATGAGATGGTGGTACATGTGGACAAATAAAATTACTATGCCCAATGAAACCTTTTGTGGATTTGAGCGACCCCTAGCTTTCATTCTCACTTTTGAAGGGTCCTCCTATGCAGGCACCTCATAGTAGGGGTGGTTGCACTTTGCAAAGGGGGTGTCTCGATTTCCGTGCAAATCATGGGTATTCAATCATTGGTAATGATTAATTTCTCGATTTCTGTGCCAAGTTTTTTTACAACTTATTTTTTTACCACTTATACCACTTATTTTTTTACAAGTTTTTATACACTTTTTTTACATGTTTTTTTTTACAGTTTTTTTTTACAAGTTTTTTTTATAACTTATACCACTTTTTTACAACTTTTTTTTTTGGTTTTACAATTTTACAAGTAATGTTTTGGTTTTACAAGTTTTTTTATGATATAAATTCAGTTTTAAAACTTTTAAAAAAACCGTAGTCGAAAAATTTTTGAGGCTCAGTTCGAAGGTTGCAAAAGTGAGATTTTATCCCACTTTGCCGTCCATTCGGTTTTCATCATCGTCTTGGAAAGTTTTTAGGCTCAAAAATCATCATCGCCTCGGAAAATTTTTAGGCTCAAACCCGAAGGTTGCAAAGTGAGATTTGATCTCACTTTACCGTCCATTCGGTTTTTATCATCATCGCCTCGGAAAGTTTTTAAAGTTTTTAGGCTCAAAAATCATCATCGCCTCGGAAAACTTTTAGTCACAACTGCACAAAACTGCACTCACAAAACTGCACAAGCCTCACAAATTTGCACAAGCCTCACAAATCTGCACAAGCTTCACAACTGCACAAGCACAAGACTCACCAGTTTCACAGGTTTCACAAGTTACACAAGTTACATGATTTGCACATGAGAGGTTCTCCCGATTCAGCAGAAATATTGTCTCCGGTTGTGATTCTTCGCGTGGGGAACAACGATTGTGCTCACTTCGTTCTTGCGGTTCTTGATGAAGACTCACCACTCCCGTATAATCACCCACAATGGAGACATTTTAGAAATGCTAGGCCGCGCCATGGGAACATGTGTTTGCTCAACGACAGAGGATGTTTAGATATACGTAGAAAACAGTTATTGATTTATATTGTAAATGACACAACATGTATAGACGATTACTGATTTATATTGTAAATGACACAACATGTATAGACGATTACTGATTTATATTGTAAATGACACAACATGTATAGACGATTACTGATTTATATTGTAAATAACAAAACATTATAGCGATTCTGATTTATAGCAAACGACTCGTCATCTTTTGTTACAGATTTACTGCTCTGCTCGGTTCTTCCTCATCTTTTGTTACAGAATCGGATGACATTGGTGGAGGGACATTCATTGTGTCAACGTCAACCACACACCCGCTCGTGTTGAGAGTCCAGATTATGTGCTTTCTTCACAATCTTATGTGCCTCCCTCTCCAGCTATATCTTCAGCTGCAGATGAGGACAATTTTATACACCGTCCTCCGGTTCTTCCTCATCTTTTGTTACAGCCGTCTCGCGTTGACGAGTACGAGCGAGAGATTGACGGATTGAGGAGACTCATTTGAGTTAGAGTCGTGTGGGACGGATGGCAGCATCATTGGGCGACCGCCTCGGCGTGATTGATCTTAATTTCTAGTTATATTGTAATTTTGTGAACCATGTATCAACTATTAATCTATAACAAGATTGGTTATTTATGTATTCGAAGCTTCTAATTTTGTGAACCATGATATTACTAATTTATGTTGTGAATAATTATACAAATTCTTTTGGCGAGATGCAACAACAAAATCCTTACTTGTGTCGTTGTCAACGTGGATTAATAATTGAAAGAACATCCCACAAGTCCAAAACTTGTGGTGCAGTATTATGCATGTCCTTTCTCAAGGTAAATAATTAAGCGTTTGCTTATTTACGTAAATATATCAATAACTTGTTTGTTTAGAATACATTTCTTATAATTGTTTCGTCATGTAACCCGGGGACTAAGACTATGGGTGTCGATACTTCATGTGGAAGAAAATATTTCAACAAAAGTACTTTGGTGAAGCCTCTTCTTCAACGCATTGCTCAAACTGCGAAACTAAAGATACAACGATCAACATGCTATTGGCTGAAAACAATTTGTTGAGGCAAAAATAAAGAGTTGGAGGCATCAGGAATTGGCAAGAAATCAGTTGATCGCGCCGGCCAGTGGAATACTCTATGAGCTTATAGATGACATTAATAATCTTCAGTAGATTTCATTTTAATATTGAAAACATTTGTTGTTTTACTTGTTTAATGTTTTATTGTTATTGTTTAATTAAATGGAAACAAACACACAATTAAAAGGCATAACGTAAAATAAATATCATATAAAAACACTACACAATTAAATACACTATACATATAAAACACTACACAAAATTAAATACACTATACAATATACCTAAATTAAACACTACACACACAATTTAAAAAAGAAGTCAAAATAAAGCGCCGGAAATGCGGAGGACCCACCCTACTTGAGGTGCCTGCCAAGGAGAACGTGGGGTGCCTGCATAGTTTAGCCCCTTTTGAATTATATATTTTCATGTTGGTACAAAATGCACCTAAGTTACTCAGAAAAAGTAATGTATTTAACTAGTTTTTATTCTAAAATCTGTATTTTATTACATGTAAAACAAACATCAATTAATATTCTTACCTATTTTTAAACATATAGTCATTGTCGGATTGACAATTAAATATTCTATACAAGACCACTATGAATTCTTAATGTAAGAGTTAGCTTAAACATTAATCTTGCTTTTTATTGTAGATCTTTGATTGAAATAATATATGATCACCGGTTCACCCCAAAAAAAAAAACATTAATTTTGCTTGTATTTTTTGTTTAAGGGTCTCAATTCGGTTACACTATATCAGAGTATTATTTTCTTTTCTATAGTTTTATTACATGTATGATACCTAAATAAATAGCATATATTTGGTAAAACTAACTTAAACGGTAGATGGAACTAAAGTTGAAGTTTATACAATTCTTTATAAGTTATCTGAAGTAACATCGATGTTTGAAATTTTAAAATATTATATCCCCGCTTATTTTGTGAAAGTGGTGGCGCGTATGAATTCTTTCAAGGCAGGGGCTGATTCGACATTGTTGTTTTCTCTAATCCGGTCGAGGTGGTTTTCACCAGCTCGTAGGTGGTCTAAGTTCCTATGACCGAGTCTTTCTAGCCCCTGTGAACATCTTTTCTTAATGTATTAAAGAGGGCCTCTCTAACAGGTGAAGGTGGGTGTCGACTAACGGCCATTCCCGACTCAGCTCCGATAACGCAATTCCAGGAGGAGTCATTAGTTGGGCGCTGGATCCCCTTCGGACCTGGAGAACATGTACAGCTTATATTTTAAGAAAATAAACTTCGGTTCTTAATTTTAATAAGTTTACACGCTAAACATGCCCAAAATTTAAGATTTGTAATAAACTAATTGTGTGACAATGCAGCCACTCAAGGAGCCAAACAAAAAATTAAATGGTGGCCTGGGTCTGAATGCCGGTGCTTACACATGCAGCCCTCAATACTAATTGTAACATGTGTCTTATCATTAAATAATCCTTAATTCATTCTTTTGAAGCCTAACCTTGTAGTAAATTAAAGTGACCTAACACTAACCTTAATAACCCTTAATATTGTATTAGCTAGCTAGTTCCCTTTACGTGTATCCTTGACATTTTAGTCGATTGTTCATACAAGATTAGTACATGTGACTGTTCCGGCCAATGTATAAATAAAAAAGGTTTTCCCTGTTTAGTTTCTATCGGGAGAGTAAGTATTTAGCTCAAATATACGCAGTCTAATTAGAGGTTCAGGTAACCATACATTTTTACTTTTCCCAGGTTACTCCCAAGACGTATCTAGTGAGGTTTTAATGTGAGATCGATATCTTGTAAAGTTATTAGAATGTCTAACCAATACAGAGCCGTATTTGAGGGTGTGCGAGGTGTGCAGTCACATAGGACCTCAAATTTTATATGTAATATGAGGGTATATCAATACGTATTCTCGAAAATGACTACAAATGTCTGATTTAAGATGTTATATCGGAAAATACTAGCGGGATTGGTTTTCTAATGATATCTCATTTTATATCTTTAAAACATTATTTAACTTTTGTTGTTAGGCCTCGTTTTTGTAATTAAATTAAATTTTGTACAGGGCCTCCGTAAACCTAAAGACGGCACTGAACCAAAGGTTTACACTTTAACTAAACCAATGTACGTAACGATTCACATAGTGAAGGTAAATTCGAGCTATTTATGTATGACTCGATGGATATTCGATAAAGTTGACTAGAGTTCGAAGTATATGTAGTATGTGATTCATCAAACTTCAGCTCAAACTTAGGAGCAAATTAAAAGTTGATCAAGCTCGAGTCAAGTTTTATGTTTATGACCAAGTTAAGCTCGAGATTTGTCACGTTTCATTTAAATCAGTTACTTAAAATAT
Organism: Chrysanthemum makinoi; assembly: GCA_910596185.1. Lineage (NCBI taxonomy): Eukaryota > Viridiplantae > Streptophyta > Magnoliopsida > Asterales > Asteraceae > Chrysanthemum > Chrysanthemum makinoi. Next base: position 308,035,066 of record OU343217.1, read on the forward strand.
AAACTACTAAAAATATAAGTTTTGTTGATAAATAAACTTATAAAAAATTATAAAAATTTAATCTCTTATAGTCTTTAAAAATCAAATGTTATTATTTTAAAAATATTCTCTTTTTATAATTTTAGTATTCATTTTCATTTGCAGTTTTATCTTTGGTTTTAACACAGTTACTTTTGTCAAACATATCTATCTCCTAAGTAAGGACCGCACGCTAATTAATTCTTTATAGGGTTATTATACAAAAAGGTCACTAAAGTTTGCGGAAAATTTGTCCTAAGTCACTAAAGTTTAAAAATTGTCATTCAAGTTACTTAGTTAAAAAGCAAACGTCTATAATTTCGCGATTTTTCGTTTATTTTTTTCGTTAAGTAACATAAATGTCATGTCTTTTACAAGTTCACTCGCGTAGATGACAACTTTAATAAGTTGATGCGTGGATAACAACTTCATAAGGAGTTAGATACAACATGATAATCGTTAGCTTAAGTGACTTAAGACAAATTTTCATAAACTTTGAGTTATTTTTTTGTATAATATACCTACTTTATAAATACAAAAGTCATTCTAGAAAGAATATAATCGAGTGAAATTTTTTTTACGACTTTCATTGCTCGATTGTGTCTCTTAGTCATCAACATTGACTAACTTTGAATTCAATATACCACCAAAAGTCCAAAAACATTAGATTCCTCTATTAATATATTACTTCTCATATTTTTAACCTAATTAAACATTATTTTCCTACCGACTATTAACGTTGGCTCTTGCTATAGATGTAGAAAATTTATTTCTACACTTGTATTTTTAAGAGTTAATTGCATTTTTTGTTTTTATGGTATGGGGCATATTTGGTCTTTAAAACTTTGAAAGTGCATTGAATGTCCTCATTTTGAAGTGTTCATTGCTTTTTTTGTCCTTGTGGTATAGCCAAATTCCCAGACTTGGTCCCTGTGGTATAAAATTAGAACTTGGTCACATGGTATAGCCAAATTGCGGATTTGGTCCTTAAATACGTCGTCACGGGCGAGGACAAAAATGTAACGGAAATTTCAAAATAAGGGCGTCCGGTGCACTTTCAAAGTTTTAAGGACCACATCTACAATTTAGCCATACTACGGGGACCAAAATGCAATTAACTCTACTTTCAATTGGTTACACTTAATTTCGCATTATATATTTGTACATTATGTATAATCATGGTATGTTTAATGAGTTGAATGGACAAATCACATTCCATCGATGTAACAAGTTACATCATACTTCATGCCATTGGATTTATAGTAAGAAAAAAAATAAGCATTACTTAGACAAAATTATTAGTTGTATCGAGGGTGGCTCAGGGTGGTGAAAAAGCCATCATTTTATAGGTCCTCGAATTTTTGAGGCCATCGATTTTCTAAAACATCATCATGTATAAAGTCGTACATATATATTCCTCGCATCGCCTTTAGGACCCAGACAATTTTAAGCCCCCTTAATTTATCTAAAAAATCCGATACAATTTAGGATTGAAGCCGCATTTATTTTATTCTTTAGGCCTAAAGGTTATTAGATACTAAGTCCATCGTTTTAGTTTTATGAAAACAATCAAGATTGTCTTTTGGGGCAATGGAACACAATGAATTATGCTCATTTTAGTAATGTTAGGCCTCGATTTACTAAAATACACTAATGAAGTTAGATCCCACATCTAGTTTTATCTCTATTGTTTTAGGCACACGGACAATCAGACACCAAGTTCATCATTTTAATTTTTTAAAACAAACCAAGATCATCTTTTAAGGTAATGGAAAAGAAATGAATGAAGCTCATTTTTGTAATACAATTCTTAAAAATTGGAATAATACATAGGATTGTAATTGAACTAAACTTCGGCGATCACGTTTGTGAACCTTCTTATGCTCTTTAATCATGTATTTTTTGTACTTTTTGTTTGGTGTGTTAATAAATAAATATGAAGAAACTTTTTTCTTATACAATGAGCATGAACATTATATTTTTTAACGCAATTGTTTTATGTATTCACGTAGGGTTTGTTTGATTAAATATTCACGAAAGAAAACATACAAGCACACATGTGTTGGTTCAATTTGTGCGTCTTAGCCCTACTTATAGATCGAAATAATGGCGTGTGGTTTTCAATTTGTCATTTTGTCTTTCAATCATCAACCGGCTCCTAATCTACTAAGCGTTCATGGTTTTCTAGATAGACGTTATATAGACAATTTTACTAAAATCATAGCAAACAATCGAAGCCCAGTTTTTAAACTTGGCTTTAGACCTCAATAAGGATTGGCAGCCCACAGTTGTATCAAGGCATAACAAAATTGATGTGTTAAATATGGTTTTATATTTTTTATACTTGATTTAACAAGATATAGACTAACGTTTACAGCGAGTGTGAATCATTTATTGTATATACTTGGTAAGACCGAGTCGATCGGAAAAATGATGAATTAAGTTGATGAAATGAAAATGACAATAAACTAATGACGATAAACAGAAGATTAGGGTTGTTTGATCTGAGATCACCACAATTCAAAGCTTAAAAGCAATATAACAAGACAATAAATTTATAAAAATGAAAAGGTAATTCAACAACTTCAAAATTTTTCCAAAAATTTGAAAGTCCTCCTACAACTAAAAGCAATATAAAGGACAATAAATTAACAAGCAATATAACAAGACAATAAATTAACAAAGCAATAAAATGGTGTTAGTTAATTAGTAGCGTGCCATTAATGCAAAAGATAATCACGGATCTGCGAATATTATGAAAGAGGATGTGTGTAATATTACGGTTTGGGTTAAGTTTCATGATATTTCTATTACCGCATTAGCGGAAGATGGTTTGAGTGTGCGCAACCAAACTAGGCACCCCATTGATGCTTGATTCTTACCGTCCATTATGGCATGGGTAGTGGGGTAGGTCAAGTTATGCATGTGCCATAATTAAGTTAAGAGCTAATGTGGAGTTGAAACACTCCCTCATGGTGGTGGTACCAAAATTCAAAGGTGAGGGTTATAATATGCACACTATTCGTGATTGATGAGTGGACACCTCCAAGATGCTCAAGTTATAAGATATTTGGTCACGTTCTTAATGAATGTCCTAAGAAGCCTATCTCGGATGCTATTAAGAACATGAAAGCGCCTAAGAAAGCTATATTGGGGTTGATTGGTTCAAATACTAAGTTAAACTTTTCAACCTAAGGCACTAAGGAAACCTAAGGAGATGAATAATAAAAATGATACTATGGTTCTTTCTACATCGAACTTGTTTAATGCTTTAAGCTCTATAGTGAAGGCGAGGATGGAGAGGTCGTTCAGTCCTTCCACATTGAACTATGTTGATGTTTCAAGCCTTATGGTGGAAGTGGAGAAAGGTGATGGTCAAAAGTTAGCAACATCCGCCCCACCACCCAGTGCTAACAATGTCGAAAGTTAGCACTTTTCCTACTCGGTTCACCATTTAGCGGCTTTGAACATGAAACAAGTCCCACACCAATCGAATCATTACATGTTTTAGAAACACACCTCACTTTCGCATAGCAGCATTCACATGTAACCCATCATCTCCTTCGCACAAACTTACCCTCTAACATTAGGCGTTCCAAATCATGGATCTTTACCACAATAGAACTTCATTATACTCATCACTCGAATTCTTTGAAATAGAAGCACAATCCACGTTTTTCCCAATCGTAATTTCCATAGTACTGATCATTCATACTCGAGTCTTGCCCAACAGTAGCACTATCATTTTCATTAACACCATTACCTCTCCTTTACCTTCGGACTCAAGAAACCTTTCTCCATAATCAATTCATTCAAACAAGACACACATCAAATCAAACCAAAACCAAATACCGGACCTTCCACTCCAAACGACCAATAAACTAGCAAGATATAGTCGATTTAGGTTTAAAGCAATAGTCAATCCTCCTTAATAATAATAAACGATCAAAGACAAACAAACACTAAACTAAAAGCATAGGATTAAACGACAAAGAACTGGTATAAAAACCAAACCCTAAAATAATTTTTAAGAGAAACCTAAAACAAATTTAAAAACCCTAGCAACCTAAAACAACAAAAAAGGGACGATAATAGTGAATTAACATATGATGTTTAGACACTATACACGATTGTTAATAACTAGAATAGATCGAGCGGGTTTGTAAAGTCAATTAGGGTTGTTTGTAAATTGCATATTGGTAAAACTAGCTTAAACCATAGATAGAATTGAAGTTGAAGTTTATACAATTCTTTATTAGTTATTTGAAGTAACATGGGTTTTGAAACTTATAAGAATTTATATATCTCAAATTTTGGCAACTAAAACAAGTAATACCTTTCTTTTAGAATGTTGTACGCGACAACTTCAAAATTGTATGCATCATTAAAAAAAAATCAATTTAATTGTAATAAACTAATTGTGACAATGCAGCCACTGAAGGAGCCAAACAAGAAATTAAAAGGTGGCCTTGGTCTGAATGCCGGTGCTTACACATGCAGCCCTCAATGCTAATTGTAACATGTGTTTTTATCATTAAATAATCCTTAATTTATTCTTTTGAAAGACTAAACCTTTAGTAATGTGACTTAACACTAACCCTGATAACCCTTAATATTGTATTAGCTAGGTTAGTACATTGACTGTTCCGGCCAGTGTGTATGCAAATAAAAAAAGTTATTTCCAATAGCAGGAGGGTGATTATTTAACTCAGGTGTATGTGACATTATGTAACGTGTGTTATTTTTCTTGGAGGTGATTTACACATTTTATTATTTGATTGAGACATTTTAAAAGCGTGTATTAAGCGGTTGTTGTAAATATAAATTATTTTAACTATTTGTACGTTGAGTGTACCAATCAAATTTAAGTTTGTCAATCACTTCTTTATTTTTTAATGCTAACCTTCAATGTATACTTGTACATAATATAGTTATAAGTAATTGTAAAATCGTCCTTGTGATATGGCGAAATTGCATGTTTAGTCGTATGATTCGGAGAAGTCTGGCGGCGTCTTTGTGGGGATACCTTAGTTGTTTCGTCCTTCCTAAACTAAAATTACTAAAATGTCTTCATACTTTGAATGTGGATCCAAAGGGTATTTTAGTAATTTCAGTTAAAGGAAGAAATTGAATCTGAAGGTTTCACATGAGATACCTTTACCTAAATAAGCAAACATGCAATTAAACCAAAACCTAAGGACAATTTTTCACATCACTCTAGTTATCGAGTAAGTACTTGAGTTGATGTTGAGCCAAGCATATTAACTGATGCCATTATAAACATTTTTACATTGTCTATATATTGATCAGTAAGAGTGCCAACTTATTCATCAAGCTTCAGCGCTTTCGAACTTAATAAGCAAAAGGTTGATCAAGCTCGCGTTAAGTTTCAAGTTCATGACCAAGTTAAACTCGATCAACATTTCATTCAAATCAGTTCGATTACTCCTCTTGTTCAAAGTTAGGACCACACAATTAATTCTTTGATACAAAAGTCATTATAGAAAGAATATTATCTAGTGAACTCTTTATTGCGACTTTCATTGCTCGATTGTGTCTCTTAGTCATCAACATTGACTAATTTTGAATTCAATATACCACCAAAGTCCAAAAACGTTAGATTCCTCTGTTAAAATATTACTGTAATTTGTATTTTCAAAACCTCATTAGACATTATTTTCTCCGACCATAAGACGATTCAAGTCACAAAAGTAAATAGAAAAAGGTATAGGAGAAAAAGAGTTGCATGCGTAATTTGCTATCAAAATTTTGAAGCATAAGTCCTTCAAGGCTGATACGCCCGTGGTTGATGAAGGAAGGCTATCCGGCATGTGTTGGATAACTATAGTAGTTTATTTATTATGTTTTATTAGGATAAGTGTTGGAGTCATTGTTTAGGATATGTCTTGAGTCATGTTAGGATAAGTCTTATGTTTGTGAGAGTTATCTCATAAATTACTATTTAACGTGTCATAATATTATGAATGAATCAATATAATCAAAGTTTATGATAAACAAATCTCTAGTTCTTTTCTTCTATTTTCTGAAGAAACCAGCACACGCTTGAAGTGGTGCCCTATCCTATCCCGATACAACCCCTAACAGGGTCGTATAAATTGGTGCTTTCATTGAGAGCTCTCGTTGAGAGGGCTTACCATTAGGGTTCCAATCCCAAAAAAAAAGATATATATATATATATATACACTGTTCATCCGCTTGAGTTCTATTCATGGCATTAGGAGGCAATGATCAGGACGCGGAATACGCACTCTCTAAGCTCTTGCAAATGGCTACGGTGACCGAATATGAGAGTGAGTTTGTTGTACTTGAAAATTGAGTAACATGGATCTCTGAATCTTTACTTACATCGTTTTATATCTCCGGACTTTAACTGACGTTACAAATAGAACTGTTGAGGGCAAGGTCTACAACTTTGGGAGAAGCATTTTCCTTAGCTCATATAATCGAGGCTCGTTTTGAGGCAATTGAAGAGAAGGAGAAAGAGCATATAATTGAAAAGAAATCAAATACCGTTATATCGTTACAAAGTGATTTCGCTTTACCTGAGATTAAAAGGTCGTTAGATGTTGATGAATATATTGGTGTTGATGAGGTTAGAAGCGCGATAGACGGTGTTTTTTATATTGGTGAGAGTTTGGTTGTTATTCTAAAGTGGGTACAGACCAACACATCAAGGACATTGCTATTATTGGTAACTTTTGAAAACATGGATGTTGCCATGGGAATTGAGGCTAAAATTCAAAGAAGAATATGAGATCCTGGAATTAAGATGTATTTTAAACAGCACCTTGAGGGCAATGTGATTTTGAAGGAGTGGATAGTGATACGCCTGTGGTTGATGAGAGACGGCTATCCCGGCATGGTGTGTTGGATAACTATCGTAGTTTATTTATTATGTTTTATTAGGATAAGTGTTGGAGTCATTTTTTAGGATATGTCTTGAGTCATGTTAGGATAAGTCTTATGTTTGTGAGAGTTATCTCATAAATTAGTATTTAAGGTGTCATAAAATTATGAATGAATCAATCAAGGTTTATGATAAACAAATCTCTAGTTTTTCTTCTATTTTTCGTGCCAAGTCGACACTTGAAGTGGTGCCCTATCCTATCCCGATACAACCTCTAGAGGTATCAAAGGCATTAGTTTCTTATATAGAAGAAAAAAATAGGATATCAAACAGTATAATTTGTGCGAAAGCTGGTTGTTATTAGTTGTAGCAAGACGTAACAAGTTCCAACAATTCGATGTTTTGCGGGTACACATCCCATATCTATATTCGTATACATATTTTAAACCTAAATTAGTAATATGAACTTTTTCAAACTAGTTCAAAAAATCATAGGAAAGGTGATCAAGCATTTCGATGCTTGTTCGAACAAAGGTCTTTGAAGCACTCTATACTATGTCAAATGGCGGCGTCGTTGACATATTTGTTTATGGATGTTGGCTTCTTGGTGTTTTTTAATGGATTGTTTTGTTTTGTTGTAGGTTGATTTAGGTTCAAAATATTATAGGTGTGTTGGTGTTGTGGTTGTAATCGGGTGTCTTCTTTGGTTGTTTTTTTTTTTAGTGTTTGTATCTTATAGCTTTTTCTTTAGTTTTTTTATAAAATTTGTCGTTCAAAAGAGAATATCCGTATCCTAGATAGGATTCTACCTTTGTTTCACACTATTTTATGCTTAATACAGAAAACAATCTTTATAATTTAGGCTCGTGAACGTTTGTCGATCTAGTATATGCTAAAAACCAGGTTAATCCTCGTGTTCTTGTGTGATTCCGTATTTTTCATATTCATTTACTTGATGCGATATTGTGTCTTTCAGCTGCTGTTACATTTGATTTCACGGCACAAACACAACATGTTGTACGTTAAACAAAGGCTAAAATACGATCATAATGGATTTTGACATGGTCAACAACTCATGGTCATAATAACGTAAAATTATGATGTGTTTACATTTTGTTATGCAGTTAAAATGAAGGCCACATGTGAAATGAAATGGTCATCCCACATGTATACACATACTAACAAAATAACACTAAAAACATATTTCGATAAACCGAGTGCATTTAAGATACATCTTAAGTAATTTTCGTAAGAAATTGTGAATTTTCATAAATCACCTATCCGGAAGAAGTTGTGTTCTAATGCTTGCTTAGTTAGTACATTTAACTTATTTTGCTATAAAGTTAATCGAAATTGTTCTTCTTCCTCCCTATGCATACGACTCTTTTGATCCGGTTCCCACATTGTGTTTATTAAAACTCCGGTAAATTTTTATCCAAGTTACACAAACTCATGGACATAAATTAAACTAAATTATGTCTAATACTTCAATTTTGACATTTTACGAACAACGGTATTGGTTTCCTCACACGAGGTCAAATTTTTGCTAGGTATGTATATTTGCGAGTGGTCAGGAAAGGATCGGACGCGGTCCTAGGATTAATCCGGACAGCACGCCATATACATCTGAGTAAAAAAGCTCGCCGTCTCCAAATAAAATGAACAGAGAAAACTCCGTATGATTTAAGAACAAGTAACATCACAAGATTTATAGATAAACTTTAAACTTGGGCAGACATGCATATATAAAAACTGTTTATACAAATGAATTAATTGGATTGTGCATGTCATGTGGCCGTATATGCATGCAGGGATGGAACCGGGGGTTCCGGGTTTCGGGACCCTATGAATTTTTTTTTATGTAGTGTTAAATTTTTTTAAAAAATCAATTTTTTTTTACTTCAAAAGAAAAAATTAATCAGTATCAAGTGACACCCGGGAACCCCCTATAGTTCCGCTAAACATGACTAAATCAATCGAGTTACATTTTCCATGTGAATCACTAGTATATATGATTCTATACATATAAACTAACAAGAAATTTATATTTTGACCAACAATGAAGCAAATCAAAATAGGTTGAAGTTCAACCTATTTCAACAGTTATACACAAACCACATCTTGAATTCCTTTTAATATAAACGGCAACACAAGTCACAAGTAGGGGTGTCATAAATCTCGATCCGACTCGGACTTGAACCCGAATAAAAATAATCGGTCGGGTTACTCGGATTCAAAATCTAACTCGGTTCAATCGGGTCAACCGATTAACCCGAATACAAACTAGGGTCACGTATCGGGTTCAAAATACTTTGCCTATTCAGGTTCGGGTCAACCCGACTTGCCCCGAATTAGTTTTTTTTATGTTTTTTGTATTCTTATAACTTTTCCGAAGTATTATATGTTGTTTAAAATGATGCGTATTAGTAAGTTTTGGTTACTGAGTTTATAAATGGTGTAAGTTTGATGTGAAAAATGAGTGTTTGACAAAGGAACATTTTGGGTCAAAAAGCATTTCACGAACTAGTCATATTGTTTAAGTTGGGTGTTAAACTTAGTTTGAAACATGGTTAAAAGCTATGATAATAATTTGGGTGCAAGAAAGTTTAAAAGAGGCTTAGTTTGAGGCTTTAATCAAAACGGGTCAAATCATGAAATTGGTAATTTTAGTTAAATTTGAATGACTTACTTTTTATATATAACTTATGCAACAAACAAATTATGTGTGTTCAACTACTAAGTTTAAAAAATCAAATTCTATAATTTTGTAAATGGTACATACCCGAACTTGACTTGACCCGATCTGATTTGACCCGAACTCGACTCTTCGACCTCAAATAAGATCGGCTCAAGTATGTTATTTCTAGCCTCGACCTAACTTGGACCCGACCCGTTTGACCCGAACTCGATCAACCCGTCACGACTAGTCACAAGAATCTGGTTTAGCCCATCCCAAGTTTACTTGCCGAAAAAGTGGGTTACACATTATATTTTATTTTTTTATCTTTTTGATACAAAGTGGGTTACACATAATAAGAAACAATTTGCCATGCAAATCATTTATTTATCCAGTCATATATTTATCTTTAATATTTTCTAGATAAAACTTTCAAAACATTTTCTGAAACATCATTATGCACATAAATTTAAAATTATACAGTAAAAAACATACTTCCATAATACCATCTTTGGATATTTACATCAATAAATTGGTACCTACCAAAAGCTATTAAATACAATCATTTCACACAAAGTTGGTGATTCTAACCCATCAAATTTACTTTTTACATTATCATAATCACTGTTCTAAAAGGCAGTAAAGTCCGCCAGTGAGGCGATCAGCAACAGCATGTCCGTCACATGGCGCTTATGGCGATGTTTTATGGCTTCGATATTTATGAGTTATAATATAGATATATAAATATTTTTATACTTTTTTACGCCTTACACGTATAGCCTTGAGAACTTTGCTTTGCGCCAAAAGCGTGAGACTTGATCATGCCGCCATGCCACGCCTCACGCTATTTTATAACCTTGATCATACTTGAATCAAACAAAAAAGTTTTGACCAAATTTAGTCAGTTTGGTTCATTTCATTCCTTCCACAGAAAATTTTAACCCATCAAATTTACTTTTTACATTACCATTGTTTGACTTTCCAGTTTGACCAAATTTAACCAGTTTGGTTCATTTCATTCACAGTAAGTCCCAAACAAACAAATAAAAAACACACAAAATTTAATAAAATAAATAAATTTAATAATATTGAACAACATATTGATCATATTACATAATATCTTGAACCACATTCAAGAACATAAACATAAAGATAAACACAAACTAAATCCAATTTTCGCGCCTTCATCGGCTTAAACTTGGAAGGGAGGAGTCCAGTTCTTCGAATACTCCTCATTCGACACTTTAGTCCCATTCGTCCCTTCGACGAAAGCATAGTACCTCAAAAAGAAAGCCAATGTCAAAACCAACCACTCGAGACAAAACATCACAGCACACAAACCACCCGCCATTTTCAATATCACAGCCGCGTCGTCCTCTCTAACGTACAGTTTAACAGGAAGTTATCAGTAGTAGTGAAAATCAGCACCGAAACCGACCCTTGGAAAATTGCTGTCAGCACAGTTGCCACCATATGGATTGCATACCTGTAAAAAAAAACAATATTGATTAGTACTGACCCAATAATATTGAGTATATAGCGGGCTTATGGCTTATCTGGTTTTGGGCTTATTTTTCATAAACTCACTTTTTGGCTTGTTTGAAACTTTGGGCTTGTTTCAAACTTTTTCGACTTATGTTTCTGTGGCTCATTTTAAAACTTTTGTTACACTTTTCGTCTTATATAACTTTGTTATATAAGCTAAAAAAACAAAAAGTTTTAAAAGCCAAAAAATAAGCAAAAAGTTTTGAAACAACAAAACAAACTTCCAAAAAAATTTCTGAAAAGCCCAGAAATAACCATAAGCCAATATATAATGAAACAAACAGTATATACCATTTATTCGACCCTGCAGATACTGCATTGCATCCAGATATAGCACCAGCTATAGTGATGAAATGCAGAAGTACTAATAGCGCCTGCGGACGGGATCGGCGGAGGAAGAGTGAGGAAAATGCAGCTAGAAGCCGCGCCGAGGAGAATGTAGTTGCAAATGAGGAAGAATTTGTGGGTTTTGTGGTGGGATTTCACGTCGCTGGATAGACCCATTTCGGGATTGTTTTTCGCTTTCGGGTTTGATGGATTGTGAAATGTGTATAAGTATGAGATTTGAAATAGTTTTGTGACTGAAATGGGGTTAGACAGTGTGTTTAAATATGGTTTGTGACCGTTTTTTGAGTGTAACGGATAGTTTGAAAAATATGTTTTTTGTAACGGCTAGTGGGGTTAAAATCATGTGATTTGGATTTTTTGGATTTTTGATTTGAAAAAGAGATGATGTGTATGCTGTAAAGTTGATTTTGACTTTTGGGGTTTTTTTATAATTCAGGAATTATTTTGAGGAAAATTAATATGAATGGGACCTTTTTTACCAACCTGTTACTTATTGTACCAACGTATTTTGGCTTATATTTTTTTTTTTATTATTATTATAATTTTTTTTTTCCTTATTTTGAATCTTTTCGGCTTATATAAGTTTTTTACGTTATAATAAGTTTATATAAGCTGAAATGTTTTAAAACAACAAAAAATAAACTTATGAAACATAGCTCAAAACCAAATAAATTCATTTTATAGCTGAGTTTTAAGTGGTTTTTGAGTTTCTGAATTCATTTGTGGTCAAAACTAGTTGATGTCATCATGTTAAATTGCATTTTTGAACCTAAAGGAGTGTTTGGTTTAGAAATTTTATCTGTGTTTGATTATATTTCAGTTGTTAAATCTGGTTGCATTAGTCATAAACAGACTATATAAGCCGAAACAAACACTGAATATCCTGCTCAAACATAATTACGTTTTGTGTTTTATTTATTTTTTATTTATTATATATTTATTTATTTATTTTTATTCTTTTTTGTTGTTACCTATTGTACCAAGTTATTAGGTTACTCGTAATACTTTTAGTACTAGTAAGTTGGAATATATGTAAGTTAATAACTTCATGGTATAATTGTGTTTTGTTATTTACTGTTTTTAACAATCTAAAAGGTAACTATGATTTAAATTTTGAAAACAAAAAATAGAGTGATGACACATGTTTACAGCTAATAGCAACGTGTACTGTGAACAATTGTTTAAAGTGTGACTCATACAACTATACAAGTGCTTCTTTCCAAGAGATAAGACACTATTTATCGATTCGAAATTTGTATTACATTTCTATGACGAGTGATACTCACACCACCTAAATATCATGTTGTAACATACGCATTAGTGATATAATATTATGATGTGTACATCAATTTTTATGATGTGAGTATCAATTTTCTATATTTCTATTCTTCAAAAATAAGAAAAATTGAGTAAAAACGAAACAGTGTTTGTTGAATAGTTTAGTACTAATCCAGTATTAGCCCAGCCTTATCGAATGTAGGCCCATTACATGTCCACAGTCATAACTTTTAATAATATTGTCATTAGCATACTAATTTCAATAATCGAGTCGAGCTAAGCGGAGTTGAAAATTGCTGATTACCACAGCGAGTTTGAGTTCGAGCTCTATCTTAAAACTTAAATTTCTAGTCAAGTTTGAGATATAGCTCTAGTTCTAACTTGAAACTTAATACTTCGGTCAAGCTTGAGCTTTAACTTTAAACTCAGATTAAAGTCCAAAATATATTTTTGTGATTTGTTTACTATCTCAATTTACATCCTCGTGGTTTTTTGACACATATACATCTTTCCATTAGTTAAGTTACCAACCATACATCTCTCCGTTAGTAAAACCAGTCAATGAGGACTAAAAATGCAAATTATTTTTCCATTATCTCTTAACGCAAGAGAAAATATTTACATCGTGAACGGTGAAAAAAAAATCTATCTCTAGTTATGTAGAAATTTAAAAGAAAAATTTATCTTCACAAAACACTTGAAAATATAGAAAACGCGTTTAGTTGATATTTATATTTTCTGTTTTGAAAAAGGGGATGGAGGGTTACAAAGAAAAACAAAAAAAAAAACTAAAATTTGTTTTTGTAATTTTCCTTTTCAAGTTAAGAAATAGTTGAATTTGTGTTTTGCAAAATATTTGTTGGAAAACGCTTATTTGAACTCGATATATGTTTTCTTTGTTTTCCACAAAACATTTTTCGAGAAACAAGAATATATTACCCCAACTAAATGCACCCTAGAGCTTTCACTTTTAAAAATTCATGTTTACTTTTTATTTTTGTCTTAAGAAGCGTCTAACAGACACCAATAATGATTCAAACAACACTTTTGCTGTTAGTACAAAAAGTGTGACAAAAACGTTTAATGATTTCATTTAGCTATTCAAATAAATGAGACACAAAACATATTATGCACATATAAACACACCTTCATCATCACCTATACTAAAAAAATCAACATTAACCCAGTTCGCTCTTCCACAAAATATAAAGGAAATGAGTCTTAAACAGCCTTACCCCTATTTAAAAATAGAAAAGACTTTCGGCCTTTTTGTAAGAAGTGGGGATCGAACCTCAATCCCGCCTTCCACTAAATTATCAAAATATAACATGTGTAAAAATTGTGAGATTTATAGCTAGGAGTAAGATGTCATGTCATTTCAAAACCTGTTAGCCCTCCAACAAGGATCAATCACTCATACAATGATATAAAAGAGTTTAGAAAGAGAACATAGAGAGAGAAGATGGAGAAATGATGAAACTAAGGGGGCGTTTGGTTCACAGAATGTTTTTGAAGGAATTTTAATCTTTGGAATGAATTGTAATTTGATGTAATTGTAATTTAAAAATTGAAAGTGTGTTGTAATTGTAATTGATGAAATCTGTCAATGTGTTTGGTTAACTCGCAACATAATGTAATTCAATTTTTTTTATAAAACTTAAAAAGTTGACTCAGGACGTTGGTGCGCGTGCAGCAGTTCAAATTTTTAATATGATTGGTTTTGCCATTGCTAGAGGTGTGGGGGCTCAGTTGGTTTCGAGGCTCCCCACTAATTTTTTGTAATCCTATGAGTTTTTAATAAAAAAAAATAAATAATAATAATAATAATAATAATAATATAATATTAATAATAATAATAAAATAATAATAATATAATAAAAATAATAATTATAATAATAAAATAATAATAAATAAAGTAATAATAAAAATAATTAATAATAGTATATAAAATAGTAATAATAATAATAATAAATAATAATTAATAATAATATTATTAAAAATAAATAATAAAATAATAATAATAATACATTATTATTATTATTATTTATTATTTATTTATTTATTTATTATTATTATTATTATTATTATTATTAAATAATAATAATAATAATAATAATAATAATAATAATAATAATGTATTATTTTATTATTTATTTTTAATATTATTATTATTACTATTTATTATATTATTATTATTATTATTATTTTATTTATTATTATTATTATTATTATTTTATTATTATAATAATTATTATTATATTTTTATTATTTTTTTATTATTATTATTATTATTATTATTTTTATTATTATCATTATTATTATTATTATTATTATTATTATTATTATTATTATTTATTAGTTTTATTATTATTATTAAAGTAAACAAATTAAGTGCGATGTAATTCAAAACTTCCATCCAACACATGTAATCTAGATTCCCTGCGATGTAATTGTAATGACGATTACAATTACTGATGCAAAAAACGTCATCGTAATGTAATCGAATTACAATCCTTTCACTTGCCACAAGCGTGATTGGAATGTAATTGGATTGATTACAACAAATTACTGATGAATTCAGCAGTAAACACCCTAAATGAATTGTAATATGGTCTAACTAGGTCGAAGCAAAATCATCTAAAAATCAACACGAACTGACAAACTGACCGAAATCGGGCCGAATCGAACCAAATGAAACCAGCCTTATTCAATTTTGTTTCCGATTTTGTATAATTATTTCAGTTTTACTCAGTTTGGTTTCGGTTCAGCTCAGGTAAAAACAAACTTATTCGGTTCAAAATAGATAAACCGATTCGAACCGAACCGAACCAACTTAATCGGTACAGTTTGGTTTGAATAGCATTTACTCAGTTCAGTTCTCAGTTCACGTTTTACCCTAGTAAACAAACAAAAGTTGACTTTTACCTTTTTACACTTATCATTAACCGTCCACAAAATAATACTAAAAAAAGCAGGCCACTAACTACCCGTTGACTTTAAAAAACCTCAACTATAACAAAACACTCATGATCACCAACCACAACACCACCACCTTCAATGGACTCACACGACTCATCACCATCACCATCACCCTCACGCGACTGGTTCTTCCCATCCCCCTCACCCTCCTCCTTCACCCCCCGCCAACCCAGACGCTTCTCCACCCCTCACGCGCCCTCACGCGCCACCTCCACCTCTCCCGCTCTTTCATCTCTCCGTCACGCGCCTCCACGCGCCAGTCCATCACCTCCCGTGTCGGCTTATCGTCAAGCGCCGTCTCACGCGCCTCCACGCGCCGGCGAGGTGAAGTGTGCGGGGTACAGGCGGCGGAGCAGCTTCACGCGCCGGTTGGAGCGGTCGAGGGAGCAGGAAGTGGAGGTGAAGGATGGTGTGAAGGAAGGTGTGGAGAAATGTGAGGGGGAAGGTGCGCGGGTGAGGTTTCGGTGGCGGGTGGCGTTTTTAGTCGCGGTTCGTTAGTTAGATTTATTTCATGTGTTTAGCTGTGTTGAAATGAGTTAGTTAGTTAGTTAGTTAGTTAACTGATTTGCGTGTTTTGGTAATGTGCAGGTTGTGATCATGACGCTATCGTCGTTGTTGCATAAGAATATTTCGTTGCGTAATCAGGCCGATGAACTTCAGGTAGTAATTTGACCTTTGAGGTCAATGTTTGAACCATTATATGTATCCGTAGTTGAGTACAAAGCCTTTGATCTTTATTCTTGGTAGATTGTATTAGTCTAAATTTTCGAGTTTGGGTATGTTTGGTGAAGATAGCGGTAGTAAGAAGCAGTAGGAGCAGCACTAAGCAGTAGTAGTAAGCAGTAGCAAGAAGCGGTAGTTGTTTGTTTTGATAAAGCGTATGGTAACATAGCTGTATTAGTCATAATTAGTAAGTGGAAACGCTAGTTGCTCGTAAATACTACTAGAAGTAGCGTTTTGATTTGGAGTGTTTAGAAAAAGTAGGAATGCTAGTTGCTTGTTTTTAGTCTAAATTTTAGAGTTTGGGTATGTTTAGCGAAGATAGCGGTAGCAAGAAGCAGTATTTGTTTGTTTTGATAAAGCGTTTGGTAACATGAGTTGTATAGTCATAATTAGTAAGTGGAAACACTAGTTGCTCGTAAATGCTACTAGAAGTATCGTTTTGATTTGGAGCGTTTAGAAAAGTAGGAATGCTAGTTGCTTGTTTCCAAACAAGCATTTTGTGCAAAATGCTAACCGCTAGTTGCTAGTTGCTTCAAAACGCTTCTGAACGCTTGCTACCAAACATACCCAAAGTCGGTTTTGATTCTATCAAATGAATATCTTTGTGCGGTTGTAAATTTTGTGTTGGTGTTGATTTCGTATAGATTGTATTAGTCTACTCGTTTACTTGTGTTATTAGTACTAGTTTCTGCGGGTTTTCATTATGTCAGGGGGTCACCATTTGCTTTTCTGTTCATTATATAGATAGTTTGTTCTGCTTTATGTAGGCCCAGATTACAAAACTCAACGGGAGATTACAAGTATGCAATTTAACGATGGATTTCGATGATCCTAACTCTGAAGAAAGTGTTAATTTTCCGAACAAGAGTTTAAAAAGTATAGCATTAGCTGTATCCATTACACTTCTTTCAATACCTTTTATATTTCTCAAGTACGTGGAGTACATATCGAAGTCAAGATCATCTGATAATTTAAAGGAAGAGGCGTCTCTAAATAAGCAGTTAGCTTATAAGGTTGACGTGTTCTTATCAGTACGCCCATATTCAAAGCCGTTAGCGTTGCTGGTTGCAACTCTTTTACTTATTGGTGTTGGTGGGTTGGCGCTCTTTGGTGTTACCGATGACAGCTTGGCAGATTGTCTTTGGTTGTCGTGGACGTATGTTGCCGATTCAGGAAACCATGCCAATTCGGAGGGAGTTGGTCCTAGGTTAGTTTCGGTGTCCATAAGCTTCGGTGGGATGCTTATATTTGCAATGATGCTTGGACTCGTTACTGATGCAATATCTGAGAAGTTTGACTCGTTGAGGAAAGGAAAAAGTGAGGTGGTTAAGAAAGACCACACGTTAATTCTTGGTTGGAGTGATAAATTGGTGAGAATTTTGAAACACGTTTTTTTGTTGTTGCATGTTTTTAACGCTACCAACAAAGGTGCTAAACTGCTAATGTTTGTTATGGGCTCAGGGATCGCTATTGAATCAACTTGCTATAGCAAACGAGAGTATGGGCGGAGGGATTGTTGTTGTGATGGCTGAACGTGACAAAGAAGAGATGGAATCTGACATCGCTAAAATGGAATTTGACTTCCGACAAACATCTGTTATATGCAGAAGCGGAAGCCCTCTAATATTGGCCGACCTAAAAAAGGTTTCTGATCAACGCTTAAAAAAATCATCGGTTTTGAATCTTTTGATAAATTTATATTGGCTTGACCTTTGTCACTGTCTCTATAAGCTGACTTGTTTAATGGCGGGATAAACTTATAGGTATCAGTGTCCAAGGCACGTGCAATAATTGTCCTTGCCGAAGATGGAAATGCCGATCAGGTAACTGATATGACATGCACATTCTTCTTTTATGCATATAACGGTAAATAACAACCGGAAATGATCATATCCAGAGTGATGCAAGAGCTTTGAGAACAGTGTTAAGCCTAACTGGAGTGAAGGATGGGCTTCGAGGACATATTGTGGTGGAACTCGGAGATCTTGACAATGAGGTCCTTGTTAAGCTTGTAGGCGGGGATCTTGTTGAAACTGTTGTGGCACATGATGTTATTGGTCGTTTGATGATTCAGTGTGCTCGACAGCCTGGCCTTGCACAGGTCAATAGTTCATCTTTCTTATACAATTTTAATAACCATGTTTATGAAAATGTAAAATGGGCTGATTCGGGCTGGGTCACATGGGTCACTGCAGGTGTGGGAAGACATTCTCGGCTTTGAGAATTGCGAGTTTTACATTAAAAGATGGCCACAGTTGGACGGTATGCTGTTTGAGGATGTCTTGATTAGCTTTCCGGATGCTATCCCGTGTGGTATAAAGTCAGTCTCGTGTGGGGGAAAAATTATTCTCAATCCTGATGAATCCTATGTTCTACAAGAAGGTGACGAAGTGCTTGTCATAGCGGAGGATGATGATACATATTCTCCTGTCGCATTACCAACGGTGATTTTCTTTCCTTCACAACATAATCTTGATCGATGTATAATGAATATGTTTCGATGCCCCATCTTCCCGTTAAAAATGTCAAAAGGAAAAAAGAAAAATGTAGCATAGGCCCATAAGTCCGTTTTAGCGTATTAATGGACTAACCTAAACTACTCCATGCATAGCTGCTTAGCGTTTTTTTTAATACCATTTTGACCCATTTGAGATATAACATAACCCGATCTCCATTCATTTTAGGTGAGTCGTACCATGGAATTCAAGGAGTGGGGCACAACACAATAGAACTCACAATAGTATAATAAATTTGGTCATCAGGTGAAAGAAGCACCATTCATACACATTTCCCGACCAGCAAGAAAGCCTCAGAAGATTCTACTTTGTGGATGGAGGCGGGACATTGATGATATGATTGTGGTGAGTTCTGTCAGTCAAAGCCCCTAATTTCTTCTTTTCTGCACCTTAATGCTGCAGGTATGGAGAGGAATTCTACCTAAAGCATTATTTGTTCCAAATTCAATGGAAAAGATACTTCTGTGTGGGTGGCGACGAGATATTGAAGATATGATTATGGTAAAGTCGGCAGGAATCTGATGTCAGAATATCTGTGTGACCCTCGGCAATACTATTTTTCAAATATTGATGTGTTGTGTTTATCATCTTTTTGTAAGTTTGCTTTGAAATTGTTTTTTGTTTATGTTTATTAGGTACTCGACGCCTTCTTAGCACCTGGTTCGGAGTTATGGCTGTTTAATGAAGTTATTGGCGAGAGGGAAAAAGCTTATTGATGGCGGTTTAGACATTGAGCGGTTGATGAATATAACACTGGTACATCGTGAAGGGAATGCTGTTATACGTCGCCACCTAGAAAGCCTTCCCTTGGAATCTTTTGATTCGGTGAGTAAAAGTATATTTGAAATTCATCATGTTTTGTGCTTGAACTTCAATGCTTATCATGGTTCTTACAGATATTGATTCTTGCCGATGAATCAGTAGAAGATTCAGCAATACAGGCTGATTCCCGATCTCTTGCTACATTGCTACTAATACGCGATATCCAGGTACGTCGGTGTTTTTTTCACAACATTTTGGAGTATATCTATCATCTTTCTCATCTCTTGTATTGAATATGTTTACTTTGCAGGCTAAGCGCCTTCCATATAGAGAAACCAAAGCTTCTCACGGTCGCAAAGGTAGCTTTTCACAAGGTTCGTGGATAGGAGAAATGCAGCAGGCTTCAGATAAATCGGTTATAATTAGTGAAATACTTGACCCAAGGACCAAAAATCTATTATCCATGTCAAGGATCAGTGACTATGTTTTGTCGAACGAGCTTGTGAGCATGGCATTAGCAATGGTTGCTGAGGATCGCCAAATTAATGATGTCCTTGAGGAGCTTTTCGCCGAAGAGGTAATCATGAGACTATCATTTCTGATTTAAACATGTGTCTTAAAGTGAGTAGAACCTTTAAAGGGATCAAAAAGTAGTCATCATCTTTTATAGGCCATTTTGTGTACGAATTGAAAGGGGAAGACCTGTTTTTTCAGGCTAAATATATTTGTAAAACCCATTTTGCCTTTTAGGGATCAAACATTGCCCAAATCGACCCATTTCTAAATTAATGGATAGAAATTTAGAAATTTTGGAACAGGGAAAGCAAAGGATATCACACATTCTAATTCAAAAGCGTAAGCTTCGAGTACGAAGGACTAGTCACATATATGCATACAAAAGAAGATTATTTTCATCAAGATATAATTTGTGTTCCGCTTTTAGAAATTTCAGTACTTTTTCTTGGAGTTTCGAGACAGATACATAGAAAGGTTAACCGGTCACTAAACATGTCCGAATGGTGAAACAGGGGAACGAGATGCACATAAGGCAAGCAGATCTGTATATTGAGGAAGGCGAAGAATTGAGTTTCTATGAAATTTTGTTGCGTGCTAGACAAAGGAGAGAAATAGTGATCGGGTATCGTTCAGGCAATGTAGAGAAAGCTGTGATCAACCCCCCAGAAAAATTGAAAAAGCGAAGGTGGTCAGTAAAGGATGTTTTTGTGGTTATAGCCGAAAAGGAATGACAAGCTGTTGTAAAAACGGGTTGTTCCTTTAGGCATTCGTGTCGGAAATCAGAAATTCTTTTTACGCGGGATCCTACTTTTGAAATAGAAATTGTCCCTAGATACAACATGGTTGTACATATTCGTAGTGCGAAAGCATTTGTAAATATATGAGTGAAATGAAAAGATAGCAACTGTTACACATGTTGAATTAGTGATCATATATCGGAAATGATTTAGTGACCTAAATGTGTACTTAAATTTACGTGACAATAGTTTATTGGTTTGTAACACCGTCAAGGTTTAGGTACAATTTTAGATGTATATTTCACTCTTCTAATCATTTTTCTAACAAATTATACGGTAGTTTCCAAGACTATCAATGAGTATTAAAAAATTTATATCAATGGTCGACTTTTATGGGTTTTCTTGCTTGAAATCGTATACGATTTTAGGTAGAGCTAAAACAAAAAGACAAATATTTGTGAGAATCAAAAAAAAAGGTTCACAAGAGAGCAGACGTTGGTGGAAAAATAGCGTTTTGAATAAAGTTTTTTTAAAAGTGTACAATTTTTATGTAAAAAAAAACTTTTGTGCATCAAAATTTTGTAAATCGACATTTTGTACATCAAAATTTCGTTTTTGCATCAAACTTCTTTTTAGTATATGTATTAAAAAAAAATTGTGTATCCAAATATAGCAAGTTAAAAATTTTATTCATCAATTTTTTTTTTTAATTTTTTGCATTAAAATTCCATTCACAACATTTTAAGCTCCAACATCTTCTATCCAGGGGGTATAATTTCAGAATTTTCATTTTTTTTTTTTTTTTTTTCAATTTTTTTTTATACTTTAAACAGATATTTGTTTAAAAAATGTGCATGGTAACCACTTGAGCTTATCTTAAAATATATGGTAAGTAATAGGTGTGACAATTGTTGACACGATACGAAGGCATGACCCGAGACAAACACGTAAATAAACATGTTAGGTTTGAAGCTAAATAAGTTCGGGTTAAAAATAGGTCGACATACTCATCTGTTTAATAAATTGGTTATGTTTAGGTTGAGATTGTCAACCTGATTTCAACCCGTCAAACTCGTTTGAAAATACGATTATAAATATTAAATATTAGAAGTTATATGTTTAGTTTCATTATAACACGGCATAACTATTCTGTGTCTTTATCTTATGATATAACATTGATTTTTAAAATATTTATATTGATATATACTTATGTCAAAGTATTTATCGTGTTTCTTAAACAGTTTAATATGTCCCATTATATTCATATTCAGATTATAAACGGGTGTACACGATTAACCCATTTAATATACGTGTTCAGGTTATGGTTAAACTTCTCGACACAGGTAAATAAACAAGTCAAATTTATGTTGAGATATTTGAACCCGCCAACCCGAACCCTCCAACCCCAACACGACCCAAATTACCACCCCCTAATAAATAATCATTTTACCACGTATCTTTCATTAAACCCTAAAAAAAACTATTCATAACTTTCATCTCTTTTTCCTCATGTCTTCCAAGTGTTGCTGTCACCGTAAATGCTCTAAATCAAAATTTGAAGGTATCTCACTTCTCTTTTTTTTTATATGTTAACTCTTGAGTTGTGTTTAAAAATTCCTTAATTAAAAATTAGCATTAAACGAACTAGTATATTTCATAATTATAGACATTTGTTCATTTTAAACATAAAATGCGATGTTAAACATGGAATATTTTGTGTTAATAAATTGTTAATTTTTTAATTATGAAATGTTTAAACACAACCCCAAAGGTGACTGTTAACAAAACTCTTTTTTTATTGTTTCGTGTGCTAGATATGTTTTCTTTTTTCACATATCTAAACAAAGTTTAAAGTGACCAAACATTAATAGAAAAGAACATAGTCATGTAAATAAATAAATAAATTTAAATTTAAAAAAAAAAAAAAAAAAAAAAAACATGGAGTTCATTATTATGATCATGTGTTCTTAATAGTATGATGGATGTCGAAAATAGAGAACGCGGGAATTTACCACATGGTATGCACTTTTTAATAAATTTTGAAAGAGTATGCACTTAGTATTAAACTCATTTTAGTTAAAACAAATAGTATTAAACTCCATCATATGAAGAAAAAATTTGTTTTTACACTAGTGATGTCATTTTTAGTGTATGCACTTGCATAGGTATTGGGATATTTGTGTGCAAATACATGTAAATAGATATTAGGTTACATTAAGAGATGAGATATATGTTTGAGAACAGATTCAGAGGAAAAAGCCGCAAAGAAAAAAGATGGTGAGTCTGAGAAGAGACGCAAAAACTTTAAGAAATGGCTATCCAAGCAGTATTTACCGGTTGAGGCTGCTGTCACGACTGCCGATGGGGCCTTTCTAGGTGCGGCCAAGGGTGTTATTTTGAGTCTTCTTTATAAGAGTGCATGCTACGCCGTTAGTTCCAATACGACTCCTGTAGACGCAACTGTTTTTTCAGAGCTATATAAGTTTACTTTAAGTTTTCAAGATTTGCACACAACATGTCATTTGTTACAAAGTTGTTTGCACTTTGCATTCATCAGTGTGTAGAAATATAAAAAAGGCTAATCGCTTCAAAATGTATCAGTTTGTCCACTTTTTCACTTTTAATCCACAAAAGGTATGAATTGGCCGGAACATCCTTAACCCGAATGCCTTTTGACATCAGCCATTGCCCACCCCATAATAAATAGCTCTGACAACTCTCATAGCCCAGTGGGGCACCAACTAGAGAGAGCACGAACCGAGACTCGAACACGTGACCTTCTTCTATCCACAAAATCTCTCTAGTAGGCCTATGGGTTTTTCAAATGTGGATACCAACTGAGTCAAAGCCCTTGGGTAATTTTTCACTTGTAATCACTTAACGAAAATAATTTTTCAATTGTTACCCTAAACTTTTGTATTTCGTCACTTTGATGTATTTTACTCATGTAAAATGACCATAGACAAGTACAATATGTTTACACTTATGATTGCTTATGTATATAAAAGATCATCACGATATTCACACTAATATATATCTTTGTAGCATGTGCATATCAAGCTTGTTTTTTGTGTTCCTCATATTTGAATTATTTTTTGTTGTCGCGCAGATTCTTTCTTTCACAGGAAGCTACCAACCATTGATAAAGTATTTCGTATCAGGAGGGATCTTGGAACATGCTCGTAGTTTCGCTGTTTTGGAGGGTGTTAGTGATGGCATATCTTGTGTCATGAGAAGATTATGTAGCAAAGAGGATATCCATGCAAAGTAAGCTTAAATAAAGTTGTGTTTAGTCGATATAAATCTCCAAAGTCACACGGAACGCGGAACGCTCCGGTACGGAAACGAGAAACGGGAACGCGGTTCGCTAAGTCCCTAAAATTCGGTACGAAGGGGGTAGGCTCATTTCGGTACGCTCTGGTTCGCTTCGGTTTGATGTACCATAAAATTTGGTACGATGTACCCAATTTGGTACAATGTACCATATTAATAATAATCATATTATATTTTTAAATTAGTAAAGTGAATACAAGTGAATGTGCCACACCAGGTATCTGCAGTAAGTGAAGTGCCATAACAGGTATGTGAACTAAGTGAAGTGCCACATGCAGTGCCAAAGCACCCCTGCTGCTGATACAAAGTCAATTTCTTGTATTCAGTTAGTCATTTATGTTGTATATAAATCCATTGTAAGCTCATTGAAATGTAACGAAACTTTCACACTTCTACACACACTGTTTCGTTCTCTCAATTCTCAATAATAAGTATACACATAAGCCAAATATCCATATCATATATTAATACTCAAAAGACTGTTTAAGAGAGATCTGTGAATGATCGCATTCTGAAACACATACCCAAAAGATCACAATATCAGACCATCCTAAACAACATACCATACTACATTAGATACTAAATGGATAAAGAGAAATGACAAGCAATTTTAGTCTTCATCTAGATTCTCCCATTGCATGTCTTCCATTCTTGAAGCCAAGCCTTCCAAGTATGCACTTTCGGGATTCATGTCCCACTTTTTACTCGGTCCCTCTTTGTAAGATTCTGAAAACCTTGATATTAGACGAATATTTGAATGAATAAACACCAATTTATCAGCCCTTTTAGTATTCAAGCGGTTTCTTTTTACACTATGAATGTAAGAATACGCGTTCCAATTTCTTTCCGCCGAAGAACTACTTACCGGTTGTGAAAGAACTTTCTTAGCTATCTCGGCTAGTTCCGGATTTTCTGAACCGTAAGTTGACCACCAATCAATTGGGTCTGTTGTTACAACATCAATTTGAGCCTCGGGACGAGAATAAAGACCTTTTTTCATGTGAAATCTTGCGTATTGTGCTCGCAACATTTGTGCTTCTTCTTCATGTGAAAGCTTCCCTACACTCCTTTAGTCTTTTCAACAAGATGTAATGGGAGGCAAATCGAGTTTTAGCTAATTTTAACAATTCCAGCTTGGAATTTGCTCTAAAAATTGATAACGCTTGTGTATGATTTAAAAAATACTTCACAATCATCTTACCACTTTTGTATGTGTCCGATAACCAAACAAATTCTTTAGCTAAATCTTTAAAGATCAAGTTTAAACTGTGAACAACACATGGAGACCAAAAGATGTGTTTGTATACCTTTTCCACTTCTTCTCCAGCAGCCTTGCAATTTGGCGACATTATCTGTAACAACTTGAAGTACGTTACTTGGTCCAATGCTTTCAATAGCTTCGAGTAAAAACTTTGAAATCTCTACCCCGGTTTTTTCCACACCAGAAAAATCCTCGGCATACAAAAAAGTAGCACCACGGTTGTTAACGGCAAGAATATTAATCAATGGCTTATGTTTAATATTTGACCAACCATCAGATATGGGACACTCCTTGTGTCTACCATGTATCTTTAATAGGTACTAAATTTTTTTCAACATCTCTAGCACATTCATCAAGTAGTACGGTCCTTGCTTTCTCACTTGAAGGCGCCTTGTAACCTGGAGGAGCCTTGTTAATTGCAGCAACCATTTCTTGAAATTGAGGATTACGCAAAACATTAAACGGTATTCCATTTGCACATAGACCCCACATGACTTTTAAATCAACTAAGCTTCTTTCCATTATACCAAATGATTTCTCGATTGGGTTTTTAGTAGAAGATAAAGTTTGTTTTTTAGAAATAACAGAATGCTTGAGAGCTTTTGACACACCAACCTCGTTCGGCAGACAACCTTCTCCTCAATGCCTCTTACTTCTCTCGATCCTTGATTAAAGCACCACACCTTCTAATTTCAGCTTTCTTCCGGTGGGGGTCCAAAAAAATGAATATGTATTCTTGAATACGAGCTTGTAAATTGCAGTTTGCAATGGTTACAAATCCACACTTTAGAACCTCCTGAGTTCTTGCCTGTGTTCTTGCTATTACAAGAGAAACAAAACAACTTCTTCAAGTAGTGGCTTACCCTCTTTTGTACGAGATTGTGTTTGAGTTTGAGTTTGAGGTGCACTGCCATTATAATGTGGTTTTCTTCCTCTCTCCTCGCTATCATAAACTCCTTCACTATTTCCTTGCTCAAGTATATCATCATGGTTTCTTTTTCTACCAAAAGCCATTATGAAGAACTTTTTTGCATGAGATGAAATGGATCACGTTTTGTTTTTGTTTTTTTATTTCTTTTATTTATTTTTTGAACACAAATGAAGGTTTATAAATATAACAGCAGGTACTTAGCTGTATATGTATGTTTAGTGAGTGGTAAGTGATGATGTGTATGTATGGTTAGTGAGTGGTAAGTGATAAGGTGGAAGTAATGAGTGGTTATAAATTGACAAGTAGATTTAATTAATAAATATACCTTGGAAGTATAAATATCAAGGTTATAAATAGCGTGAGGCGTGGCATGGCGGCATGACCAAGCCTCATGCCTTTGCGGCTAAGGCGAAGCTTTTGCGTTTATAAGGCTTGACATAAAGCGGCACAAAGTATGAAAACATTTATATATTTATATCATAATTCATATATATCGAGTTTACAAAAACATATGCCATAAGGCGGCATGGCGGCATGACGTGGCGTCATGATCAAGCCTCACGCCTTTGCGAGGCCTTTGCGGGGCATTTGCGAGCCTTTTAGAACAATGATAAATATACTCAGTAACTAAGTTAGTTTAAGTAGTAATGGTTTAAGTTTGTTTTAATTTTAATGTGAGTGGATAATTAAGTGTACCGGTTCCATTTGGTACGATGTACCGCTTCATTTTGGTATGCTGTACCGATCCATTTCGGTACGTCGACCCAATAGACTTGGGTACGCTGATTGATGTTGTTCGGGAACGCGACCCATTTCGGATATAGCGATCCCGAGCGATCCGAGTCGCGATCGTACCGCGTTTGGGTACGAACGATCCGAAACGCGAAACGCGGCCGAATCAGCGTTTCCTGTGACTTTGAGTAGAAGTGTATTCTGTTAATATGATAGAGTACTCATTTATATATATCATGGCAGAATGGTTACAAGCTTTGGTACCGGAGTCGTGTTATCATTGGTAAGTGGAATGAGGGCGCCGGATGTTATATCAGTTGGTGTTATCTCAGCGCTCGTGGATGGTGGAAGATTCAAGGTGATTATGTTACTTTTTCTTCACATTCACTGGAAAATTTGTTCAATGTTACAATTTCTATGTTATTGTAAGGATCAACGAGTTACAATTCAGGCAAGATCGCCTAGAAGGAGTTTCTACTGCATAGCACCTTCTAAATCACCTTTATTTTTTTAATATTGTAATTTTTTTTTAATGAGCTAATCACCTTTTTTTTTTTAAATATATTTTTTATAAAATATTAAGAGTTGGTGTTAGAGATGATACATGAGCCTAATTAAATGGACCTAAAGAGTGACCTAATGCTTAAGTAACTTGTACAATTGAACATTGTACAAGTCAATTAAGCATTAGGTCACTCTTTAGGTCCATTTAATTAAGCCCCTTTATCATTTTCCATAATACGGTATCTAAGTTGACACTTTTTCCATTTTGATGTAGCGAACCAAATTTTGCAACTTAGACCCTGTACTTTTGAATTTCATCACTTTAATGTATTTCGCTTATGTAAAATGACCATGTTACCCATATAATTTGTAACCACTCTATTGACAGCAAAAGGTAAAATGATCATTTTACATGAGCAAAATACACCAAGTGAAGAAACTTCAAACGTACAGGGTTTAAGTTGCAAAACAATTTGTTCGGTGATTAAAAGTGAAAAAAGTGACGAGTTAGATACATTTATAAGTGCTTAGCCCTTTTTTAATCATGTCTAACTTTCTCTAAAAAAGTTAGACGTAAGTATTTTGTGTCAACCCAACCCATTCAAACTCGTATAAAAGTTATTTGATTTGACCCTACTTAATTACATGCAGTTAAGGGAAAAATCACGCCAGCGAGAAGCTGAAGAGGATGTACTTACCCAAAAAAGAGGCATGTTTCTTAGTATTGGATTTGGTCTTGATCATGAGGCGATGAACTTCAAAACGGGCTTGTCAGCTGCCACCACTTGCCCATTGCTTACTGAAAGGCAAGTTAAATAACAAATGGTCTTTGTTCTTATATTGAATCAATCAGTAACTTTTCTTTCTATTTTTGTGCTTTTAGGAAGGGAGTGATGAAATGGGGCACGTTTACATGACTGATGACTGATCAGATATTCGTGTTCTAAGTTTATCTCTAAGAACATTTGTTCATAACACATTTCAAAAAAAAAAACTTTTAGGTCATAGTTCATTGTTAAGGTGTGTTTGACGTTTGCTTAAGTCCGAAGTCAACTTAGAGTCCATGTTGGAGTCGGTTTTCTTCCCCCTTCATTTCTATATAAGGAGGTGAGGGGGGAGGGGTTTGTACGTCATTCTTTCAAGTTACTAGTCAATCATTCAGTTAGGGTTTAGTCTTGTTGTAACATCCCGATTTTTATAGAAAATGATAACGGATTTATCTTAAATTCCTATTGGTTACATCTAGTATTTTAGTGGAATAAATAGAAAAGTCCCACTATGGGAATTAATAATATAAGTAGGCGGGACTTAGCAACTAATATGAGTTATATAGTTCGGATTCAGTTTGTAACACAATTTTACTACGAGGGCTAAATGTGACAATTCACCAAACTATAAAAATTATAAAAAAAAAATTCCAGATATATTAGAAGTCGGTTTACAGGGATAATTATCCCTCCCTCTCTCTCTCTCTCTCATTTACGATTCACAGAGAAGAAAAGAACCAGGAGAACATATTTCTTCACTTTGAAGAATTCCATAGATATCATGATCTCTATCAAGAATCAAGCAAAGATATCAAGGCTTGAATGGTTATTATGAATCAAGAGCTTAAGAGGTTATTGTGTTCTTCTCCAATATCAAGTAAGTGATTAATTATATGTGTAAACAAGAATACAAGCTATGTGGTTATGATTAGCAAGTGTTATACATGATTATGTGATGAATTCAAGATTTATAGTTTATGATTATGTATATGATTATTAGGGTTTATGATGGGATTATGTTAATGATCAATTTATGATGTTTAGGAGGTGTTTATGTTGATTATTGAGTTGAACCAAACACCCCTTTATATGATCTATGATGTTAAACAAGTTGCTGAAATTTTCAGCAATGATTAGTCATGTTTGAAAAATCATATAAAATTGATAGAAGCTCGGATTGAATCATGGTCGGACTTTCTGGAAAGCCTAAGGTGTCTACTTCAGCTGTTATTTATAAAGTTTTTGCTCATTTAGTAGTTAAGTTGGTCTAAAACGTAATTTGGTACAACAAGGGCTGATCCTGAAATGTGCAGCAAACCGAACTTTAAAAATTCATACCGGATAGACCGTAGCTCCGTTTGGAGCTTTCCATACCTTTTCGGAAAGGTAAAATAGTATAATTTCATGGAAAAATAGCCTCATGACCTGTTTCAGTAGTTAAGTGAGTCAAAATGATGTAGTTATAGGCTGCTGCAGAAAATCAGCAAACACTTTCTTAAGTGTTTTGATGATTATGACATGATATTATGTTTTTGCAAGTCCCGGGTGATTATATGCTATGATAGCTTATGTTCTCAGCCTATATGATTATAATTCATGTTATGAAAGTATAGAACCAAGTGATAATACTTGGTTAGCCTAGCTCGAGTTCGCAAGCATAATAGTGCATGTTTGGCGAGATATATGCCATAACTAGTTTATGAGTTTATGCATTATAGCTAGTTTACGTGTGCTTAGTTGCACTTATATTTGCATTATCATGTTATATTCATGTTTAGTTGTTATGTGTTAACATTATACGTGTACATCTATCGTGATATAGGTGTTCGAGGCATATTCAGAATCATTCTTCTTGCATTATACGGCCCAGGTGAGTAACGGATTTTCAGTTAACATGTTTAGTAGATTAAGCGTGTTTAGTATATATATGCCTTGCTATATCTCAAGCACTATCCAAGTTGGCGTAATTGATGATCCGTATCATGATGATGTCATATTGATCATGTTGACCCTTTAGTCATATAAAGTATAAAGTTGACCAGTTGAATCATATTAAATATCATGTTGACCTCTTTGGTCTAATAAAGTATTAAGTTGACCCGTTGGGTCATATTAAGTATTATGTTGACATGTTTGGTCATATAAAGTATTAAGTTGACCCGTTGGGTCATATTTATTATTATGTTGACCTGTTGGTCATATTTAGTATCATGTTAACCCGTTTGGTTATATTAGTATCATGTTGACCCGTTGGGTTATATTAAGTATCATGTTGACCTCTTTGGTCATATTAAGTATCAAGTTGACCCGTTGGGTCATATTAAGTAGTATGTTGACATGTTTGGTCATATTAGTATCATGTTGACCCGTGTGGTCATATTAGTATCATGTTGACCCGTTGGGTCATATTAAGTATTATGTTGACATGTTTGATCATATTAAGTATCACGTTGACCCGTTGGTCATATTAAGCATTAAGTTGACCCCAGTTGACCCATTTGGTCATATTAAGTATCAAGTTGACCCGTTGGTCATATTAAGCATCAAGTTAACCTAAGTTGACCCGTTTGGTCATATTAATTATCATGTTGACCTGTTTGGCCATATTTAGTATTAAGTAGACCCAATTTACTCAGTAGCATGTTGTGGCCCAACCTCAATATTATTTATAGCGAAAACTCAGCTACATGTCATAGCGGTCTCAACATTTTGTTTATAGTAGTTCAGCTTTATATTATAGTTCAGCTATAGCATCAAGTTATAACTCATCCTTGGTTTATGTTATAGTACAATTTTAGTAATTAATTCAATTTTCATGTCTTGGTTTAACCTTGTAACCATATTATTGTTCAGTTTCTATACTCAGCTTAGTCTCAGTTCTAGCCCAGTTTAGTATCATGTTATAGTCAAGCGTAAGTATTTAGCTTAACCTTAAATTATATATGAATGTTATATGTGTTTAGTAATGTGTGCAAAATTCTTTATGCACTTCTGCATGGGATGCATTTATATATGCATGTCATATTCTATTAGGTATATGCTTATGCAGGTTTTAAAGCGCGCCAAGTGCTTTATGCACTTAATTAGTCAGAATGGTACTTTATGCATTACTCAATGTATTAGTACTATCAATGTGTAATCAGTTATGTGATCACACATGTGTTCCAGACAAAGTTGGAACTTAGACCTCCTTAATGGAGAATCGAGCCTTAGAATAGTGAATGTTCCAAAATTGGAACTCAGACATCCTATATGGATGATTAACATGCTTATATGGCTCCTCGGTTATGTATTCAGGTATAGTACTATAAGTACTCATCGGTGCTTTTATGCACATAGCCAGATAGTACTATAAGTACTCGGTCAAGATGTGCTTATGTACTTAGTCAGATGTGCTTATGCACTCATCAAGATGTGCTTTTACGCACTCACTATGCTTATGTACTAACTTAGTTATGCACTAAGTATGTGCTTAGTTATGCGTCGGCCACGTACTCGGTATGCTTATGTACTCGATCGTAACATGGTGTATCATGTATTTAATCACCGTCGTGCTTATGCTAGTTAATATTATGATTCATGTAGTCGAGAATAGTACTATATATACTTATTCAGATCATGCTTATGTTCATTTATGATTTAATACAGTTTCGTTATCTCACTAAGTCTTATAGACTTACCGTTATCAGTTTATATTTTTGTAGGTATGCAAGATGAGACCATGTACATGTTAAATGGGCGTAATGGGTTAAAATGGTGTAGCTCGCGGGTTAGGTAACGAGCTTCTCATTTCCATCATTTGTTATCAGTTTGGAATGTCCCTAAATCAAGAAGCAGCTTCTTTTCCAAGTTTAAAGAGTCGTCGTTATGTATTTTTGTAAAGTTTAGTATTTTAACGGGACGTTTGGAATAAGCCCGTATGATGTAGAAAATACGCTTCCGCTAGTTTTATCAATGTATACAGTTTACAGATTTTTTTAAATATATAAAAAAAATAATAATAAAAAAAATCTGGGCGTTTCACTTGTGCTCGTTCTTTACTTTTCTGTTGACATATATAAACTCTTGGTGTGTGTTTTTCTTCAAGATTGTAGTCATTCCGCTCTAGTATCCAGGTTTGTTGTAGAGATTACAATAGCTAGAATGGATGCATCCCATGTATGTTGAATTCCTGTTTTGTCCGGTTTCGACTTTTCTAAAATACTACTAACGGAAGTCGACTGTATGGTGAATGTCCTCAACTGTTGTTTTATTTGTTCCTAAGTCTCGATTAAGGTGTTTGGGATATATTCAGATCAACCTTTTTGTTCACTTCTCTTCACGAAATTTGTTAGTTAAATATTACATTGTTAGCACTATATGCACCATAACTAGACTTAGAAACCTACCAAATCTGTTTAGGTGCAATCTTGATCAATCCCTTGAGACCGAAATCCAGAACATTAAAATCAACACGAGTTCCATCAAAGGTGAACATCATCATCTAACATGTTATTTAACATGTGAGATTTTTAGTTTGAGAATGGAGATGTATACACAATTTCACATCTTTGTCATCACTCATCATAGCTCCTTGCACAATATTGTTTTCTCTATCTAGACAAGCACCATCAATTCTAAGGTTTGTGTTCTTTATATATTTTGCTTTAGGGTTAAAAATACATCATCAACAAGTGGTGGAACCAAGAATACAAGTTAGGGTGCATATTTTTAAATATAAATATTAGAGAAAAAAAAAATTGAAACATAAGTGTGATTGCAGTTTAAATGGTTGAGTTTACCAGAATTAAGAAAGTAATACAAACACAATTTCTTTGGACCAGTTGCATTTACGAAAGTATGATAGTTTTTACAAAAATTAGCACTACAAATTAAAATTTTATCGAAGTCATATCGACAACATTCTATGGTAATGAGGCGAAACGAGAAATTGGCTCCAAAGTATTTTGAACCATATCAAGGGTTAGAAAGGGTGGGAAAGGTAGCATATAAGTCGGAACTTCTATGCAGAACCAGCTCGTATACATTCTGTCTTCCATATTTCGCAGCTTAAGAAGATGAAGAATCCGACTATAACATGCCAATAAATGCCTAATGGGTTGACAGAAGATATGAAATTGATATTAGATCTTGATCGGGTTGAAGGATTTTGTGAAGGGAAGTCTAACAGCGGGAAGGATCGTGAAGTACTAATAAGCAACATGGGAACCATATTCTTGGGATTCCATATTGATTAAACCACATCAATCTCATCGGGTCCTTACCGTTCAACATGGGAAACCAAACTACAAAACGATTCTCATCTAAAACCTGCAAGCAAGAAAACCATTACAGCTATCAAACCATTACAGCTATCAACGGAATTGAGATGTCTTTACCAAAAAACCATTTGCTTTTGGACTAGCCAACTCTTGGATGAAATGCCGTCATCATCATGGTGAGTTGATTACCATTTATGGATTTCCGCAGCCTTTACCACAAGCCATAATCTTGTGGGCTAGTCAACTCTTGTGTCAGAAAGACATGGTGAGATGAAAACCATTAGTTGTGTGGTAATTAACCAACACCAAAACCTGCAAGCAAGAAAGAGTAGAAACTGAACACAGACAGGTTAGGGTTTTTATTTTTTATTATTATTATTTTTTTATTATTTTTTTTATTATTATTTTTTTTAATCACTAAACAAAAGGAATAATACGATTTTTTTAAAAAAAATATAAAAGAAAGAAAGAATAAAAATAAACAAAACATGTAAAATATACCATCAAGCAGCAGCAGAAACCAAAGAAATTTGTAGTGTCAGCAGAAACACTAAGCCTCTCTTTAGGCTTATGAGGATCCAACACTGCAAAATGGTTAGAATACAAAAAATACAACAATAAGCCTCCCCTTAGGCTTATGCCTCCCTCAATCAATGCACCTGACAAAGACTATTGTTCTTGGGTACCCAGAATGAACCTTTCCTTTGAGTTTTCTAGGAATAACCTTTTGAGGGCTTAACAGCAGTAGCCACTCTAACTCCACCATGTGCCATATTCATATGAGATACATAAGGTGTATATAACTGAAAATAAGAACTTATGGGTCTATAGGGCATAAGGCTAGCATTACCGTTCCACCACCCAGTAGTAACTGGTGAAGAATATCCTCCACGGAGGGGCTGGAAAAGGCCTATTAAGCCTGTCAGTGAGAAGCAGATGCATACACCTTTGGCTTTCCAAGAAACGGCTGGTTTACTGCTCTCACGTGATGCGCTTTGGAACAAATGGAGGAATACTAGCAACATTAGTCCATGTGGGTCTAAAGGTCTGGTGGCCATAGGAAACACCCATCATTTTCTCATGATAATCACAGTCTTTAATAAGATGGAGTTTACTACCACACACAAAACAAGATTTCTTTTTAAAATACTTATTCTTAACACAACTTTGTTATTACATATAAACTTATCAGAAACAGAACTAGAAGCAAAATTGTGATTAACAGAATAAGTAACTGGCTTTGTTTTGGGCTCATCATCAGCTACTTTGGACTTGGGAGTGGTCATGGGTGTGTGCCTAGGTGAGTCAGACTTTTCACTAGAATCACATGAGGCATAGTCAGTGGACTTTAGGTCTGACAACTTGTTACTTTTAGAACAAGAGACAGAGTCATTAGTTTTGCTATTAAGGTCTAGCAAGTCACTTGACTTTTTGCCATATAAATGGTGTGATCCATCAAAGTCAACTGTGATGGAAAGGTTAATGGGCATATGTTCACCTCTAATAGGTCCACGTACAGCATGTAATTTACCCTCTTTTACAAAATTAGCTAATCCTGCTGGTGTAGATTTACGTAGGTCATTCCTAGCTTCTATTCCTACATAATTCTGAAAGCCTAAACCTATAGGAGTATTAGGATTTTGACTAGCATAGATATGACTAGCTAACTTGTTTCCATTCAATAACCATTCTTTATGCCTAGCTAGTTCCTCATCTAGTTTCTCTTTTAGCACTTGGTTTTCAGAAACTACATCAGCTTTTTCTTTCTCAGTGCGTTTTACATCAATTTTAGTACATTCTAGATCACTTTCTAACACCCTTATCTTTTCATCATAGGCCAGTTGATTCTTTTGAAACCAAACTTTTTGTCTTTCTAATGTTTTTAAAGCCTGTTTATAAGCCTCAACTTCGACATAACATTCATTATATTTAGGTTTCAATTCATCATAGGCTTCTTTAAGTTCATTATATCTTTC
The DNA here is from genome assembly GCA_910596185.1 of Chrysanthemum makinoi. Lineage (NCBI taxonomy): Eukaryota > Viridiplantae > Streptophyta > Magnoliopsida > Asterales > Asteraceae > Chrysanthemum > Chrysanthemum makinoi. The sequence goes on from OU343217.1 coordinate 308,070,798, forward strand.
ACTACAACCAAAAACACAATTATGTACACAGAGATGCCCATCAAGGCAAATTGTGGGTGGCAAGTTCTTCGACATCACCTTTAGTATAAGCTTCCTTGTTCATCTCCTTGAACTCAGCCTTTCCACCATACCTTGCTTTGAGTGCATTCCATATATGACTTGCATCATCCATATAACAAAAATCTGCTACATGATCAGCAGGAATAGATTTAAGCAAGATAGTTCTGGCCTTTGACTCTCTTTGTACAGCGATTTGTTCATCTGCAGTCGTTGGAGGAAGAACAATGATATTTCCATCGTGATCACTTCCAATCCTTTTCAAACTGTTGCCATTTTGGATCACCTTCCAGATATTCATATCATTATTCATGATCCAGTGTTTCATCTTCTTAGCCCAGACCTCGTACTCATCATTCATCAAATAAGGAAACATAACATCATCCCTATTATTATCAAATTCTACCATTTTGAATGATGTAAATTGATCGAATCTTACAGTACCACTTTATAAAATACTGATATCGACCCAACTTTTGCAATTTATCCCCAACAAACAAAAAAACATTCAACAGCAGCATCCCACGTATCCAATTAGATAAACAGGTGAACCTTCAGCAGCAACAAAATCATTCAATCGTGCAAAATATCATATGATCAAGAATCACCTAATTACTTGACCAATAAGGTGAGCAAATATTGTAACCAATAAAAAATGACTTCTCGTCTAATCTCATGTGATAAACCTCTACACTTTGGAACCCACGTGATAACGAAATTAGCACAAATATTGAAAGTCCCACGTGCTGCTGATTAATCACAAAAAATATTGCCGTCCCACCATATCTTCCATACACCGCACCACACAGAATAATATCAAACGAGTATGAATCTAGACAAGTGAACAGCTGATGAACCAATATATAATGTGTGGACCAATGAATCAGCAGCAACAATTTAACGTGAACAGCAGTAATGAACCGATTCAATCAGTAGAAACAAAAATCATCATATTTGACCAACACATGAAACAGCAGCTAACAATATACATGTGCAGCCTAGTATATCTGACATCCACATGACATTATAATCGCCAAATATAATTAATTATGCTTGAATTTGTAGGTCCATCAATGTAAGCCCACGTGCATTGGCAAGAACATTGGCAATATAATAACACTATAATAAAATCGAAATATGCTTGAATCGTTGGTTGAGACCAGCGTGTCAGGAAAAATTATGCTTGAATCGTATTATTGAAAGAACTATCCCTACCACCAAAACAATAATATCAAACGGATCTAATAATATACGTACCAAATCAAGCGTCAATTCCAGGAATACATAAACACAGATCTGGTCTTCTTCACGACTGCTGCCTCTTTTCTTTTCAAATCGCTGCAATAAAAGAATTAGGGCATAATCCCTAATTATCGAAAAACCTTATAAACCCTAGATCGAGAGCCACGAGGCTCTGATACCAATTGTTGAAACCAAGATCCTGACTCAACTAGGGTATGAGTAAAATTGATTGATTGAATGCACAGTGGAATAATAATTGACACAATCAAAGTTACCAATAAGGTTTTTCTCAAGAAACAATGATCCTCTATGGATCTCTATTACTTTCACTAATTCCTTTTCCTGGAATGTTTTTCTCCAGAGTTTTTTAATACAAAAGCCATCTGTTCCTTTTATACACAAGGAACCCTAAATAGACAAACATATAAAATAAATGCATATCACTACCTAAAATAGCTCATGCATATCCTAACAAACTATAGAATAAACGGAATATTTATCTCCCAAAAAAACAAACTACACGTTTATAATACTTCAGCAGAAACTCTTCTTCAACAGAATCCATGTACTTCAGCAGATTCCTTCAGCAGTATTTTCAGCAGAATTCCTACTTTGCAGAATTCCTAACACCATCTCTAAACCGATTTACTTACCATACGTAAACAAGAACCTACCAATCTACATGTCGATCCAAGAGAAGGGGTGAATGAGCTAAGGAGGCAAGTCGAGATTCTTACCCAACGATTGGACCAACTCGAACCTTCTAAAGAGGAAGAAGAGTTTGAATCAAATGATGCCTTCCAAAACCCTTTTCATAGGCATGTTCGTCAACGTGAACCACCTATGCGTAATGATCGTAGGTGGGAGGCTCGCATCAAGGTCGAAATTCCATAATTTTCTAGAACTTTGAGGGTCGAGGAGTAACACTGTTGAGCGGGTGTTTGAATTTAAGGATGCACCTGAAAACAGGAAGGTAAAATGGGTAGCCATCAAGTTAAAGGGTCGAGCATCTGGTGGGAACAACTCCAGTTGATGCGAGAAAGAAGAGGATAACAGAAAATTGTAAGTTGGATAAGATGAAAAAGAAACTCCAATAGAATTTCCTTCCGTTCAATTACAAACAAACAATGTTCCAGTGATTGCAAAATTTAAGACAAGGAATTAGGTTTGTAGAAGACTACACCGAAGAATTCTATGAGTTAGTGTCACGCAATGATTTATCACATAGCGAAGAACAACTTGTTTCAAGGTATTTGTGTGGTTTACGCCAAAGTAATCAGGATGTGCTTTGCCTCTACACCTTCTGGTCAGTTTATGAGGTATATCAAAGGGCTTTAGTATTAGAGAAACAACAAACAAGATCTAGAGATCCTACTGGGGGATCATAAAACAAGTTTATTGGACCAAAGCAAGCTGAAGATGGTGCCAAAACTCAAGAATATGATGTTGGTATAACAAAGAGACCAACTATTGTGCGTGGAAGTTGAGTTGGAAACACTACCAGTTCATCGAACAAAACTTTCAAATGCTTCAGATTGTAGGAAAGAGAGAGGTAAGCAACTAATAATTGAAAATGGGAAGCTTGAAAGCTATGATTATGAAGATGAGGTAGAGTATACCATCGAACCAAGTTACGATGAGGATGAAGAAAACAAAGAAGAAAATTTGGTTATCCAAAAGAGTCTTCTACTGCTTAAAGAAGAAGAAAAGGATGAATGGCTTCGTAGTAACATCTTCTACACAACTTGTACCATCAAATATAAAGTTTTCAAACTTATCATTGATAGTGGAAGTTGTGAAAATGTCATCTCTCAGGAAGCTGTAGACAAGCTGAATTTAAATGCAGAGAAACATCTAAACCCGTACAAGCTGAGGTGGTTCAAGAAGGGAAACGAGGTGAATGTTGATACTTGATGCTTGGTTTCTTTCTCAATAGGAAAAAAGTACTTTGATAATGTTTGGTGTGACGTTGTTTCAATGGACGCTTGTCACATCCTTCTTGGAAGACCTTGGCAATTTGATCGTTGTACAATTCATGATGGTAGATCAAATACGTACAACTTCAATAAAGATAATATTAAGGTAACACTCATTCCATCAAAATAAGTCAACCTCGCCAAGCCATCTAAAAGAGTAAGCGAGAACTTTCTTTCAATATCTAAGTTCATGGGGAAGGTATCTGAATCTGAAATTATGTTTGCATTAGTGGTACGTTCGTGAGGTGGAAATCCATATTTCAGCCCACCATTTAGTAAAGTCGCTTCTTAAAGGTGATGCCAACAGGACTTCCTTCGGGCTGCCACCTATGAGGGACATTCAACATCAGGTAGATTTCATTCCAGGTTCGAGTTTGCCTAATAAACCAGCCTATCACATGAGCCCAAAAGAGCATGAAGAATTACAATGCCAAGTAGAGGAAGCCATAGAGAAGGGGTTAATAAGAATAAGAATGAGCCCTTGTGTTGTTCGTGCCCTTTTGACTCCCAAGAAAGATGGTTCGTGGCGCATGTATGTTGATAGTCGGGAAATAAATAAAATCACAGTGAAGTATCGCTATCCAATGCATTGCTTAGATGACATGTTGGATCACCTTTCTGGTGCAAAGGTATACTCAAAGATCGATCTACGAAGCGGGTATCACCAGATTCGTATACGGCCCAGTGATGAATGGAAAACAGCGTTTAAGACTCGAGAAGGTTTGTATGAATGGCTAGTGATGTCGTTTGGGGTATCTAATGCTCCAAGCACTTTCATGCAAGTCATGAATCATGTCCTCAAGCCATTTCTGTAGTAAAAGTATAGTGTTGTATACTTCGATGATATCTTAATTTACTCACCCTTATTCGAAGAGCACAAAAAGCACTTGGAGGAGGTACTTGAGACTCTAAGGCAAGAGAAACTTTATGTGAACTTAAAAAAATGCAGTTTTGCGACTTCGATGGTGCTATTCCTTGGGTTTGTTACATCTGTTGAAGGAATAAAAGTAAATGAGTCCAAGGTCCAGGCTATTGTTGAATGGCCTACACCTCGTTTCTGTTAGAAACTCGAAGGCCTTTTAGGCTTATATTAGATGAAGAGATTGTAAGTGAAATTTAGGAAGAGAGTAATATTATTGATTGCTTAAGCTTTGCTTGATTTGCTTCATTCTTTACATATGCATCACCACAACACCTATTTATACTACTCCATGGAATGTTCTAGAGATGAGATATTTCTATGGATATTCTACTACGATCTAGATACTTCCAACATCATCTTGATCATTCCTAATACATCATCATCCTTATCCTAATTCTAGATATTTCTGTTACATTTAGCTACAATATTCTAGACATATCTATGGATATTTTCTAGGATTATTCTTTGTCGTTCTAGAAGCTTCCATACCATTCTACGACTTTCTAGAAGCTTCCACTATATGGGCTCGGCCTAAATCAAGTTTACGATCCAACAATTTCATCCATGATGTTCAAAGCTTTCATGGACTAGCTTCATTTCACAAAAGATTCATTCAGAATATTAGCAGTTTAGTGTCTCTAATTACCGAATGCATGAAGGCTGATTTGAAGTTTTACTGGACTCCAGAAGCCTAGGTTGCACGGACACGCCTAAAAACTCGAAGTGTCGGTGTCGGACAAGTGTCGGACACGGACACGGCTCGGACACGCCTCGGACACGTGTCAGACACGCACGTGCCGTGTCCCACGTGCGATCTGAGCTGGACACGTTTGTGGATACGGGTTGGACACGGGTAGGGCACGGGGCAGACACGGATTATCAATTAATAAGAAAAAAATACCCAAAAGTCTGTCTCTTTCTCTCAGCTATCCAAAGGACCAAAAGCACGACACTTTCAATCTTCAATTGGACGATCTATCAGATGATTCACATCAGATGATAGATCTATCACACGATCTATCAGGGATTTTGATTTGGGAATTCCGAATTAGGGTTTTTGATTTGTTGAATTAGGGATTTTGATTTGTTGAATTAGGGAAACGATCGATCAGTTGTGTAAATGTGAGATTTGTTGATTTTGATTTGTTGAATTCACTATCTGATGGTGAGTGCTGAGTGGTGACAGAAAGTTGTGTAAATATAGGACACTTTTATATTTTTATATTAGTAGACTCTTTTCTAATAGACTAAATATGTATATTCTTTGCAGTTTATTAATACACTTTCTTATGAAATATGACTTATGACTTATGATTTATGAATTATGACTTTATGAATGTACTCTTAAATTTGGCTATGAAACATGGTACTTCATTTGATTTTAATGTTTTATACATGTTTATATATATATATATATATATATATATATATATATATATATATATATATATATATATATATATATATATATATATATATATATATATATATATATATATATATATATATATATATATATATATATATATATATATATATTCCCGTGTCCATGCCGTGTCCGTGTCCTATATTTTTAGATTTTGCCGTATCGCAGTGTCCGCGTCCGCGTCCGTGTCCGTGCAACCTAGCCAGAAGCTGATGAAAACTTTCGACTTATCAAGAGAAAAATATCTCAAGCTTCAGTTCTTGCTTTACCAAATTTTGGGAAGATCTTTGAAGTGGACTGTGATGCATCTAAGGTCAGAAAAGGTGTTGTCTTAAGTCAAGAAGGACATCCGGTTGCTTTCTTTAGTGAGAAACTGAGTGGGTCGAGGCTGAACTATATAACGTATGATGCTGAGTTTTATGCTATAGTTCGAGCTTTGCGACATTGGCAACATTATTTGATGCACAATGAGTTTATACTAAATTCAGACCATGAAGCACTCAAGTACATAAATGATAAGCACAAGTTAAAGGCCAAGACATGAAAAATGGGTTAGGTTTCTACAAAACTTCAATTTCTCATTGAAACACAAGGCTGGAATTCAGAATAAAGTCATTGATGCATTGAGTCGAAGAGCTTCTTACTTATCAGTAATGAGAGCAAAGGTGCAAGTATTTGACACCTTTAAGGAAATGTATATGGAGGATAGTTATTTCGGACATGTTATGCAAGAAGTTATGAATGGGAAACGTTATGATTATCAGCTTCAAGATGGATTCTTGTTCAAAGGCACGCAATTGTGAATTCCGGAGTGCTCTTTGAGAGAAAGGTTGTTGCTGAACAACATGCTTTGGGACACTTTGGCCGCGACAAAAGCACTGCGTTGGTAGAGAGTAAGTACTTTTGGCCCGAACTTAAAACCGGACGTTACTAGACATGTAGAGAGGTGTAAAGTATGTCAATGATTGAAGGGTGTTTCAACTAACGCAGGATTGTACACCCCTCTACCCGTTCCACCTTCTCTTTGGATTGATGTAAGCATAGATTTTGTTCTAGGACTCCCGTGTACTCAGATGCGAAAGGATTCCATCATGGTGGTAGTGGATAGATTTTCCAAAATGGACCATTTTATATCTTGTCGCAAGACAATGGATGCCTCAAATGTGGCAGATTTGTACTTTAAGGAAGTTTTTCGTTTGCATGGGCTCCCTCGAACAATCACTTCAGATCGTGATCCCAAGTTTATAGGTCATTTCTGGAGGACCTTGTGGAAAAAGATGGGTACCCAACTATGCTTCAACACATCTTACCATCCAGAGACGGAAGGCTAAACGGAAGTGGTAAATAGAAGCTTGGGGAACCTGCTCTGGTGTCTTGTTGGAGACAAACCAAAGAAGTAGGATTTGGTGCTTCCGTTTGCCGAGTGTGAATTCAATAACTCAATGAAGTCCTTTTGAGATTGTTAATGGACTAAGTCCATACAGTGTTACTACCTAACCCCAATTCCTAATTTAAGGAAAGGTAATGTGAAAGTGTTGAATAAACTGACAAACCTTCTCTCTATATATACAGGGACTAGTTCTGTCATTCACAGAACTAGTCTATCTCTAACATAACTAGTTTGTTCCCTGTTTGTGTCTTTTCTATTTGTGCAGGGACTAAAGATGGACAAGAGCAAAGTTGCAGCCTATAAATAAGACCCTCCTCCACTGCTTCTTACTCACTCTCTCAAGTCATCTTCTTCACACGACTATCTTGTCTTCTCTGTTTCTTACTCACTGTATAGTTGGGCTGATCTAGTATCTTGATCAATCCTAGATTGTGGTTTGGTTGATTGATCACACCTGGTGACAATCTTATTATTTCTCTTAAGTTGTAACCTGATACTCTCTTTTTGAATCAAGGGGTGGTTGGTTGGATTCTATCGTGGTGTTGTTATATAATCTACATGGTATCAGAGCTTTGGCTCTGATTGATTGGTGGTTTCGATTGTCTAGGGTTTCATCCAACTTTTGGGGGTTCTTAAAATTGGAGTGAGATCTGATCGATTCTTGGTTAATTCAACCTTTGTGTTGAGTTAATTGCTGGTTTCCGGTGATTTATGGTAAATTAGGGTTTGAATCTGAAAACCCTAATTTCCCTAATTTGGGGGTTCTTGTTACTGGTGTTTTCTGGTGATTATTGGGACCTTATTCTTTCACAATATCTCTTGATAAGAGAGTTGTGATTTCTTTCCGCTGGTTCTTCTCATTATAAGCTCTGTAAGTATTCTTTCTTCTCTTAAAAATTACTTAGTTTTAGTTAAGGGGGTGCAAACGGTGTGATTAACTCCTTGATCTGCCTCCTTGAGAGGTGTGTATAACTGCTCTGGTCACACCCAGTCTCCTTGGCTGAACTTTGTAATTTTTAGGTGTGAGTTTTATCTTCTTGCAAAGTTATAATTTCTTGTCTCTTTTCTGTGCTTATCTGCTAGTTGCTTATCTTGTTTTATTATAGCTCCTGGTACTAGTGATATTGATCTGATTAGTAACCTTGATTTGGGTAATCCCTTACATCTTCATTCTAATGATATTAGTACATCATCTATTGTTTCTATTAAACTTACTGGTAATCGAAAACTATAGAGTTTGGTCTATCGCTATGAAATTGGCTATTAACACTAGGAATAAAGCCGGTTTTATTAATGGTAAATGTGTTAAAGCTACTTATGCTTCTAGTGATGTTCTTTCTAATCAATGGGAGAGATGCAATTCTATTGTGTTGTCTTGGATCTTGAATTCTATGTCCAAGATTTATATCTTGGTCAAATCTTTTCTGAAAATGCTGAGGTCCAATGGGCTGAACTTAAAGAAACTTATGATAAACTTGATGGGTCTATTATTTTGAGTCTTATGCAAAAAATTAATAATTTTAGACAAGGAGAATTAACTGTGTCTGAATATTATCATAAGCTTAACTCATTATGGAGAGAATTTGATATTATGACAAAATTGCCTATGTGTACTTGTGCTGCTAGAGAAGATGTGTTAAAACATAATCAACTTATGAAACTTATGCAATTTCTTATGGGTCTTAATGAAATTTATCAGCCTATCAGAAGCAGTATTCTCTCTAGAGAGACTCTTCCTGATGTTAAGGATGCTTTTGTTACTATTTCCAGAGAAGAGTCTCATAGAGGCATTGCCTCTTCTTCTACTCTAAATCTCAAATTGCTGGATTTATTTCAAAAACAAATTGGACTAATAATGGAAATAAGAGATTTGAAAATAAGAAGAGCTTTGTTAATGATAATAAGAAGTTTGTCAATACTGGGAATAATAACAATAATAGGGATCCTAATCCAAACTTACTTTGTACTAATTGTGGTAAAATTGGTCACATCTGACAGATGTTTTGAAATAATTGGATTTCCTCCTGGGTATAATAAAAATCTTGGTCAAAAACAAACTAACTTCAAAACTTCTTATAATGCTAATGCTTCATCTATGGAAAATGGTTCCTCTATGTCTATCACTAATGAACAGATGATGAAATTAATGAATCTTATCAAAGACATGCCTTCTAGCAGTATGCAAGCCAATATGGCGTGTATACCCAACTTTATGAACAATAATGTTTTCTTTAACATAAATTTTCATAAATTTCATAACAACAATACTGCTTTGTGTAAAGATAGTATTGGGTGGATTATTGATTCAGGGGCAAACCAACACATGACCATCAATACTTTTAATATGTTTAGCATTGTTGATATTTCTGAATTAAACCTTACTGTGGGACATCCCAATGGTACTCTTGCCAAAATCAAACATATTGGTAACTTAAAACTCTCTGATAAAGTTACTTTATATGATGTGTTGGTAGTTCCTGAATATTGTGTTAGTCTATTATCTGTGCATAAACTAATTAAAGACAGTAGAATGTTTGTTGGATTTAATGAATCTAAATGTTACATTCAGGATTTGACTCAAAACAAAATCATGGGGACTGGTAGTGAAAATTGTCACACCCCCAAATTACCTGTTTTGCAGCGGAATGGAATTCCTGGGGATTGACTGTCATAGCATCACAATCACAGTTATATTGAACGACCTAAAGTGTCGTTTGGAAAACACATCGTTTGATTTAATAAAACAATCGAGAGTTTACAAAGTGTAGGTCCCAAATGAAAATCAACCAGGCGAAATAAGTTTGTTACAATTCAAACGATGTTTTAAAGTGCTTAAAAACCAAGTGAGACGAGTCGTCACCGCGACTCTAAGATGTGTCCACATGCATGCCATGAAGTGTATGCCTTAGATACCTGAGATAAAACATGCTAAAAGTGTCAACACAAAGGTTGAGTGAGTTCATAGAGTTTGGGTTGAAATGTAAAGACTTTCAAAATCGGTTATGCAGCAAAGGCATTGTAAATCCACTCAGTTCCAAGTTCCGCCCATACAAAACTTGCAACCCTTGTGTTCACAACCCACTGCCAAAAGGTGCATAGTTTATGTTCAAGTGCATGATGTCAAATGAATTCACATTATAGTGCATGACTTAATGTATCAATAGTTACTTGACATAATTATACCAAGACATTTAGTTCAATGAAAATCCCAAGACATTCAGCTCAATGATGTTCCCAAGACATTCAGCTCAATGATAATACCACGACATTTAGTTCAATGATAATCCCAAGACATTCAAACTCAATGGTAATCCCAAGACATTCAGGCCATGATAATCCCAAGAAATTCAGTTCCATGATTTATGATATAGGATATGACTAAACATTCAGTTCAGTTAAGCATGTAGTTTCAAATAATCATGATAGTCATAAAAAATAGTTGAGCATGTATCTCCCCCAACGAGTTTAATAAAAGCATTAAAGCAATTGAAAATGGGGCTATGGAAACTCACTTGATGAAATGATGCGAAGACAAAAGTGAGTACACCGAGATGTAGTGTGATACGTTAATCTTGACCTATTGTGAATGATATGATACGTAATGAGTTACGATGTAATGTTATGCATGCATTTCGTATGTTATTTATACCATTTGTGAGTTTTGAAAATAATACTTTTCGTCGAAAAATACTCTTTTGACGTCTTGACCATTCTTAAATCACTTTACAAGTATTTACGTCAAAATGTCATCCTACAATTGTTTTGTAATGATTTATGGTGAAATTATCACTTTTCGTCATAAAACAATGTCGTCGGAAATTTCATGAAAAGTGACAAAAATGGCTTCGAAAAACTAGTCGTAAAATGGTGTACGTCGATCGTTAGGAAACGAACTCGACGGTTTGGAAAGTTTGTATCAAAATCTAAAAGTTTCAGTTCATGAGTTTTCGTCATAAAGGTCTCGAACATAAAGATAATAGGGGTTAAAGATGGTGATTTTGTCGAATTGTGGTTCAAAAAGTGAGTTTCGGCAAAGTTCAAGCAAGCGTAAATAATTTATTACAACTCCGCTATACAAACGGTTGGTCGTTTTGGAAAATATGCTTGGTGATCTCGATTTTATTAGAAGACATTTCGTTCCAAAAAGTTCCACATCATAGTTAAAAACAGCCTTCAACATGGTCATTTTAGTTACCGTAACACTTGTCTCGTAAAATAATATAGTTTTTCTGAAAATAATAGTTACGGCAATTTTATGAAAACGTGCATATCTTAGTCGTTTCAAATCGTTTTCTACGATAATACGTCCTTAGCTTCGTATCGAAGTATACTAATATATTTTTGATAAGTCGAAATAATTTGTAAAGCTTAGGACTCGTTTTTGACTCGTACAAAATAAAAACATGTTGCTGAAATTTTTCAGAAAATATATATTTCGTCGTCAACTTGAAAAGTTCATAACTTCTTCGTTATAACTCCGTTTTAATCCGTTCAAGCTGCCACGGATTCGTTTTAAAGTATATTTTCTAAATATCAAGGCCAAAAATTCGTGCCTACTGTCGGATTTTCCAGAAAAACAAAATAAGGACAGACCACTTATAATACTTGTCGAAAATAGTTTTTCTCGTACTAAACCTATTCCAATCCCTTCAAATCAACTCCAAAGCTAATCTAATCCTACCATACACCTTCTTAGGGTGTCATGGGTTCCTAAACATCATCAAGACCAAAATATACCAAGGGAATAATTATAGGATGACCTTTATATATATATAACTCTAAAATCAATGGAAAAATGGTATAAATAAACACAAGTCTTGCATGTTTGCTCAATATATGAAGAAATAACTATGAAATGAAGATGAAATATGTAAAATGATAGTAATATGCTTACTAGAAAATGTGGATGATTTGTGAACCCAAGAACACAAGAGAACTCTAGTATAAACCCAAGTATGCTTCCAAAAACCCAAGTCTTAGTACCCTTTACCAAATAAGTAATTCAAGAAGCTACCAAATAAGCTAAAGACCCAACTTGTACACCTTTTGTTCATGTGTTTTCTGTCGTGGTTAGAGAGAAAGAGAGTGTTGGTGTTTAGTTTTGATGAGATATGAAATGAGAAACATGTTAAATGTCTTATGTAAAAGAAAAGTAAGCAAGTATTTATGAAAAGTCAAGGAACATTTGGACAATAATATTAATGAGGAGTAAGAGAGGATTGGTGTACTTGATGGTGGCGTGAGGTAAAGGAGAAAGAAAAGAAAAATGTGAAGAGATTGTGTAAGAATTTTGAGTTAAAATAAATATTAGTTGAGATATTTATGATATGTTTTGTATAATAAAATGAGATGGCTGATTTTATACATAAATAAGAGGGAAAGTGAGTAAATTTGATAGTGTATAGGTATTTAGGGTATTGGTAAAGGTGGTGAGGGTATTGGGTAAGTATTGCATGCGTGTAAATATTAGAACGCGTAATAATTGTGTTTATATAAAACTTGAAAAATAAGAAGTGTAAACATAGAAAGTGTGATTGAAATAGTCATAAAAATTATAAAAATACATTTCTCGCAAGTATTGAGTGAATAAATAATTATCGAGTTGAATTTACGAAAACCGTCGTAAATATATATATTTATAACAATTTATATACAAAATAAAGTTAAAACATCGGGTTAACTAATAATATAATTTTTATAAACTTAATATGAGTATAAAAATATATCGAGATAATTTTTGGAAGTAACGGATCAAATGTCTAAAATAATTAATTACGCGATAGCGTTTATTTAATATGAAAATTTACGCGTTTAATGTGAAATGCAAAGTCATGAATGAACTAACATGATGAAAATGATGCTAATGAAATGTAGACTAAACTTAGTCTATATGAAATGTCCGCGATGATATGATCATGAATTCGCCGCTAAACCATTAAGGTTACGCGAATTTGGAACACGCAAACCTAGTTTACGATAAATGATGAAATGATGAAGCATGAATTGTTCTGAGAAATGACCTGAAAGTACGGGTTGTCACATTCGCCCATCCAAAAAGGAATTCAGTCCCTGAATTCAGTTCGTGTTAGTCTATCGAATTTTTGAGTTTGTGATGAATAACGAGGAGAAAAGACATGGAGAAGTGTCGTTAAGGTTATCGATGATTGAGGGCGTATAAAACATCGTAGTAAGGAAAATATCGGATGAATCTCTCATAAGTAACACTTTGACTTTGGAATATGTGATAATTTTGCTTGCACTAAGATTTATAAATAACTGCTCCCAACATAGCATGATCCCTCCAGAATTAGACATAGTTAGCTAGGCTATGTATAATTAAGGAACGATGATGTGACGTTCGGTTTAGTTGTTATAACTCTCGATGCTTACAAGGATTTAAACCGTGTCGTTAAAATGGTCGTTAAAGTAAAAAAAAAAATTCTCGTAAGTAATAACAAATCGGAAAGAAAATAAGTACGATAGATGAGAATATTTTACAACGAGTGGTTTAGCAAAAGTAGTACATCTTAAGTCATAAGATCCGAATATGATGGAAGACATAAACTTAGTACAACATAGTACATGAGGAAAATTAAGACTGTTAGTTCCAAACTTCTTCATTCTTCCGCGTCGTTGTGACCATGACGAGCTTCTCTTCCTCCTAACATGTATACATTCCCATGAGCACCTTTGACTTGTTGACCTTGGTTTTGAGGACATTGACTTCGATAGTGTCCTTGCTCCCCACATCCGAAGCACGTAACCATGGTCTTGCCTCTACAATTCCTGGCATGGTGTCCTAGTTTTTGACACTTGTAGCACTTAACAGGACAAAGACCCGTGTGATGATACTTACATCGATTACATAGTGGGTAGGTTCCAGCATAACCTCTGCCTTCTATTGGTGCAGCGACATAAACCATTGCAGTTTCTTGCCTTCTGTTTTGTTGTTGATGACGGTTAGTGTTGCGGTTTTGGTGGTTGTTGTTATTATAACCTCCCTGGTCATTTTCCCATTTTCTTTTATTGTGGCTAGTTTGGTTGTTGATGTTGTTGTTGATGGTGTGATTATTGTTATTGTTGTCGTGGTTATTGTTGATAATATTTTCCCTTTTCACCACTTGAGCCATGAGTTTTTGAGTTATCCTAATAGTTTCTTCAATTGTTTGTGGATCGGAAGAAGTTACATCTCCTTGAATACATTGTGGAAGTCCTTCAATGAAATTTTCCAGTAGTTTCTCATTGTCCGAAACCATCGATGGACATAGTGCAGCCAACTCTTGAAACCTCCTGATGTAGGTCTCGATGTCATAACCAACAGTTACTAACTCGTAAAATTCCGTTTCTAATTTCTTCACCTCCGTGCGTGGACAATACTTCTTAGTTACCAGATTCTTGAATTCATCCCACGTGAGCTTATAAGCATTTTCGATACCAATAGGCTGCGCATACGAATTCCACCATGACATTGCGCCATCTAAGAGTGTACCGGTGGCGAACTTTACCTTGCAGTCATCTGGGCAATTGCATAGAAGAAATACAGACTCCATCTTTTCAAACCAACGGATCATAGCAGTGGCTCCTTCCGTGCCTTTGAACTTTGTGGGATCACAGTTCTTAAAGTCCTTGTATGTACAATTACGAACTCTGGACCCTCCTGCAGCTCCTGTAGCAGCAGCAAGTCTAGCAGCTTCAGCAGCAGCAGCAGCAGCAGCTACCGTTGCTCGTTCTTTCCTTAGTGCCTCGGCTATACTATCCTCTACATACTTTTGCATAGCCGCTAGAGTCAATTCAGGTGTGGCTTTCTTCGGCGCCATATCTTTTTCAAAATAAGAGGAAAGGTGAGACGTAACAAAGTCCGATGTCAATAATAAACGCTCCAAAGAGATATGATAAGAAATGATAGGTTTGAGGTTATTTTTCAAAATGATCGACAGTTTCCAAAGAAATGGGTTATGAGATGTTGTAAGTGCTTCAAATGTATGGTGGTTTAGTGACTTAATGTGTGAATAAAGTGTAACTCGACATGTTAGTGGTGCAACAAAGGAGTGAGAGTGACTTCGCCCTATTTAAAGGTTTATCTCGGCATTCGACGTTATCGGTGATGAATCAGTTGATATTAAAATTGCGATAGGGAATGACAAAGTATTCACCACATTAGAGTATGAGGAAATGATAATGGGATGGGAATTTAAAGGCGTCCATGTGACAATTGATGTGAAATGAAAGTAAATAACTCGAAAAATGTACGTATAAATCGCATGCAAAGTGAACATGCACTTATGATGAAATGATAAGATGCTATGATGATGTAGTTATAGTCTAGGGTCAATGATGCAACCTAGTTCTCTATAACCGAAGCTCTGATGCCAATCTGTCACACCCCCAAATTACTTCTTTGCGCGGAATGGAATTCCTTGGAATTGACTGTCATAGCATCACAATCACAGTTATATTGAACGACCTAAAGTGTCGTTTGGAAAACACATCGTTTGATTTAATAAAACAATCAGAGTTTACAAAGTGTAGGTCCCAAATGAAAATCAACCTGTGCGGAAATAAGTTTGTTACAATTCAAATGATGTTTTAAAGTGCGAAAAACCCAAGTGAGACGAGTCGTCACCGCGACTCTAAGATGTGTCCACATGCATGCCATGAAGTGTATGCCTTAGATACCTGAGATAAAACATGCTAAAAGTGTCAACACAAAGGTTGAGTGAGTTCATAGAGTTTGGGTTGAAATGTAAAGACTTTCAAAATCGGTTATGCAGCAAAGGAATTGTAAATCCACTCAGTTCCAAGTTCCGCCCATACAAAACTTGCAACCTGTGTGTTCACAACCCACTGCCAAAAGGTGCATAGTTTATGTTCAAGTGCATGATGTCAAATGAATTCACATTATAGTGCATGACTTAATGTATCAATAGTTACTTGACATAATTATACCAAGACATTTAGTTCAATGAAAATCCCAAGACATTCAGCTCAATGATGTTCCCAAGACATTCAGCTCAATGATAATACCACGACATTTAGTTCAATGATAATCCCAAGACATTCAGCTCAATGGTAATCCCAAGACATTCAGTTCCATGATAATCCCAAGACATTCAGTTCCATGATTTATGATATAGGATATGACTAAACATTCAGTTCAGTTAAGCATGTAGTTTCAAATAATCATGATAGTCATAAAAAATAGTTGAGCATGTATCTCCCCCAACGAGTTTAATAAAAGCATTAAAGCAATTGAAAATGGGGCTATGGAAACTCACTTGATGAAATGATGCGAAGACAAAAGTGAGTACACCGAGATGTAGTGTGATACGTTAATCTTGACCTATTGTGAATGATATGATACGTAATGAGTTACGATGTAATGTTATACATGCATTTCGTATGTTATTTATACCATTTGTGAGTTTTGAAAATAATACTTTTCGTCGAAAAATACTCTTTTGACGTCTTGACCATTCTTAAATCACTTTACAAGTATTTACGTCAAAATGTCATCCTACAATTGTTTTGTAATGATTTATGGTGAAATTATCACTTTTCGTCGTAAAACAATGTCGTCGGAAATTTCATGAAAAGTGACAAAAATGGCTTCGAAAAACTAGTCGTAAAATGGTGTACGTCGATCGTTAGGAAACGAACTCGACGGTTTGGAAAGTTTGTATCAAAATCTAAAAGTTTCAGTTCATGAGTTTTCGTCATAAAGGTCTCGAACATAAAGATAATAGGGGTTAAAGATGGTGATTTTGTCGAATTGTGGTTCAAAAAGTGAGTTTCGGCAAAGTTCAAGCAAGCGTAAATAATTTATTACAACTCCGCTATACAAACGGTTGGTCGTTTTGGAAAATATGCTTGGTGATCTCGATTTTATTAGAAGACATTTCGTTCCAAAAAGTTCCACATCATAGTTAAAAACAGCCTTCAACATGGTCATTTTAGTTACCGTAACACTTGTCTCGTAAAATAATATAGTTTTTCTGAAAATAATAGTTACGGCAATTTTATGAAAACGTGCATATCTTAGTCGTTTCAAATCCGTTTTCTACGTATAATACGTCCTTAGCTTCGTATCGAAGTATACTAATATATTTTTGATAAGTCGAAATAATTTGTAAAGCTTAGGACTCGTTTTTGACTCGTACAAAATAAAAACATGTTGCTGAAATTTTTCAGAAAATATATATTTCGTCGTCAACTTGAAAAATTCATAACTTCTTCGTTATAACTCCGTTTTAATCCGTTCAAGCGGCCACGGATTCGTTTTAAAGTATATTTTCTAAATATCAAGGCCAAAAATTCGTGCCTACTGTCGGATTTTCCAGAAAAACAAAATAAGGACAGACCACTTATAATACTTGTCGAAAATAGTTTTTCTCGTACTAAACCTATTCCAATCCCTTCAAATCAACTCCAAAGCTAATCTAATCCTACCATACACCTTCTTAGGGTGTCATGGGTTCCTAAACATCATCAAGACCAAAATATACCAAGGGAATAATTATAGGATGACCTTTATATATATAACTCTAAAATCAATGGAAAAATGGTATAAATAAACACAAGTCTTGCATGTTTGCTCAATATATGAAGAAATAACTATGAAATGAAGATGAAATATGTAAAATGATAGTAATATGCTTACTAGAAAATGTGGATGATTTGTGAACCCAAGAACACAAGAGAACTCTAGTATAAACCCAAGTATGCTTCCAAAAACCCAAGTCTTAGTACCCTTTACCAAATAAGTAATTCAAGAAGCTACCAAATAAGCTAAAGACCCAACTTGTACACCTTTTGTTCATGTGTTTTCTGTCGTGGTTAGGGAGAGAACAAAAGAGAGTGTTGGTGTTTAGTTTTGATGAGATATGAAATGAGAAACATGTTAAATGTCTTATGTAAAAGAAAAGTAAGCAAGTATTTATGAAAAGTCAAGGAACATTTGGACAATAATATTAATGAGGAGTAAGAGAGGATTGGTGTACTTGATGGTGGCGTGAGGTAAAGGAGAAAGAAAAGAAAAATGTGAAGAGATTGTGTAAGAATTTTGAGTTAAAATAAATATTAGTTGAGATATTTATGATATGTTTTGTATAATAAAATGAGATGGCTGATTTTATACATAAATAAGAGGGAAAGTGAGTAAATTTGATAGTGTATAGGTATTTAGGGTATTGGTAAAGGTGGTGAGGGTATTGGGTAAGTATTGCATGCGTGTAAATATTAGAACGCGTAATAATTGTGTTTATATAAAACTTGAAAAATAAGAAGTGTAAACATAGAAAGTGTGATTGAAATAGTCATAAAAATTATAAAAATACATTTCTCGCAAGTATTGAGTGAATAAATAATTATCGAGTTGAATTTACGAAAACCGTCGTAAATATATATATTTATAACAATTTATATACAAAATAAAGTTAAAACATCGGGTTAACTAATAATATAATTTTTATAAACTTAATATGAGTATAAAAATATATCGAGATAATTTTTGGAAGTAACGGATCAAATGTCTAAAATAATTAATTACGCGATAGCGTTTATTTAATATGAAAATTTACGCGTTTAATGTGAAATACAAAGTCATGAATGAACTAACATGATGAAAATGATGCTAATGAAATGTAGACTAAACTTAGTCAATATGAAATGTCCGCGATGATATGATCATGAATTCGCCGCTAAACCATTAAGGTTACGCGAATTTGGAACACGCAAACCTAGTTTACGATAAATGATGAAATGATGAAGCATGAATTGTTCTGAGAAATGACCTGAAAGTACGGGTTGTCACAAAAATGGTGGTCTCTATCTGTTTGATACTCCCTCTCCTATTACTTCTAAACATCAAACAATAGGTAATATGTCTGTTACTTGTTATATTTCTAAATCCTTATGGCATAACAGACTTGGTCATCCATCTGACCAAGCTGTGAACATGCTTCAATCTGATCTCAAGTTCACTAAAGATTCTCATGTGTCTCCTTCACAAAGCCAAACAGACCAGGGAATCCTTTCCTATTAGTGATCATAAGAGTTCCTCTATTGGTGATCTTGTGCATATAGACCTTTGGGGTCCTTACAAGGTCACTAGTAGAGAAGGATTTAGATACTTTATGACCATTGTTGATGATTTTACCAGGTCTGTTTGGATCTATCTTATAAAATCTAAAGATGAGGTCTATAACTTATTTGTTAGCTATGTTAATCTGATTCTAAATCAATTTAAGTGTGGTATTAAAACTGTGAGATCAGACAATGGTACTGAATTTATTAACAATAAAATGAGTAATTTGTTTAGCAACCTGGGTATTACTCATCAAACTACTTGTGCTTATACTCCTCAGCAAAATGGGATTGCTGAGAGAAAGCACAGGAACTTATTAAATGTTGCTAGAAGCTTGTTGTTTCAAAGTGGTATTCCTTTAAGTATGTGGCCTGAATGCATTTTAACTGTTGCCTATCTAATTAACAGGTTACCATCTTCTGTTCTGAGTGGAAAGTCTCCTTTTGAGCTGGTATATGGTCAAAAACCAAAACTCTCTCATCTGAGATGTTTTGGTTGTCTGTGTTTCTCTTCTATTCTTAATAATTCTGATAAATTTGCTTCTAAATCTGAAAAATGTATCCTCATTGGTTTTTCTACAACAAAAAAGGCTTATAAGGTTTACAGTCTTGAGTCTAAACTAATTTCTTACTCTAGAGATGTTCAGTTCTATGAAACTGTCTTTCCATTTAAAATGAACACTCAACTACAAACTGATAAGGCTTCTGAAACTACTCTCAACGATCTAATTTTTTTCAATGAAAAACACATTGATCTAAATCCCAATGATGAAAGGAGAGGTTCTAATACATCCAATGATGATGGTTGTGCCTATTCATGCCCTAGAAGTACACATACTTCTAATGATGGTGAGAATCTTGGTATGGCAACATCTATAGATGACAATAATCTCCCTGAGGGAAGTTCCCCAACTAATGAGAACACCACTCAATCTATCCCTACTCGTAACATTAGTCATGAGCAGTTCTCGGAAGGTCTAGTAGGGAATCTAGAATGCCTGCTAAGTTTAATGATTATGTTGTGAGTAGTAATGTAAAGTATGGGCTTGAAAAGTATGTATGTTACTCTAATCTAAATCCTGCAAATTATTGTTTCTCAACCACTTTAAACAAATTGCTGAGCCTTCCTCTTATGAGGAGGTCGCTAAAGATATTAATGGGTTCAGGCTATGAATAATGAGATAATCGCTTTAAAAGAAATAACACTTGGACTGAGTGTGAACTTCCTAAAGGAAGGAAAACTGTCAGTAGTAAGTGGTTATGGAAAATTAAATACAAATCCTCAGGTGAAATTGACAAATATAAAGCAAGGGTTGTTGCCAGAGGGAGGGATTTGATTATAGAGAAACTTTCAGTCCTGTTGTTAAAATGTCCACTGTGAGATGTATGATTAATATTGCTGTTTGTCATAATTGGAGTATTTTTCAATTAGATGTTAATAATGCATTTCTATATGGTGATTTAACTGAGGAGGTTTATATGACTCTTCCTCCTGGCTTTGATGATCATAAGTCTAAAATTGTGAAGCTTAATAAATCTCTATATGGCCTTAAACAGGCTCCTAGACAATGGAATGCCAAACTTACTTTAACTCTTAATGAAATTGGGTTTGTGCAGTCTAAATTTGATTACTCTCTATTTACTAAGAGGTCTGGAAATATGTGTTTGATTATGCTTGTGTATGTTGATGACATTATCATTACTGGAAATGATGTTAGTGAAATTGAGAAGTTTAAAGTGTTCTTAAAAACTAAATTTCAAATCAAAGATCTAGGAAAGATGAAATACTTTCTTGGAATTGAAGTTTTAGAAAATGATAATGGTGTATGTCTCAGTCAAAGGAAGTACTGTCTTGAGCTTTTGCATGAATATGGCTTACTTGCTGCTAAACCTGTTGATGCTCCTTTGCCTGAGAACACCACTCTAAATCATATTGAAACTGATGATGATAAAGCTTTATCTAATATAGGTAATTATCAAAAGCTTGTTGGGAAATTAATCTATCTAACTAATACAAGACCTGACATTGCCTACTCTGTTCACTATTTAAGCCAATTTATGCATGCTCCCTTACAATCTCACTTGAATGCTGCTCTTAGAGTCTTGAGATACTTAAAAGGATCTCCTGGTAATGGCATTCAGATTAATGCAAATGAGAATCTTAAGCTTAAAGCTTATGCAGATTCTGATTGGGCTAGATGCCCAGTTACTAGAAAATCTGTTTCTGGGTATTGTGTGTTTTTGGGTGACTCTTTGGTGACTTGGAAAAGTAAAAAACAATCCACCTTGTCTAGGTCATCCTCTGAAGCGGAGTATAGATGCATGGCTTCGCTACCGTGAGATTATTTGGCTTGCTAATGTGCTTGGTGACATGGGTGTTAAAACTTGTTACCGTGGTTCTGCATTGTGACAATAGTTCGCTCTGCAGATTGTGGTAATCCAGTTTTCCATGAGAAAACTAAGCACTTTGAAATTGATGTTCACTTGGTTAGAGAAAAGTCTCTTGGGGTTATTAGAACTGAGAAGATTCACACTTCTCAGAAATTGTGATATCCGACTAAAGCCTTGGATATTAAGCAACATAAGTGGCTTTGTGATAAGCTTGGTATGATGGACATGTTTAAGGTTGAAGGTTTGAGGGAGGGTGTTGAATAAACTGACAAACCTTCTCTCTATATATACAGGGACTAGTTCTGTCATTCACAGAACTAGTCTATCTCTAACATAACTAGTTTGTTCCCTGTTTGTGTCTTTTCTATTTGTGCAGGGACTAAAGATGGACAAGATCAAAGTTGCAGCCTATAAATAAGACCCTCCTCCACTGCTTCTTACTCACTCTCTCAAGTCATCTTCTTCACACGACTATCTTGTCTTCTCTGTTTCTTACTCACTGTATAGTTGGGTTGATCTAGTATCTTGATCAATCCTAGATTGTGGTTTGGTTGATTGATCACACCTGGTGACAATCTTGTTATTTCTCTTAAGTTGAAACCTGATACTCTCTTTTTGAATCAAGGGGTGGTTGGTTGGATTCTATCGTGGTGTTGTTATATAATCTACAGAAAGCTTATGAATTTGCTGAGCATATCAAGAAGATTCACGAGGAGGTCAAATTGCAGGTTGAAGCCCACAACGTCAAGTATAAAAAAACTGCTGACCTACATCGTAGAAAAGTTTTTTTTAGGAAGGAGACTATGTATGGGTTGTTTTGACTAAAGATAGGCTGCCAGCAGGAGTAAATGTTAAGTTGCATGATCGAAAGATCGGTCCTTGTTAGATTCAAAAGAAGATATATAATAATGCCTACCAGTTGCAGCTACCAAGCCATCTAAATACCTCCGACGTATTTAATGTTAAGCATCTAATTCCATTTAAGGGAGACCTTACAAACAGCCATAACTCGAGGGCGAGTTCTTTTTCAACTGGGGCCGACTGATACAGCAAGAATGAATAAATTTTTTGGAAACTTCAAAAGTATCATTTAGTTCTAGAAGTCTAGTGGTTTGTGTCTTTAAAGTTAGTAGTCTAAAAGTCAATTCCAATAAATGTGGTTCCGTCAGTTTTTGGGGTCTATTGGTCTATATATTGACCTGCTATTAACATTTAAGGGCAGACAACCAGTTTTTTCTATCTTGTAGTAAGCTTTTGAGCTTGATTATTAATACAATAAGCACTCTCCTTCAACTCCAATCATTTTTCCCTCTCTAGTTGCAGTATCACTTCACCACAATTTCACCTTATATATTTAGGCATGAATAATTATTTTGAGAAAACCCAAAAGGAAATGTGGACAATAATATTATGATAGATGGATTAATAGATTGTTTTGCCTTTTACAGGTAAATGTATTTTAGTCACACGACATTATTCATTTTTTTGGTTTTTAAGTTTTAAACAAATGTGTTTATATGTACTAGACGAATACTCGTCTAGCATTAGCATTACTAACTGTCATTGTGATGTGAAGTCCAGAAAAGTATACCGGCTGTTTCAGGGTATTGGTGTTGTAAGCAGTGAACGGGAAGGTGTCAAGGGTTAGGGTTGCGGGACCACAAAACAGCAACGATATCAAACTAATATCAAATACTAGTACTAAACAACAACTATCAAACAAATATATCGACTGACAAACGATCGATAGTAACACGTATAAAGCAACTTTTAAGCCAACGATAATCAAATAACGCCAACTAATAGTCAAATAACACCAACGATCGACAAAGGATGTCTACTGGTAACAAGTAACAAACCAACGAGTAACCTCAACTAAGTCGACTGTTAATCCACAAATGCCAACGATCGACTCTAACCTGGGTTACTGGTTGTTAGCAACCAACGATCGTCCTGAACACAAAAAATAAAGACCTTGATGGGGTGATGAGAACTTAGGGTTCTGGTGATTTGGAAGACTCGGTGGTAGGGTTTTTGGAAGGATCGATATATTAGGCTGATACCATGTGAGACTGAATGATTCATTGATTATTATCAAAATAGTCTAGTACATAAATAGTTCCACAAAGAATAATCTAGAACTCGGGTTTGAGCCCAATACAAATAATATCGACCCAATACAAATAACATCGACTAACGGACAATGTCGTCCCTAAAGTTATTTTCATATTAAAAACCTATTTTTAATCTTTTTTAATAAAAGAAATTTAATTTAATTGGAATAACCAGTCGTCCCTAAATTGTTGGCGGGATAAAGAATAGAGTTGGAGGGATATCGAACTTTTATATTATAATTATTTTAATAAAACAAAAATAATTAATTACAAAAATAACTTTAGTGACGATAATGTCATCACTAACCATTTTGAAAAAAATAAAACTAAATAGTTTTAATGAATAAAAGTAATATGTGAAATACTTACACTAAATAGCGATGACATTGTCGCCGCTAATTTTCATGTATGGGTCCCTGTCATCCGTTTAGCGACGATAATGTCGTCCAAAAAAAGTTTCCCTAAAAGTGTTAATTCTTGTAGATGCACATATTGATGTTCACAGTCAAATGGCAAAATCTTCATCCTCAATGCCACTATTCTGTGAAATGCCTAGTCATACGAGGATTTTTCTTTCTGAGGGTTACTTGAAAAGGGTGTGTCGTTTTAACTCATATGTACGCGGCTTCACAGGTTAATCGCGAAATAAAAGCAAACAATCTTATATATATCATGAGTGTGAAAGCTAATTTTAATTTTTCTTATAATCCGTTAGGTGACATTTGTTTCATATATTCCAAAAAGATTTTCTTACATTAAACAAACCCTTTCCTCATATTTAAATACATCATATTTAAACAACAAGAAGAAATTTCAACTATCCAATTAATACGTGTCCAATAAACAAATTATAATCATTTCGAATTATTAATAAAATAAGTGAAGTCAATTATTAATTCATACATTAAAATATGCCTTTCTATCCAAACTAGCATGTTTTAAGATCACCAACCTACTGTTTGTTTATTAAAAGGCCCTCCATGCGGATCTGACTCGTATATTTGAATCTGTTGCAGAAATATGTGAATCTGAATCAAATAACGCTTGTATTTAAATAATGAATAAAGGAGTATGGATCTAGTGAGAAGAATTATTGAAATGATAAGAGTGAGAAAAAATTGTAGCCACATATTTTAAATAAGAAAAAAGGAATAATAAGGAGATGCATATATTTTTATGAGTGCATCTAATATTTGTAGTTGTGGTTTATTCTCATTCTTCTTATCTTAATTATATTTCTCATTTAATCCTTACTAATGAATAAAGATAAAAAAACCTTAAAAATCTCAAAACATTGCCATACTTACAGTGTGGAGCTTTAGATAATCAACCCGGCCACCTTTTAAGTGCGAGGTTTAACCAATTTCAATGCAAGTTTACGATTTTCTCTGGAGCAAAGGTACCAGAAAAATTGTATAACTTGTTTGTTGGAATTATATAATATGACAATCGTATATAAAACACATAAAACATCAAAGAAACATGCGGAAGCGTATAGGAACGAATAATGAATAATTAACTAACATAAACATAAAGTATGCGTACCTTTTTTATTCTAGCCGAACAAGAATCAATTCCACAAAACTAGCAATTGAGATGAACCCTAATTAGGTTTTATAGGATTATAAGAATTACCCCTTACCGTTTTGTAATTCAATCCAAGATACAATCAAAAATGTGATTGTACCACATTCTTGTACACACGTACTATTAACGAATTAAAGTAAATGCTAGTTTAATTAACACAAAACATTTTTTAAGGAAAAACAAAAGTAATAGACCACTTAGGAATAAGTGTCGATCGATTGGACTAAGAAACACAAACAATTTAGGTTTTAGGTTTAGGTGTACAAGAGTAAATAATAAAGACCCTAAGCCTTGTATTTATACTTGTAGAAACTTAGAGTCCAAGTTAGGGTAGGATTAGGAAACCCATAGCCCATAACCGATCGGATCATTCCCCAAGGGAATTCTAGAACCATCTTGACTTCTAATTTCATCTTTAGTCCTTTTCTTTAACATTTAACGATTGTTAGTCTATTACACTTAATTACTTAACATTCGTTATGTGTTTTGTGTAAATAATAACTAAATATAACATCTTATATTTAATTATTATAACTTTAGTTCTCATACGTAAAGTGTGCAATCCCGTGATCTCGAGTTCGATCCTAACACACAACTATTAATTTATTGTCCATTAAACCAACATTGTTCACTTACTAATTAAATTGACGGCATGTTTTGACAACTCCAGGAAGAATATATATATTGGCTTGGCTAACTCATGTGCCTATTTTTAATTGGCGAAAAAAGATCATATTTAGAAAGAAAAGAAACCTATAAAGTAGTAAGTAATAGAGATCTCTTGGGTTGTCAATAACTTGCGACTATTTTTACTAAGAATGTGAGAAGTAGGGGTGGAAACGAGCCGAGCCGAGCTCGAGCTCGTTAAGGCTCGAGCTCGGCTCGTTTATATATATAAAGCTCGAGCTCGGGCTCGAGCTCGTTTCGAGCCTTATACTTTGAGCTCGAGCTCGGCTCGTGAAAATTTTCACAAGCTCGAGCTCGGCTCGGGCTCGTCTAATTTTATGATGTTTTGAGCTCGGCTCGTTAATTAAATAAAGCTCGAGCTCGTTTACTACTTTTAAGCTCGTTTATACGTATAGACGATATATACACGTATATAATTCTAGGGCTCGTTTAGGCTCGCGAGCCTACTCGAGCCTTTTGTACAGAGCTCGGGCTCGAGCTCGATTATTAAATGAGCCCAAAATTAGGCTCGAGCTCGGGCTCGAGCTCGTTTAAGCTCGGCTCGTTCGAGCTTTTTACCGATCCGATCCCGAGCTTTTCACGAGCGGCTCGGCTCATTTACACCCCTAGTGAGAAGTGCGTAGCTCGAACCATGCTTGGTGCAAACAAAGCCAAGGTGGTTATGCCGACCTTTTTAGGGGGAAGGACTTTAATCAGTTTGAGTGTGTTTGGTTGTGAGCTCAAGTCCCGTAAATTAGTTGGCCAAAAAGTCGACGCGATGGTAACCAAAAAATAAAATAAGAAATACGTGTATAGTAGTGGGAAATTATTTATTCACATTATTCAATTCCATTAACTGTTTATGATGTGTTTTGAAGTCAACTTGAATGAGTAGAGATGCAAGAACAGATCTAAATGTCTATATATCAGTAAATCTGATCAGATCTATTTATACACACATAAATAAAACCATACAACATAGTCACCAACATCAAAAACAATGTCTTACTTAGGTGTAAACCTTGAAAATGTTCCAATTAATCAGGAGGATATCAATGTGACTTTTTCAGAGAATTTGAAAATTTCTGAAAATTCTCGTCATGTCGAAATAGGACAACTCTATAAACTCTGGCAAAACCGCACAGCTGCTATCGAATCTGGCAACTATCTTGAAGAGGCTGATGACATAATTCCACTGTTGTACCATGAAAACATCATCCCTTTTGACTTTCAAGATGTGTTCAGCAAATATGCTATTATTGGAACGCTTAGTGACCATCTCAAAGGAAAGACAAGGGAAACCTTTACTTGGGCGCAGCGTCTCAAGACTTGCTTAGATGTTGCAAAAGGGCTCCGTTACCTTCACTCAGGTATCGGGGATCACGGTAGAGTAATACATGGATTTGTCCGAAGCTACTCTGTATTGTTAACTGAAAATCTAGAAGCAAAAATCTGTGGTCTTGATGGCTCAGTATTAGTCCGTCCGAATCAGCCACCTCCAGAAGTTGATAGACGAACATACTCACTTTCATGTTTCAATGATCCGGTTTACCTAGAAAGCCAAATCCTAAAAATAGAATCAGACATCTACTCCTACGGCATACTTATGTTTGAAGTATTGACTGGGATGGAGTCTGATGGGGGTAGAACCCTAGAAGATACTAAGGAACCCATGATGATAGATCTGGTTCTACGCTTCCATGATGATGGACACGAGCAGTTAATTGATCCATATATCATAGATAATGTCGACCGTCGTTCGGTTAGTATGTTTATAGAGATTGCATATAAATGCATCAGTCTCAACATAAAGGATCGCCCTACGATGGAAGTGATCGTCAAGACAATTGAGGAAGCATTGGATATTCATGTAAGTCGTCTCTATTTTTATTTTCTTCTTCTTCTTCTTTAAAATACTAATACTTTTGATTTATGTTCTATTTCAAACATGAATTCTGTGTCATATTTTTATTTGGTACAAGTGAGTTTTTTTTGTTTTACCACGCGGGCTCGCCATTAAAATGATTCGTGCATAATGTCTATCATTAGAGAAGGAGGTACGCATGGCTAGATGGCTTGTGCCAAACCACCAGCCGAGCATAGCCATTGACGCACCATACCGGTGCTCGCGCCAACGGCAACGGCCAGCGCCTTTTTTTTTTTGGTATTTAGAGGGGTATGTGCGGACCCAATGGCACCACTTTTGCTATGGCACCACATTTGTATGAGGGAGGGGTTTTTTTTGTGTCGTTGAAGATCTCGTGACATAGGAATTTTTGGTGACGTGGCAGCACTTTTTGCTTATGGCACAACCGTAACCAGTACTCTTAGTGTTAAGTACATTTTTGGTCCTTTGGGTTTGCTGATTATTTCATTTTTGGCCCAATGTTTTAAAAAGTTTCGGATTCAATCCAAAAGTGATACTTTCGTTCCACTTTCGGTCCATTTTGAGAACAACGTTTGTTCTATTTTTTTTAAAGCAACGCAAGATATATTGAAACACCAAAAAGAACATAGGATTCCCCGAGGTGGGGATCAGATACATCAAGACAAGACATCAAACAAAACATAAGACACCAAAACCACCGAACACTACCAACTAGCAGCCTTGATGGCAAGACTTAAACAAACCTCTCCACAACCCTTCTCGGGTTACTGATCCATCTGCTCCAGTCAAATCCTAAACGAGAGAATCGATTCGAGATCCACAAAAGAGTTAGAACTTGAATTTGAGAGAAGATATCTTCATTCCTAATACTATCTTTTTTATCACTTAATGTATGAACAACTTGATTCCTCCATCTCCAAATAGCCCATAAGGCAACCAAACAAACTCCATGAAAAGCTTGGACAACCCATTTATTTCCAAAAGTGTTATGAAGAGGAGCTAAGGTCCATGGCAGTTTCAATGGTTGAAGGTATCGCCAAACCCCACCAATCAAAACACTTGGCCCATAAGATTATTACCTTGGAACATCTAAACGAAACATGATTAATTTCTTCCACCTCATGAGCACAAAACGGACATAGCAAGGAGTGAACATCGATACCACGTTAGTTCCGTTAGTTAAGTCCAGTCGTTAAGTGGCAAATTTAGTCCTTTATACTAACGGTCGTTTGCAACGTTTGTCCTTTATACCAACGATCGTTTGCAACGTTTGTCACGTTAGTCCTTTATAACAAACACTACTACAAAAAAGGCCATAGAGCCCGGTTTAAAATGGTCATAGTGCCCGGTTTTTCATGAGGGCACAAAAGGGGGGGGACTCTATGAGGAAGTGGCATAGAGCCCGGTTTTAAAAACGGGCTCTATGATGTGTAATAGAGCCCGGTTTGATAGTTGAAAACCTTGCTCTATGTGATTAAAAAAAGGCTTTTTAATTAGCATAGAGCCCTGTTTTTAGCTTAGAAAACATGGCTTTATGAACTTTTATTTTTATTTTTTTAAATACTACCACCTATTTACACTAAATTCCAGGAATAAAGCTGCAGCAAAACAAGAAACAAGCAAAACCAACAACAAAATTGTAACAAAACCATAACCATGAAGATATATACAAAAACCAATGGATTGGGATTGAAGAACCAATATCAGTTTACAATAGTTCAGTATGGTCTTATGGACTACCAAACATGCTAAATACCAATAAATAAACATCACAACAACAATTTGACAATCAAATGTTTCATGTGCCTTAATTTTTTATTTTGCACATCTTGCAGCTGCTTCCCTAGATTTAGCATGTCTTCTTTCATGAGTGGTGATGATTTGATCGGAGTGGTTGTAGATGATAAGCAGAATAGTAAATATAGCATAAGATGCTTCAATGTTATCATCAAACTTACTTTGGGAAGATGACACCATTCCATTTGCTAAACTTGATATGGTAAAAAGAAATAATAAGTAATCAAGTCATTTACTCCTTTAAAAATATAACTTTCATGAAATATAATTACCATAACCATCCTACAGTAATAGAAAAAAAAATCACTTTTCTATTTTATGTCAACGAGTTGAGGCACCCGCGCGTTGTCGCGGGTTTTTTACATCTATTTATAAGGATGCCTATGTTTTGTCTTTGTCGTCATGTTATTACCATTAGCACTTAACAAAATGACATCTAATTAAGCAAACAATGGTGGAAATAGCAATGAAGAATGGAAATAGTTTGAGTCGTATTCTACGACTAAGAGTGAATACCATACACTCTTAGATTCTTTCAAAACCTGCCAAAAAAATTTGCCTCATCTGTTTTAAGGGCACTATCAACATACTAAATACATCTACACTGTTCAAAAGGTTGTGCCTTGAGTATTGTAACAGGGCTATTAGTTCTAGGTAGTTCTTACTTTTGTATTCACAACATTAAAGGTGTTAAACTGGTGCATAAATTTATAGTTACGTTACTTGTTCTAATGGTTTTTACAAAAGACTAGTAGTCCATCAGCGTACCTATTCTTTCTTTCCTTTCTTGATTTCAATGATACTGATTCCACAATACATCTCATAGCTTCCTTTATGGCTGATCAGCTTACTCATAATCTGCGACGTGAAATAACATGATTTAGTACTTCTGCATTCACTATATTACCTGTACTCATCAAACTATTAACTAAAATTATAAATCACGCACATTTTTCAGTCCAAATTAAATTAGTATATTTGTGTCCAGGTGTGTCCTTTTCCGACTCCAATTGCGGCAGCGTGGTGTGAATGTTCCAGCAACTTTGGTCTCCTCCCCAACCGTTCACACTACTAAAGGCTGGAATGTTCTACTAAAGGCTGGAATGGCAGATTGCAATCCATCACAATCTCCAATGGAACATACCCAAGTACATTTGATTATATGACAACTAAATAAGTGCAAATATTAGTTCACACTACTAAACGATGATTTAGTCCAAACATAAAGAGATGGCAGAAATACCTTACACTGGTTTTTAGGTGATTAGTACTACTGAAAAAGCATAAAGATCAGGACATAACAATCAACCAGTCACAATAACAATATTTGATGGATGTAAATCAAGAAAATAATATAATTCACACATATTTTATCGCAGCTGGCGGGTCTCAGGTTTCATAATGGTTCTTATTTCAAAACGCAAGAGCGTCATGTTTAGCTTTATACAGACCACAAAATGGGCTGACTGGATAACAGGCCAATATGGGTTTAAGTCCATAAAAGTAATCTTAGTGATGGTCAAAACTGAAGGGGTCTGGTTGGACCGACCTGCAACACTTGTTTATCCATCTTTTTGCTATTTTAAAACAACTATTGTATTCATTATGATTACAAGAACTTATATTATTAATGATCTATACTTCTCTTAAAAAGTAAATTTGGAGGTTTTATGGATTTGAATACACATCGGCTGACCCATACTCTTTTTAGTTAACTCTTTTAGCTTAGCGTTTTTAGCCCGTTAGACGTAAAACAAAACCCATATTAACCCATTTATAGGTAAATGAGTCAAGATCAATCACATGCGACGACATTTGACACATTTTCTCATTCCAGTTCCTTGACCCTAATGTAACTCTTGGACCTAATTTGTTCTTAATAACTTTAATTAATAACTTTAACTTGCTAGTAGGGACTAGATCAATCACAGTGATAGGCCAGACAACTTAAACCTTGTGTTATTGAACTTCTCTATTTATAAAAAAAAATAAAACAAACAAACAAAAAAACAAAACAAATTGCACAAACATATATGAGAACGCAAACTTAATAAGCATACCGTCTTGGGAAATGAGTGTTTGCGAGCAACCTCAGCTTGTCCAGTAGCACTAGCATCAATGATATCCATAAATTATGTAGTAGTGTAAGTAATAAATTATGTAGTAGTGTAAGTAAAGGACTACATACAAGAGGCTGGCAACAAGATAAAAAATAAAAAATAAAAATACATAACACATTTTTTACACAAGAAAGAAATGCATGATAAGAAATAATCCTACCTTAGCCATGGCTGAAATAATAACTTCTCGAATGGGCTCAATGTTTTCACCAGTGCCAAGGCTTAGTATTCGTTATCAGGCTCTTTTAGCTTATGTGCATCCATTCTTCTACGAATCTGTAATTCCACCAACACATGTCATGTATCTAAGTCTTGTGTCTAAATGAAAAATAACAAGTTTCTATATCCATGTTCTTTTTTATAAAAAAACATGTGATAGTGATAGTACGCACCTCGGGAAAGAGATAACCAGCTTGAAGTTTAGCAATATTTGCATTGCGGGCAACTTGTGTCATGTAAGCAACACAAATACTAGATCAATTAAACCAAGTTCAGAAGACTCAATTACTTCTACCAAATAACTGATGCAATTAAGATACATCAGTAACCCCATCAACAATTATGCCTAAAATTAACACTAAGTTCCACTTAAACCTCAAAGTAACACTACACATACAGTCCATTCATTAACCCCAAAAATTAAACAAATTCAGAATCAATACCTTATAAAAACATATAACCAACGGAACTAAATTCAGAATCAAAATTCACAACTTCATTTATGAGATACAATAATGATTAATTGAACAAAAACATCAATTGTACCTCTTTCGAATCAAATCTCTTGCAATGGTGGCTGTGACGAAGGTGGCTGTGACGGCAATGGTGTGCGGCGCTGGTGGTGGTGGTGTGTGTGACAGTCGTTAAGAGATTAGGGTTTTGCTGGCTTGGTGTGTGTGATGAAGGCGGTAAAGTGGTGTGTGAAAATGGGGAAAAGAGATTAGGGTTTGTGTGTAATGAAATTTGGGGAGGGAAATAACCCGCCCTTGGGTTTTGGATTTTGGATGAAATTTTTGATGAAATTTGGGGAGGGAAATAAGTGGGCATTGTAATAGAGCCCGGTTTTATGGAAGAAAAACGGGCTCTAATAATCTTAATCATAAAGCCCGGTTTTAGTAAAGAGAAGGGGGCTCTATGCAAGGAATAGAGCCCGGTTTGTACGCAAAAAACGCGGCTCTAAACTTTTTTCGCATAGAGCCCGGTTCTATCAGAAAAAACATGGCTCTATACCCCCCAGAATCTTTTTAGAGCCCGTTTTTCACAAAAACCGGGCTCTATTAAGGGGGCTTTATGTCCTTTTTTGTAGTAGTGAAAAATCGTTTGCAACATTAGTCCTTTATACCAATGATTGTTTGCAACGTTAGTACTTTTATATAAGTCTTTATTTATGTTTTTATATACACTTTTATACACGATTTTATACGCGCATTTTTATACATGCTTTTATAAATACTTTTATACACGTTTTTATATCCATCTTTATAAAAGCCTTAATTTACGTTTTTATATACGTCTTTACACGCGTGTTTTTATACGCGTTTTTGTAGGCGTGTTTTTACACAGTTTTATACACGTTTTTATACACAGTTTTATACACTTTTTTATACACGTTTTTATACAAGTTGTTATACACGTTTTTATACATATTTTTATACATATTTTATACACGTTTTTTATACGCGGTTTTATATACTTTTTTATACACGTTTTTATACAAGTTGTTATACACGTCTTTATACAAGTTGTTATACACGTTTTTATACAAGTTGTTATACACGTTTTATACAAGTTGCTATATACGTGTATAAAAACGTGTAAAATAACACGTTTTTATACACCAATATCACGTTTTTGTACACTTTTTTTATACAAGTTGTATAAAAATGTGTATATATAACTTGTATACACGGTTTTATGTACGTTTTTATACAAGCTGTTATACATATTTGTGTTTATGTTGACAGAACCAACAAGCTGTTTCTTCAATTGCCAAAAGAAGGAACCCTGCAGACTCTCTAGAAAATTTCCGAATTCCACTAGAGGAGATCAACAAGGCGACCAAAAACTTCAGTGAAGAAAATAAGATCATGGAAGGAGTATTTAGACTAGGAAAAAAGAAAGTTGTCTACAAAGGACATTTTACTGATCGCTTGCAAAACCCCACAGCTGCCGTAAAAATACATCTTCCTGATGCATATCAATTGCATATGTTTAATTTCCGTTCTGAGCTTGAGATAGTTTCCATTTTGCACCATGAAAACATCGCCCCTTTCATCGGTTACTGTGATGAAATTTGTGCGATAGTTTCTGAGTATGCCGTAAATGGAAGCCTTGATAATCAACTCAAAGACCCCGATAAAAATATAACATGGGCTCAGCGCTTAAAAATATGCATTGGGGTAGCAAAAGGACTCAGATATCTTCATTCGGGATTTGGGGAATACCTGAGAGTAACACATGGAGATTTCGGTAGCAGAAAGGTATTATTATATGAAAATCTAGAACCCAAAATTTGTGGTTTTAGCAATTCATTTTCATTCCCTGGATATCGAAGAGATGCTCACCTTCTAGGTCCAGTGGGTAACGAATATTACATAGATCCCGTTTACCGTCAAAGCCATATCCGCAACAAAGAATCGGACGTGTTCTCGTATGGACTGGTACTCTTTGAAATATTAACTGGGATGTTGGCTTGTGAAACAAGGCGCATTGGAGATGAAGAGTCACTAAACCTGGTTTCTTTGGTCCGTCGTTACTATGCTGACCAGCTAGACAAGCTACTTGATCCGCGGATAAGAGATGAAATTGATGCTCATTCTTTATATACATTTAAAGAAATTGCATATAAATGCATTAGTTTCAACGTTAAGGATCGCCCTTCATGGAATAAGATCATAAAGAGGTTGGAGGAAGCGTTGTATATTCAAGTAAGTCTTTTCATTTAACTAGCTGGTTCATTTGCCATATTCAAATTATACTCGAATAAATGCTATGTTATATTCCAAAATCATGAAGAAATAATTTATTAAAAATGCTAGTTCTTCTTAACTTTTCTATCTAGTTATTTTCCAAACAACATGATAATAACTAGTAAACGACACATGTTATTTTGTTACGGTTAGGATTAAGAGTTAGGAACTAACATTAATTACGGAGTATGATATTAATAAGGACTTTTTTTTTTGCAGAACCATGGGGCTGCTTCTAACAATACAATAAGGTTTAAGAGATTAGAAGATTCCCTGATTCCATTTGAGGACATCAGCTTGGCCATTGGAGCTAAAGGTCAAGAAACTCGGATTGGAGATGGCGGATTTGGTGTAGTTTACAAAGGCCAGCCCTCTGAACGCTGGCAAAACCGTACAGTTGCCATCAAATGCCTACGTCCCGAAAGTTACCAAGGAGAGTATGAGTTCCGCAACGAGCTTAACATGATTTTCAGTTTCAACCATGAAAACATCATCCCTTTCATTGGTTACTGTGATGAAGGAAATGAGAAGATTATAGTTTATGAGTATGCCAGTAATGGTAGCCTAGATTGTCATATTAATGACAAAAATAGGAGACGTTGCTTAACATGGGAGACTCGCCTTAAGATTTGCTTAGGGGCAGCTAGAGGACTTGATTACCTGCACTCAGGTCTTGGGGAGGACAACAAAGTAATACACAGAGATGTCAAGAGCGCAAACATATTATTGGATCACAATATGGTAGCAAAAGTTTGTGACTTTGGATTGTCAAAATCTGGTCTCGTAAATCAGCCACAAGCCCAAGTCTACACAAATGCTGCCGGTACCAACTTTTACATGGATCCAATTTATCACGAAAGTGGAATCCTCCGGAAAGAGTCAGATGTGTATTCGTTTGGAGTGGTGATGTTTGAGTTGTTGAGTGGAATGTTAGCTTATAATCGAAGAAGGTTGGGAGATGGTAAACCGAAACCTCTCATAAATATTGTCCGGCGCTACTATGACAACAAACCAGAGTTGCTAATTGATCCTCTTATAAGAGATGAAATTGATAGCCGTTCTTTTGATACATATAGTAAAGTTGCATTTCAGTGCATTAGTTTCAATTCAAAGGAACGCCCTACTATGGAAATGATCGTGGATCGGATTGAGGAAGCCCTCGAATTTCATGTAAGTATTTTATTTCAGTCAAATTATTAGTTTCTTCTGCAAGCATGTTATTATTATAACTATGGTGGTTTGAAAATGTTGATATTGATCCATTTCTCATAACATGATAATCCACTTTGAGTATGTAAAGCTATTAATCATCGGCCTAAAAACATACCATAGGCAGGTCATAGTTGTACGGATCATAGCATCACGGTACCATTCATGTTATGACTTCTTGTTTGCTTTAATGCAAGCTTTTTGTTGGCCAAAATAAGTTTTGTGAACTTTTTTCGTTCACGGATGGTGGAGCAGTGCCATGTTTACATGCCTATATGCACTCATTTTTTGAGATTTTTTAGTGCTTAATACCACTTTTCTATTAACAAATTCTGATTTGATAAAGTTGTTAGTTAGGCAGGCATCTCGTACATTACTGTACCATGTACAGTATTTGTTGCTTAACGTGCATTTGGTTCAAATACGTTTTTTTGTGTAGGTTAGTAAGCAAAGAGAATCACAGGCAAAAGGTGATGCAGAGCTAAATCATCCGGGGTCGTTGGAGTAATTACTCATTATTATAAATTCATTTTCTAAAGGGCAAATCGCATAAAAAGGTACTCATCTTATGTCCAATTTCAATTAAAGGTACTATTCTTTTTTTTTTTTCAATTTAAGGTACCCGACTTTTTTTTTGGGCCGATTTAGGTTTTTTTCTAACTTCCGTTAACTATTTCGTTAGTAAATTACATGTTTGGTCCTTGAGTTTGTATATGCATTACATGTTTGGTCCTTCAAACCGTTTTTGCACATTTTCAAAAATATTTTTTAAAATAAAATTTTTTCAAAAAAATTTTCGAAATATTTTTTCCAAATTTTTTCAAAACAATTTTTCGAATATTTTTTTCCAAATTTTTTTCAAAAAAAAAATTTCAAAATATTTTCGTCCGTTTTTGCAAAAAAAATATTTGGAAAAAATATTTCGAAAAAGTTTTTTTGAAAAAAATTTGGAAAAAAAATATTTCAAAAGTTTTTTGAAAAATTTGAAAAATATTTCAAATTTTTTTTTTGATTAAAAATATTTCGAAAAAGTTTTTTTGAAAAAAATTTGGAAAAAAAATATTTCGAAAAAGTTTTTTTGAAAAAAATTTTATTTCGAAATTTTTTTCTTTTGAAAATGTGCAAAAACGGACTCAAGGACCAAACATGTAATGCCTATACAAACTCAAGGACCAAACATGTAATTTACTAACGAA
Organism: Chrysanthemum makinoi; assembly: GCA_910596185.1. Taxonomy (NCBI): domain Eukaryota; kingdom Viridiplantae; phylum Streptophyta; class Magnoliopsida; order Asterales; family Asteraceae; genus Chrysanthemum; species Chrysanthemum makinoi. The sequence goes on from OU343217.1 coordinate 308,107,829, forward strand.
ATAGTTAACGGAAGTTAGAAAAAAACCTAAATCGCCCCAAAAAAAAAGTCGGGTACCTTAAATTGAGAAAAAAAAAAATAGTACCTTTAATTGAAATTGGACATAAGATGAGTACCTTTTTATGCGATTTGCCCTTTTCTAAATGCATTTTTTGTTATGAGATGAGTATCTAGTGGATCTTATGTAATTTTTGGTTGTGTGAATTGTTGGGATACAAGTGATGGTGATCACCTGTGTCATGAACCCTTGCATACTCGCACGCTTTATTATCGTTATGCACCCCACCCCCCCCCCCCTCAATTTGCTTTTGTTGGAATTTAATTATCATGACAATCATGTAACTTAACACATAATCACAAAGCACACAGCGGAAGACAAGATCATATATGCATAATTATTTAACCCTAATTTAAATGGAAAATATACCTTGTTAGCTTCTACGCGTATCAAACTATTAAGCAAATCACAAACCCTAATTAGGGTTTATGTGAGATTCGATTAGGGTATAATTGAACAAGTGCAACACCACAAAATAAGCCAAGTGGGATTATCTCTATTGTTAGCTATTCAATGCGAATGCTAGTTTCTTGATCACAATAATTAACCAAACACTTTGCTTTGCTCAGTACCAATCGAAAACCGTTATGGGTTTGTGTAGTCGATCGAATGGAGCAAGAGGAAGGAGAAGAAGAAGAAGTTTGGTCAATTAGGATTTCACAAGATTACCAAATAATAAATATATGTGTATGTATTTATAGGTAGATAACTTGGTGCCCAAGTTAGTCTAGGACTCCCCTAAAGGATCCCTTATGGCCGGCCAATATAGCTCAAGAGGGGTTCTAGAACCTTCTCTTGGCTATTTTCTCTTTAGTCCATATTCTTGACTTTTAACGACCGTTAGACTAACTGCCGTTAAGTACTAACGACCGTTAGTGTTTATTGTAATTTAATAATTAAAACATAACTATTATTAATTAGTTATTATCATTGAATCTCATATGCAATGCGTGCAATCTCATAGTCTCGAGCTCAAACCGGACATACGTATATTAAATATCGTCCATAACCTAACAACTCCCACTTGGACATATCTTAAATACGTAATGACATTGGTTAGCATCTAGCAATACGCCAACGCCCCTAGAACAACTAGAGTGTTTCTATTTCTCGTTATATTCTGATTGAACAAGATTATCAAATCATCAGGACGTATTCCAGATCGATCTTGGGTATGGCCATACAAACATCTTATCAACCCTACGAGTGACTCAATAGTATTATACTTCAAAACAAATTCGAATGAACAAATTCTATCTTCACTACAAGCACAACTCATGAATTTCACAACAATTCTGAAAACAACCCTTATAACTACCAGTTACGGATAGCGTTAAACTGTTTCACGGAAATGGGCTCAACCCATGACTATTCTGTTTTGCGTCTCAAGTCTAAGGATAAAATTACATGATTTACTTGATGAAAAAGATCCATAAAGTATAATCATGTTAGTTGGGATAAGTCCGATATGCATCCACTGAATATCATGTGAGCTTGGCAGGACCTTCCTTAACATACAAAGTTTTTCATCCAACGCCTTAGATTTGTCTTAATTCAACCATGTCCCCATATGATTAATCGACAATAGACATTTAGAATAACATAAGTTATTTATGGATTTAAACATGCAAATATAGGATAAAACTTATTATAAATGAAAACAAACGTACCAAGTAATTTAATTCATTAAAATAATAATTTTTTAATACTTCATTTATCCAAATACTAAATAGATCTATGCATGATGATTCTAGTTAATGAATTATGCTCCAAGTCATGACAATCATACTTGTTGACGTGACATACATCCAACTAACTTTGATATGTCAGAATTTTGAGAATACTTATTTCAAAAATTCAATTATTGAAGTTCTTGTATGTGTGCATTCAAATATTTTGATATTTCCACATAATATTTCAAAAGGTGCGTGACAACCTCAACTACCTATTTATGACAATCATCTTTCAAACTTCTAGAGTTTAAAGTATCCTTATTCTTTAATGTATAATGCAACTATGCTCTTAGTTGAGCAAAACTAGTCCAAATGGTCATTAACAAGGATGAAATCCTACCATGACTAGTTTTGAGTGTCATTTTAATTAAACCATCATCATTGTATACAAACAACAGTATACTCCTTTTATAAACATTTGTAAACTTCGAACAGTCATTGTAATGTTTGGTGCCTTCCAAAACTTTAAGCTTGTTGGCTACGGAAATTACGCAACAATTGCCATATAGAATCTGGGAAAGATCGCCTGGCTGTGAAATATAATTCTAAATCCAAACATATTTCATTAAAATACTTATTACACTAGTTAAATAAATTTCAATGTCGTCAAATCATCTTATATTAAAGCATGATACAACAATTTCAATACACAACATGATGTACATAATGAATCTTTGAGTAAGACTTAAGATCTCATTCATGTATTTATCTTATCAAAAGATATGTATCCATTGAGACTTTCTAAATGATACGTCATGTTCTATCAGACTCATTCACCGCACATGTTTATAACAATAAACATTCATTCCAAGGTTATATGTTTTACATCCTAAATCTTTCAAGTGAAGTTTCATTCCAAGCTTAAGTTTTAACTTAGAATATTACTGCCCATATGTTAATACAACATCTATGATTTAAGAAAATAAACATAATACTCCCACTAGCTTTCAAAAATACTTATGAGTTATCTTATTTTAAATTATAAATCAAAACTTGAATTTAATATTTAAACATAATGCTCATCACCTAGATGCATGAATTGATCCATACTTGGATTCTTGAATTTTGTAAACTTTCAAAGATTATATGAATTTATAAAACTCTTGATTACTCACCATCCTCGCTTAAGTAATCACACAAGAAGGAGTTTTGATATTCAACTGTCAAATTTCATATCGATGAAAATATGTATGACAATTATCATCTTTATATATTTAATGTGCCTAGCAAAGAATATTTAATCACAATTAACTTCTTAAGTATGAGTAATAATCTTGTCACAAGACATGCATTAAATATGTGCACAATATTGTCCATATGATTTCTACACAAAGATTTTAAACCTGATAACGCTCAAAATGAACATGTTTTTATATATGTTATCATTGCTTTTGTACGTAATATTTGGCTAAAATAATATACATTTGCTACTAATTTGTATAAAGTTGAGTTTTTATGCTTTTAGCTAGCCAAGACAAGAAAATGACGAGAAAAGACGCAAAAACAAGTGAATTGTCTACGTACGAAGATTCCTGAGTCAATAGCTACATTGGAAATGATATAAAGACAAGAATACACAATACACTGACGTTTTCAAGCCTTCATATCAAGAAATATTGATTTATATTGAAGAAGAATGAACCACGATTGAAGACCGAACAAGAAACGCACCAAAACGAGAGAAAGGCAAAAATGTGAGTGCAAAAGGCTACCAGCCGATCTGCTGGTACGCGCAGCCGATTCGGTTGGCATTTGGAGAAGAGGAGCTGTCGATCGGCTCAAATCCATGTCGATCGGCTGGAGTAATCTGGTAGTTACAAAACTCCATTTAATGATTCGTTTAATCCCCTTAATCACGATGGTTGATCATTTCCTGCTCATTTATTGCCCTTAAGTCATTGTTACTTGGAAAGAAAGAGTTCATTTAGTATATAAGGGATCCTAGGTCTTGAGGATTAGTGTGACACATTTAAGAGATTAACCCTTACATCCTGAGGCTATCTCTCTTCATTATTAGTATTCCCAAAAGGCTAGAAAACCTGTAACTTTCCTGTGAAGAAGTAAGGACGAATTTCTAAGTGTTCGGGTTCGATTGTTGGAAGCTTTCTTGGTTATTGGTTGATTAGAGGCGTGTGGTTGATATAGTGCCACATTTCTAGTTCTTGTAATTGAAGAATAGGTACAATATTGTATTCTTTGCAATGAACTACCTTTTATTTAGTTGTTATGAATGTTTTGTTGATTACTTGGGTTTTGCTATGAGTTGTGATACGTACGGAGTAACTTTTGAATTACTTGTGTGTGATGATGTAAACATGTATATGAATGTATGCTAATCTTGATTGCATGAGAATCATATTAATCTTATGAGTTTGTTGGAATAAGAAATGGCTTGGCTTAATAAGTCAATAATTGCATAAATGGATTTAAAGGTCGAAAGAATTTCCATTGTATTTTTATTCCAAAAACTTAGTGCACGAATTAGTATGGATTATGATTTGCATAGCATGTTGTGTTTTGAAATTAGATTAATAAATAAATTAATGTCCTTGGTTAATATTAGGTTGTTCAGCCTTTTTATTTTCAGTTACCATATGTAGGAGAATGTAAATATTGACAATAATGTGGAAATGTGAATAATACTGATATTGGTGGAAAGTCATATGCTAATGTTGTACAGAAGAACAATTCACGGTTAGATACTAGCCTAGACTCCAAGCCTAGTGAAGTTTGTGATGATGGTAGTGAATATGTGATTTTTGATGAAGAAATTGTAGCTAAATCCTAAAGGCGGTCTTAGGTGAAACTTAACCATTTGTGGACATTTTGTGGGATGTTTTATGCCTGCAAATGAACTTAGGTAGATGTGGAGTAAATTTGGTCTAAGTGATGTTCAAGTGAGTACAAATAGTAAGTGTGTGTTTAAATTCAATAATAAGGAGGATATAGACAAAGTGATTGAACAAGGACCCTGGATTGTGAACAATAAACCTCTGTTGGTGTATAAATGGGAGTCAACCTTAGGAATGGAGAGAATGGAGGTTACTAAAATTCCAATATGGGATAAGCTAGTTAATATACCTTTAGAAGCTTGGACAAAAGAGGGTATTAGTGCTTTAGCCATTAGTTTAGGGAAGGCCTTAAAGATGGATAATGTGACTGCTCAAGTATGTCAGAATGGGATGGGCAGAGCTGAATTTACAAAAGTCCTAGTGGAGTTTGATGTTAACAAATGTTTTAAAGAAGAGATCTGTGTAAAGTATAGAACTAAGGAGAATGCGGTGAAAGGTACCAAAAATGTGAAAGTGGATATGTGGAAACCTGATATTTGTACAAACAGCAAAGTTTTTGGGCACAATACTAAAAATGCAAGAAAGTTGAGAAGGTGGATACTAAGACAAATAGCTCTGCAATAAGACTACAAATGTTGAAAGTAAACAGAGTAATGAAGAAGGTTTTACTGAAGTTACTTACATGAAGAATTTTGAAAAGAGAAGGAAGGTTATGGTTAACAACATGAGGGGTGGAAGAAAAGGTGTATGGGAGAAGAATAAAGTTTATAAAAGAAAGGACAATAGCAGAATGGAACAGACTGAAAGGAAAAAGGTTGATGAGAAAGATAAAGTTGCAAGTGGTATGAAAATGTGGAATGTTAGCACCTATAATATGGAAGCATTGAAGACTTCCAGTAATAAATTTGTTGTGCTACAAAATGATTATAATACTGAGTTTCCTCCTAACATCACTCCACAGAAGCGATGTAGTGTGGATAGGTTTGTTAGTAGCAAGACACATCCAACTGATGCTGGAATGAAGAGAAATCCCACTGATGAGGAAGCTAAAGTGGCAAAAAGATATACTAATGAAACTACAGTAGAAGATGTATGTAGTGATAGGAATGTGATGTCCTCAAGAATGGTCGAGAATATTATCAAATGAGAGGAGGTTTTGAATAAAGATAATAGAATGAAAGTTCCTCAAATAACTATATAGTGGCGGAGGGAGATGGAACTTGTTGATAAGTTTGTGAATGATAAGAGGATTCCTAATATTGAAAAATCAAAGTTATGGCTTCGATGAATGTTTGAGTACTATAAGGAACGATGGGAAGCAAAATAGAACATTGAGTTTCCTATATGAGAAAGATATATATGATATAATCTCCATACTTCAAAATGAATATCGAAGTGAATTTGGTGAATTGGACATTGTTGTTTGTCCTTGTATTGTTGTTTGTATGTAGTTCTTGATTAGTGTTGTATGTTTGTTATTCTAGCTCCAAGTTCAGCTTCTTTGGTATGCCATTAACACTGATGTGGATGCTTATCATGTATCTTGGTTTTGAGTTAATATGTTTTCACCTTTCACCCAAAAAAAATCGGAAAGATCGTGAAGTACTAATTAAATGGAAGGATTTTCGAGCATATGAAGCAACATGGGAACCATATTTTAAATCCAGAAGCAATTTATCTTGTTTCTTTATTATGCAAGTCAGTCGTTTATTATAAATAAGGTATTTAGAGTCATAAGTTAGGGCATGAATTTGGTGAGAGTTTACCTGTTTCTCAAATAACATGGGGTACATGTCTTTTTTATTGGTTTTGTTGAACTTTTGTTATCCATAATATAATCATTTCTTGGATTATCAATTGATTACAGTTCCAACCTTGTCAGCAGATGTAAAAGATATTAATATGATGAGGTATGTGCTTGATTAATGAGATCGATCGGTTCAATTCTGTTAATAATTTGTTCCAATCTTTGATAGAGCTTTTAGGTTATTATTTGTAGTGAATTGTATTTTCGTATTTACATTTAATTTGATAAATATACTCAGTGGTTGAACTTGTTTGGTATTTTTCCCCCCTCCGCCACCACCACCTACTCCTCCAACGTCTTATGAGAAGTTCTGTGAGTTTGCTGAGGATTTTTGGAAAGAATCGATAGATGTGTTGAAGGTTTCGATGAGGAATCAACTCATAAAAAACATATTGTTCGTAGATGTGTTGGCTTATGTGCATGTAGCGAGTTTTTTCACTTCTTTCATAGAGAAACATACTGTTTTTGCAGTTTGTTGGTTCGTGTTTTGGTTGGGGATTTACGTTCTTGTTAAAGAACATAAATCAAAGGAGAATTCTAAGCCTAAGTCAACTTTGAAGGATATTAGGTAAATCAATCATTGTATTTACTATATGTGGTTTCCGTTACGCAGTGTTAATGCTTCTGCCGGGATGGAACACTTGTGTGAAAGGTTTTTTGGAGAATCCAAAGATGTTTTCAGAGCGTCTCTTAAAAATCAGCTTGTGAAGACATTGCTAGTGTTGGACTTGGTAGTTGTTCTTCAGATTGCTAAGTTCTACCCATCTTACAAAGTGCTTATGGAAAGATTTGGGCCTGTTCTTTGTGTATTGTATATTTGTATGGTTTGTTGTCCGATTTTCTGCTTATACATTCACGATTTTCTGCTTATACATTCATCAACGGATAAAACAAGGAGTAAGAGCTTTTGATAGTATGGAGAAGGCTTTGATTTGGTGCATATTAGAACCAATCAGATGTTCCCAACTGCCGCTTTTTAGAACTTGCCGATACATCACATGCATACATTATATGCATTATACTTGAAGTAGCACATCATCATTTTATTATCTTTCAGTGAGAACTCCACACCCCATAGATTATCATTTTTGTCTCTATTACCATATTACCTCTACATACAAGACCGGTTCCGTTGTAATCATGTTAAATCTACTTTTACCTTGGTATTTAGACTCAGAAAAACTTTAAGACGCTTTAGACATACTGGTATTAGACTAGACACCGGTTTCACATCATATCAGTTCAGCACTCCTTGCAAAGTTGCAGGTACTTGCATTATGTCTTTCATGGACATACAACATCTTATTTTTGAAAATGAACACCGCAAGGTCACAATACAATGCGTTTTGCAATCTTCTTGTTGTGGTCAATTCTTAAGACCTTTCACCTCTTCTTCATTTCCCAGTCATGCCTTTTTTGACATATCAGATTCTATTTATAAGTCATTTTTTGTTCCAAAATTTTGTTTGTTTGTAAACTTACATTACTCGAGGTTAACATTAGAAGTTTTGCTTTTTCTTTTATTAATACTAGTTTTTACTTGTTTTTATGTTGTTTATTCATTTAAATTTTAGCACTTTTCTATGCTGTTTTTCCATTTAAATTTGATGTAAACACGAGGAAAACTGAAGACTTCTTATTTGTTGTTTGGGCTTTTTTAAGCTACTACGGAGTATTTGTTTGGTGACTTTTTTACATCATATTATATCATACCTTTTGATGATCGCTTTTTGACTATGGATTATCTAACTAAAGTGAACCAAAACTGTAAATTACTTATCTACCCTATTTATTCCTTTTAACCCAAGTAAAAACATTTTTACGCCCCGATATTGTACGTGTTCGATAAAACAACATCATCATGTCTCGCAACACTCATGTTGCTGTAAATGCAATTGTTCCAAGATAACAAAAGATCAAAAGGGTATAAGTAAGCAAATCCAAATACTATTAACCCGAGCCTTTTTCATCAGTTACATACTTTGTATGTGTTGTTTTTGGACACGTTTCCTTATACAACAACAACATACCCAAGTTTATTTTGTATATGTTGAAACTTATACAACAATAAGATACCCATTTCCTACCGGGGCATATGTTCAGGGCCGTGAGATGAAATTTGAAGGCCCTATGCCAAGTTTTTGAAAGGGACCCTTTTACATTGGAATTGCCGTATACTTTAATAAGATTATACGCTTGTTTTTATATCGATCAGATGACGCATCCAATCTTCTACAAATTAAAATAAATTTTTTATACTTCTAAGTAAAATTGTAGAGTTTTTAAAATATTTTATGATGATCCAAGAAGTTCTAAACACCTTTTTGTAAGATAAGATGTCATGTAGGACTTTCTTAAAAAAGTATGTTAGCTGATAACATTTGCTTTTCTAAAACAATCTATGTTATTTACTTTCTTTAAAATAATATTCCCAACTAAAAATGCAGTTTTGCAAGAAATATGCGTTTTCTTTAAACTTCATGTAACACTAGCAGGGTACTCGCGCGTTGGAGCGGCGGGTACCCTGTGATTAAAGTTTAGACACAAACAAAATAACAATGGCGAACTGGTTAACCGGAGAAAAACATGATCTCAGTCAGACCCAATTCACCCATTTTTACCGATTCCGATTGGTCATCTCCATTTCGTTTTTGAACAACTTTTATTGGCTAGCCGGACCAATGGCGACTTATGATTCCGGTTGAACCCGTTGTTCCGGTCCGGTTTACAAAATCATATGTACCATCAACTTAGTAGCATGTAAATTGTATAAAGCTTTGTGTGTTTTATATGTTTGTACAATGTATATTATAACATGTATTTTTTATTATAGGGGTTCTTTAAAAATAATATTAAGAGTAAACTCCAAAATACATCCCTGTGGTTTACCCTGTTTCGCACCATACATCCCTCTGGCAAAATTTTCAACAGATACATCACTCCGTTAGTAAAAGTTAACCAATATACATCCCTCGGTTAAAATAAGGACTAACGGTGCAAATTATTTCTCCGTTATCTCCTAACGAGATATAAAATATTTACACCGTTAGTCCTCTGGGTTAACGGTATTTGCACCGTTAGTCTTTTTTATGTTTTCATCCATTGTTTTACGTTTTTGTCCCTTTTTTTACGTTTTGGTCCGTTTTTTTACGCCACCGCTTTTTACGCTGTCCGTTTTTACGTTTTGTCCGCTTTTTACGCTCCGCTTTTTTACGTTTTCGTCCGTTTTTTTACATTTTCGTCCGCTTTTTGCGTTTTTGCCCCTTTTTTACGTTTTCGCATTTTTACGTTTCTTCGCTTTTTATGGTTTCTTCGTTTTTACGCTTTTTTTTTTACGTTACGCCGCTTTTACGTTTTCGTCCGTTTTTATACATTTTCGTCTATTTTTAACGTTTTCTTACGCTTTTTTACGTTTTCGTCTGTTTTTTCACTTTTTTATCCGTTCTCATACACATTTATTCGTTTTCATTTATTATTCTACGTTATCGTCTGTTTTTTTTATCTTTTTATCCGTTTTCATCCATTTTTATACGTACAATATGTATGAAAACGGATAAACATGTATGAAAATTTATAAAAACGTATGAAAATGGATAAAAATGTTTCTGTATCGATTTTAAATAATGATTTTGACCTCTTTCTGGACCGAATCTTCAAAAGTGTAAAACACGAGAGTTGTCCGGAATGATGTTTTACATCAAGACTCGCGAGATTTTAACATAAAAATTCAAAACAAGGGTTGTTTACTACCAAAACATAAGCGGTTTTTGACCAAATTCATAACTTATGAATTTGATCGAAAACCGCTTAAGTTTTGGTAGTAAACAACCCTTGTTTTTAATTTTTAGGATAAAATCTCGAGAGTCTTGTTGTAAAACATCATTTCGGACAACTCTCGTGTTTTACACTTTTGATGATTCGGACGAGAAAGGGGTCAAAACCATTATTTAAAATTGATACAGAAACATTTTTATCCTTTTTTATACGTTTTTATCCATTTTTATGCGTTTTCATACATATTATACTTTAAAAAAATGGACAAAAACGGATGAAAACATAAGAAAAACGGACGAAAACATAGAATAATAGACGAAAACGAATAAAAGTGTATGAAAATAGATAAAAACGTATGAAACCGTGAAAAAAACGGACGAAAACGTAAAAAATGACGAAGAATTAAAAAAACAGACGAAAAGTAAAAAAAACAGACGAAAACGTAAAAAACAGTCGAAAACGTAAAAAAAAGAGCGAAAACGTAAAAAAAAAAGGCAAAAGTGTAAAAACCGACGAAAACGTAAAAAAACAGGTCAAAATGAAAATAAACTGAAGAAAACGTAAAAAAAAACGGACGAAAGCGTAAAAAACGGACGAAAACGTACAAAATGAAAGAAAACATAAAAAATGACTAACAGTGCAAATACCGTTAACCCAGATGACTATTGGTGTAAATATTTTCTATCTCGTTAGAAGATAACGGAGAAATAATTTGCACCGTTAGTCCTTATTTTAACTGAGGGATGTATATAGGTTAATTTTTACTAACGGAGTGATGTATCTGTTTAAACTTTTGCGAGAGGGATGTATGGTGCGAAATGGGGTAAACCACAGGGATGTATTTTGGAGTTTACTCTAATATTAATTAGTGTTTAATGTTTAAAAATAATATTAGTTAGGCTTAAATGTAATAAATGTGATAAACGTGTTGTATTTCTATAAATAGTATGTTGAATTTTTAAGTAATACTATTTATAGAAGGCCTTTCACCATTATAAGATAGTATGATATTTATATAGTTTATTAATGTGCAAGAATGTTGTTTTTAGTTATCAGTATTCGTCAAAAGTGATCATGAGTGTGTTATGCATTTATGATATTTGTATTATTTTTTTGCCAGTCGAGATTTTCGGGGAGAGCAAACACCAAGAGAAGTAAAGCATTTGAAAGGGGTCCCGAGAAACCAAAGATGGCTTGTAGGATGGTAAGATATGAATTCCTCATTGAGAAGTAGTTTTGTGTATAGATCAGAAACCCGGAAGTCAAAGCGAGTGATATGGCAACAATGGATATGATCATGAGCACACAGTGAGTTTTGAAATGAGATTGCTCTTCCTCGTGAAGGAAAAATAGTCCTATCAAGTAGAGCGAAGTCCAGTAACTCAAAAAGACTGTAACCATATATCTGTCCAGAAACCTGCAACATCGCAAAGGAAACTTGGATCAACATGTTATGAACCAAAGAAAAAATCAGTACACACATTTCCAGTGAAAGTGTTGTAGTTTTAGTAGGTTGCTAACCGTTCACCTAGTCACGTCAACAATTTCATTTTTTACTAAAAGTATGTGTAAATATACGTCTGCAACTCTGCATAACAATGTTTAACAAAAGTATGTCCATCTTAGCGGTGAATGTAGCTATAGTACTCTCAGTATATAAAGACCAAGGTTCTACTCTTATCCACTATCTACGATTGCTTATTTAAGTTTCAAGATCTATCAAACATCCCTTAACTCATGCTTAATTCTTCCGTACATAAAATAATGTGTAATAATAATAAAGAAATCATTGGAAAAGCGTATTTAAGGTGCTTCATAGCTTATTGTATCTTGGTGTTAGAAATTGAGGTCATAATCTGCGGCAAACATGTCATTCTATCAATTGCTAATGGTTTTTCAGTTATGTTTATTACAGACTTATTACAGGGGTTATTCTTGGACAAAGCATAAATGATTTAAACGGTGTAGAAGTTCATTGCTGCTGATGCTTCTCTTATAATAGTTGAATGGGTCAATGTGCATCTTTTTCCCTTACTTAAACCCTCTCCTAATCTAGGGTTACAACATAACTGTATGCAGTCATTGTCTTACATTCTCTCCTTTGTCTGATCATAGTTCTGATCTTGTTTACTCTTTGTATTTGTCTGGTTATTGTCTCATTGACATTAACCTGACCTTGTATAACTTTGGATATTATTGTTGGCTTAATCTATGCCAACTGTTGAGGCTTTGGTTTGAATAAAGTATTATTGTGTTTCTGCTGTTGCTGATACTTCGTACATGGTATCATAACTTCAGGCTCATAATCACGGTTGATTCACCATCCTAGGGTTTCTTCGTAGAAACTTGGGGATATCTCTCCGGCAACAATCAAAAGCTATTCTGGGTTTCAAAAGGTGGTCAATCTCGATTACCTTATTGTTTGGGTGCTAATTGGAAAAATTGGGGTTTCCTACAAAACCCTAATTTAAGGTGGTTTGGGGTTATTACTATTGGCGTAATCGCTGGTTATTTCCTATTCACAATTAGCCCTAGACTAAGTGAATATAGGGTAATTGTGATTTGTTCTTTCCGTTGCATATTACTCTGTAAGTCTGCTCTCACCTTCAAACAACATCACTTAAGTCTTTGTGGGTGCAAACGGGTAGACTAACATCTTGATCTACCACCTCTGAGTGGTATGAATACCTGCTCTGGTTTACCCCAGTCCACAGGCTTGGTTCTTGTTGTTTCTTAATTTCATGTTCTTATTTTCACTTTCTATTATCTGTTTATCTGCTTTAGCTGTTATTTTTCTGTGTTATCTGCCTTTCTTATTGTTTGCATTATGGTCATTGGTGATGATAATACCGGTGGTGGTGGTGGTGGTGGTGGTGGTTCTTCCATCTAAAAAGCTTATCTTTTGGTGATGCTCTATATTTACACCCTAATAACACTAATGGTACTCCTATTATTTCCATCAAACTCACTGAACAGAAAAATTATAAAATATGGAATATGGCCATGACCTTTGCCTTAAGTAATCATGATAAGTTAGGATTTATTGATGGTACTTGCTTAAGAGATGACTCAAATCCTATTCTTGCTAATCAATGGGATACCTGTAACTCTGTTGTGGTCACTTGGATTCTTAACTCTCTCAGCCCTGAATTATTTGCTGGTGCTATCTATGCTAAAACTGCTTATGAAATGTGGAATGATCTTAAAGATACTTATGATAAGGTTGATGGTTTAGCTATTTTTAATTTGCATAAAAATATAAACTCTCTTAGTCAAAGTGGGTCTTCTCTTGCTGATTATTACAACAACCTTAACTCTTTGTGGAAACAATTTGATTGTATGATTAGCTTGCCTCCCTGTACTTGTGAGGCTGCAAAACATTTTGAAAAACACAATCAGCTAATCAAATTAATCCAATTTATTATGGGTCTTGATGACACCTATGTTCCTATCAGAAGTAATATTTTAACCAGAGACCCTTTGCCTAATGTCAAAACTGCTTTCTCTGTTGTCTCTGGAGAAGAATCTCATAGAAATGTTTCATCTGGGAATAGCTCTGCTAAACCCAATGCTACTGCTTTTGCTGCAAAAACTTTTGATGGTGGAAAATTTTTTGATAACAAAAAAGGATTTAACAACAACAATTTCAATAAAGGTTCTGGTTTTAATGCTGGTAACACCTCAAACAACAGAGGACCAAACATGAATCTCAAATGTACTAACTGCAAAAAAACCTGGTCACACTGTTGATAGATGTTATGATCTTGTTGGTTATCCCATGGATATGTTAAAAGGAACTTTAATGCTAAACCTGCCGCAGTAACAATGTTTCTACTGATGCTAATCATGTCACTGATAATAGAGCTAGCAACTCTCCTGTCTCTTTGTCTAATGAACAGCTCTCCAGACTTATGAGTCTTCTTAATGACAACAATGTGTCTTCTGCTAATGCCAACATGGCAGGTAAAAAAATTTCACGAACTTTCTTTAATGGTAGTGTCAAGTTTAACATAAACTTCAACAAATTTTTTAATAACAACACAAAAACTTTATCTGGAAACATCAGTCTTGGTTGGATTGTTGACTCTGGTGCAAATCAGCACATGATTGTATCTGCAAATTTTTTAATCAATGTTGTTGACATTTCAAATCTTGGTCTAACTGTTGGACATCCCAATGGTACTCAGGCCTTAATTACTAAAATTGGTGATTTAAAGGTCAATAATGACCTAACTCTTTTTGATGTTCCGTTGTTCCCGAGTACAATGTCGGTCGCGTCTGTTCATAAGATTGCCAGAGACAATAAGATGTTTGTTGGGTTTAATGAATCTAATTGCTATATGCAGTATTTACATCAAAAAAGGATTGTGGGATTGGTAAACAATGCAATGGGTTATATATGTTTGATATTGATTCTACATGTAAGATTGCTTCTAATAACTGCATATCCGTTTGTCATGTTTCTAGAAATCTCTGGCATCAAAGACTTGGTCATCCTTCCACCAAGTCCTACATATACTTAAACCCACTCTTAAACTTGATAGTACATCTGAATCTGACCATCTTTGTGATACTTGCAATAAAGCTAAACAAACCAGGGAACCATTCCCTCTAAGTGAACATAAATCAACTAAAATTGGTCAACTTGTTCATCTAGATGTATGGGGACCATATAAAGTCACTAGCAGAGATGGTTACAAATACTTTTTAACCATTTTTGATGACTATTCTAGGGCTGTCTGGGTTTATATGCTTAAGGGAAAGGATGATATTTATGTTTCCATTGTTAACTTTACTCATAGGCTATCAAATCAATTTGAACACAATGTTAAGATATTCAGAAGTGATAATGGGATAGAATTTGTCAATAACAAACTTCAACACTTCTTTTATGAAAAAGGAATTTTACATCAAACCTCTTGTGTTTATACACCACAACAAAATGGTATTAGTGAAAGGAAACATAGGCATCTCCTTAATGTGGCTAGATCCCTTATGTTTCGTGGGAATTACCTCTATATCTTTGGCCCTGAATGTGTTCTAACCGATGCATATGTCATAAAGAGGTTACCCTCTTCGTGTTGTCCGCAAGTTTCTTCTCCATTGTGTATGGGCATGACCCTTCACTCTCTCTCCTTAGAGTCTTTGGTTGCTTATGCTATGCCACCATTCTCAACATCTCTGATAAATTTAGTAGTAGGTATGAAAAAAGTGTTTTTATTGGTTATTCAAATGAGAAAAAAGGTTATAAGCTTTTAAGTTTAGAAACAAAAAATATCTTTTACTCCAGAGATGTCAAATTTTATGAAACTGATTTTCCCTTCAAAATGAAAAATACTTTGTGATTCGTGCTAAACCGTCAAGTTATCTCACACAAGCTAGCCACTTGTGAATGGCTAACCGTAAGAAACTTAAAACAGTTCAGACACCAATGCAATGAAGATCAGGAGAGTATAGTGTTTCCCCAGGTCGTTATGTCCCAACGAGCTGTGCGAAAATAATCAAACGAATAGTGATCGAGAGATTTTGAACGGAAAAGGAGATATGATTGATTAAACCTAAAGAAAAAGTTAATAAATTACAGGGGCTTAAATGCAAATTAAAAAGATAAATTATATTAAATAAACGCTATCACTATTTTTAAAATCGATTAACGTTTATAATCTAAAACTTACGTTTAAATTAAAAACTACGTAACGTACGAAAGAAAATGTGAAACTGAAACAATATTAATCCTAAAGATATAAAAATGACATTTTTACAAACCTAATGATAAGAGAAAATTTTGAGAAAAAGAAAATTATTTTTAAAACTATTTATCTAATTATTATTAATTAAAAACTATTTTTACTTATTTAATAATACCCTAAAATACAAGAAAATATGAAATGAAGCTAGAAAAATGAAATTATGACTTATAAAAATCTAAAATAACTAAAGAGAATTTTCAAAAACTAATTTTGTATTTTTCTGATTATTTTTCTATTTTCTATGAATTAAAAACTATTTGAAACTACTTAAATTGCTAAAAATTACAAATTAAACTAAGAAAAATCTGGAAAAATAATTTTTTTGCTTTTTATATTTATCTTAACCTAGGAAAATTGAAAACTTAATTTTTTGAAACTTTTCTGAATTAATTGTATTAAAAGCTAATTAAAAAGTCCTAAAAACTAATTTAAATAGGGAAAAATAGCAAACAGTATTGGAAAAATATGAAAAATTCAGGGAAAGTCTAAAATAAAGTCCTAAATCTATAAAAAAAAATATAAAAGCTGGAGCTTGTGTGTGAGAAATTGAAACTGCAATGCAAACTGCTTGAGAATAAGCACATAGAATAAGCTATAAAGCTCTGGAAAGCACCAATTCAACAAGACAGCTATTATACGCTAAAACTAACTTAAAGAAGCTTATTACAACGAATCCTAACCACTAATGATGCACTTAATTAAGACTTATGTAAACTGCTTTTTAAGTAAAATAGTCCTAAACCCCTTATCTTTAAGCTGTAGCACTAGCTTATCTACTAAGCTAGATGGGAAACTAGCAACAGGGAACTCAAGACCACCCAGCAAGTAACTTATAAACCAAGATTGAAACCCCAATGAGCTGTTTTGAGATCTGAGCAGGGCTTGCAAAAAGGGCCTGGTTCACACTCAGTATGCTGAGTGTGAACAGGGGAGATGGTTGCTTATTGGACAGCTTATTTGGAGCATGTAAAAACTTGAGAAAACTCAGCAAAATTCATTTACCCAAACTAGACCAACTGAACTTGTGATCCCCAGAATTGCACTGGAATTGAACCAAATATGAGCCCATGGTACATTAATAAAGTTTTGTAAAAATCTGTCTATGCAACTTTTGACTTTATGAAATCAGTTATGAATATTGACTTTTTCCAACTTTTGATCCTATGAAATGATATGAAACTAATGATTTATGACTAATTAATGTTAACTTAATCTAGATTTACTAAATCTAAACCTATATGCCAAATGCAGTATGCTAATCCAAACAGGAAATGGAAACTAGGACAGATACAACATGATTTTGACTTTAAGGGGTAACAGGTGCAAAATAAAACTTCCAATGTCTTAATTGAGCTTATAGTGAACTAAAGTAGCCAAACCTAACCCCTGAACAAACCTCTATCCCATAGTTGAGCCTAAATCCAAACACTAGTTCATTTGACTAGTATGCAAACTATAACTAACAATTAACTTAACTGGTGAGAGTCTCTTCCTAATCTAACTGTAGCTAGGCAAAATGAGTCTAACTGGAGTGATTAGAGCTAACAATTAACACTAACTGCATAAAAATAATCACATACAGATTTGAGAAAACAAGTGACATAAGATGAATGAAAAGCTTACAGCAGTCCAACTGCTAAAACTTGCACCAAATGGTTGAATACCACTCCAAATGAGCTTAATCCAACACCACATTTAGTCCAAGTCAAAGATTTAATCCTACCCTGCTCTAGTTGACTTTTATTGACTAATTTGAAAACTGAGCAATTAGACAGGAAAAACCTTCAAACTTGCTTTAGTAACATCAAAATAACTGAGATAAACTAATTTGAACAAGTAAAACAGAGTAAAACTTAAAATGTGACAAGAACACTTTTTGGCGGGAAATTTAGAACAAGCATAAAACTGGAAATTGGTTGCTAAAACTGATGAATTGATACATAAATTACTTGTTCTTTACATAAAAAATTGAAACCCAGCTAAAGATTACATTAAAAATTAAAAACGATTAAACATGAATTTAAGAACTTGGTCTAAAACAGTGACCACCCTACTTCTGTGTCTTCTTCCTTCTTTTATAGGCTTCATTAGGGTTTCTCTTTCCTTTCCTAGCCATTGATTTGGTCCTTTTGATCTCCACCCTTGATTCATGAAATTGGCGCCAAATTGATATAGCCAGTTGGGGGTTGAGTGAAATGAAGGAGAAGCATTAAATGCTATTTGGATTGTTGTTTGGTGTTGGTGGAGTGATAAGGTGGTGGAGGTTGAGCTGGAGGTATGGTTGATGGTCTGGTTTTGCAGGCATAGTGGGTGAAGACAGTGGGCGGGAAAAATGGTGGTTTGGTTTATTATTGACCGGGTAAAATAAAGGGTAAACGGGTTGGATTGGGTATAAAGGGTATTGGGCTTGGGTTTGGGTATTTGAGTGGTTAATGGTTTTAGGATAGATTGGACCAAGGATTTAAATTGGACCCATATGAGACTTTAGGGACTAAAACTGCCAAAACTGAAAATTCAGGGACCATTCGTGTAACTTCTGAAAATGTAATCCAAGGGTTGGTTTTGCCAATCATCAATAATATAAGGGCCATTTTTGCCAAATGTGAAATTCCAAGGACTAAACATGACCATTTTTAAAATCCAGGGATCAAAACTGTAATTTCTCAAAACTTTTGGAACTTTTCACCAAAGGATTAATTATGACAATTTATGATTCCAAAAGGACCTTTGGTGACTTTTCTTTTAAAATAAGTGCCTAGGGACTAAATTTGACAAGTTTTGAAAGTTGAGGGACTGAAACTGCCAATTATGCAAACTTTGCTAGTTTTTCATCTGATTTTAAACATTTTGCATCTGAAACATATAAAATACAATTTTGAGATATTTTCAGTATTTTGATGCATTTCTGAGCGTTTTTAAATGTTTTGCAGTTCAGATTTAACCAAAAATGATGAGTATTTACACACTCATCACTTTGTCAAAACCTTTTGTTGAAACTTATGTACCTAAAGATTTAAATCACAAAAATTTCTTTGACCCACAAATAAGTCCCAATGATGAAGGGAGAGTGACATCCTATGATGATGGCACAGTGTTGGGTCATCCTACTAGGGATGATGAACCTGTTGCAACTTCCATAGATGAAAATACACACCCTGAGGGCACTGTATCACATGAATCACATCCTGCTTATTTTGGCATAGCTCCATATACTATTTTGTTTTGGTAGTTGTCATTTTATTTTTAGGCAAGAGTGGGAATAATTAGGGGTTGTCCTAGTTTTTCCTGCTTCTTGTGCTATTGTTTGTATATAACTCATTTTATTTATCTTATTTTACCCTTTAAAAGTGAATCACATCCTGCTGATACATCTTCTGATTCTGCTGATACATCTTCTGATTCAAATCAGAATTCTGAACAAGAAGAAGGCTTGCCAGCCACTACTGCTAGAAGGTCAACCGAGTTTCTAAACTGCCAAAGAATCTTAATGACTTTATTATAGAAGGGAAAGTTAAATATGGTGTTGAAAAGGTTGTTAATTACTCTAATTTTAACAAAGATAATTACTGCTTTGCCTCTAGTCTAAATAAAAGTATTGAACCTACCTGTTATGAAGAAGCTATTCTTGACAGTAATTGGGTTGTTGCTATGAACTCTGAAATTGAGGCCTTAAATGAAAATCATGCTTGGGATATAACTGATCTTCCACCTAATAGAACTCTCATTGGTTACAAATGGATCTTTAAAATCAAATATAAAGCAAATGGTGAAGTTAATAGATACAAGGCTAGATTAGTTGCTAAAGGTTATAACCAAAGGGAATGAATAGACTATGATGAAACTTTTTCTCTTGTTGTGAAAATGTCTACGGTTAGATGTCTTATTGCCTTAGCTGTGAAAAACAAATGGCCTCTTTTCCAACTTGATGTTAACAATGCCTTTTTGTATGGAGACCTTGATGAGGATGTTTATATGACCATCCCTAAGGGGTTCTGTAATGAGAACAATAAAAATAAAGTCTGTAAACTTGTCAAGTCTCTGTATGGCCTTAAACAAGCTCCTAGGAAATGGAATGAAAAACTTGTTAGTGTATTAAAAGAAAATAACTTTGTTCAATCTGTCAATGATCATTCTTTGTTCACCAAAACAGAGAATAACAAGTTTATTGCTCTGCTTGTTTATGTGGATGACATTGTCCTTACTGAAAACTGCATTGATGAGATAAATCTGCTCAAAGAATTTTAAAATCTAAATTTCATATAAAAGACTTGGGAAACTTAAAATATTTTCTTGGCATTGAGGTTTTAAAAACTGGTAATGACATATGTCTCACCCAAAGAAAATATTGTCTTGAACTCCTCAAAGAGTTTGGACTTCTTGGGTGCAAACCTGTGTCCACTCCCATGGAACCCAACTCTGTTCTTCCATACATACCCACTGCTGATGATACCTTACTTGTTAACATTACCGGTTATCGAAATTACTTGGGAAACTTATTTATCTCACCCATACTGCACTGACATCTCATACTCAATTCATTGTCCGCACAATATATGCAATCTCCCTTGAAATCTCATTTAGAACGTGCCCTCAATGTTCTGAGATATCTGAAAGGAGCTCCGTGAAAAGGTCTAAGGTATAATTTCAAGAACTCAAAATCATCTTAAAGGGTATAGTGATGCGATGGGCTAAATGCAAAAAAAAAAAAAAAAAAAAAGGGAAATCTGTCACAGGTTATTGTGTTTTCTTTAATGATTGTTTGATCTCATGGAAAAGTAAAAAACAAAACACCCTTTCAAAATCTTCCACGTATGCAGTATAGATCAATGTCTACTGCTGTCGTGAAATTATTTGGATTCAAAAAATCTTTAAAGATCTAAAAGTTGATATCAATCTCCCTGTTAATCTCTTTTGTGATAACAAATCGCTTTTACAACTTGCTGTCAATCCTGTTTTCCATGAAAGATCAAAAAATTTTGAAATTGATGTTCACTTCATCGAGAGAAAAATTGCAAGAGGTGTTATAAGTGCCAAAAAGATTGGCTCTTCAAACCAAACCAGAGACATTCTTACAAAAAACCTTCCTGCTTATCAGCATAAATTCTTGTGTGAAAAATTGATATTGTTTGATATGTTTGCCCAACAGATTAAGGGGGGGATGTTAGAAATTGAGGTCATAATCTGTGGCAAACATGTCATTCTATCAATTGCTAATGGTTTTCCAGTTATGTTTATTGCAGACTTATTACAAGGGTTATTCTTGGACAAAGCATAAATGATTTAAAGGGTGTAGAAGTTCATTGTCACGATGCTTCTCTTATAATAGTTGAAGGGGTCAATGTGCATCTTTTTCCCTTACTTAAACCCTCTCCTAATCTAGGGTTACAACATAACTATGTGCAGTCATTGTCTTACATTTTCTCCTTTGTCTGATCATAGTTCTGATCTTGTTTACTCTTTGTATTTGTCTGGTTATTGTCTCATTGACATTAACCTGACCTTGTATAACTTTGGATATTATTGTTGGCTTAATCTATGCCAACTGTTGAGGCTTTGGTTTGAATAAAGTATTATTGTGTTTCTGCTGTTGTTGATACTTCGTACACTTGGAAAAGCGATTAAGCACTTTGAAGGTGTTCGGTTAAGCTTATGTCAAAAAACTTGTATCACTTTTGGGAAGGAAATAAACTCATACGAGTAATAATAGAGAAATCATTGGGAGGCCTAAACTCATGCCTAGTTCTTCCGTGCCTAAAATAATGTGTCATTAGCTCACTGTTTATACAATTGAGTGGGTCTTTTTGTTACAACCAATGCAAAACTGACACATAGGGTGTTTTTGGCAACATTAGCAGTGAGCGGTAGCTGTATTTTTCTATAAAAATGTTTGGTAACGTAGTTGTAATTGTAACTATAATGTACAAACAGCTCCAGCTCCTAAATGCTACTTCATAGAGTGTTGGAAAAACAACATTACGAAAACATAGATAAAGCTACTTGTTGTTTGCCAAAAGCGCGTTAAATATCACAACGCTCAACACTCCTAAATGTTCCTAAACGCTTTGAGCCAAACACACCCATAGTTTTAGGCATAAAATTGTGCATGAGCTTTGGTTACCAATATAAACACCCCTTTAAGATTTTATTTTATTTATTTATTTATTTTTATTATTTTTTTTTCCAATAGTACAATAACACATAAACAAATAAGGTAAATGCTTTTTCCTATTCTTTTGGTCGACTAATTCACGCAGACTCAAACCGCTTAAAGCCTCCACCCCTTCTAGAAGGACGAATGACGAAACTAATTAAGTACCCGAGGTATACTATTATGAATAGTAATATTTGTTATTTTACTTAGGGGTTGTTTGTTTCAGCTTATATAGCTGGCTTATGGCTTATTTAGCTTTGAGCTTATGTTTCATAAGCTCATTTTTTGTGGCTTATTTCAAAACTTTTCGATTTATATAAGCTTATTAAGAAAAGTTGGGACATTTACATACCCCGTAAATAATTGATAGACACTATACATCTCTAAAAACAAACGATGCAATTTATTCCCGTTATCCGCTAACGTGGTTTTAGTATGAGGTATTTTCATCTTTTTGCTTGTAATATTAAAATGTCTTTCGCAGTTTACTCTTTTTATTATGTTTTTAATTTTAATTTATTATTTTATTTTATTTTTTATTTCAACTAATAAAAATAAAATAATATTAATAATACTAAAAATTAAAATTGAAAAATAATAAAAGTAAAATCCATGCAAAAAGACGAAAATACCCTTATGTTAATGCGTGTCCTAAATAAGTAACAGAAATTCTTAACTCCCAAACGGCCAAGCATACAACAAACACACATTCTTTCACAGATTCACGCTTTCTTCATTACAAAAATCTTTCTTTAAGTTTTTAATCGGTAAGGTTTTTATATCATCTATCAATTACCATTAAATTACTATTAGATTTGTTGCAGATCAATTCATTAACTGTTGTATTAGATTTTTTTATATTTAGATAAGTGCAGGTATTAATTTTTTTTTTCTTATCTAATTTGTAATTATTTACTGATTTAAAGTCAAGTTAATTTATTATTTACCAATTACAGTGTATGATGTTAATGTTATGAACCATTATTACTGTATATATCTCTTTGTTACATTGTAGATATTGTTATAAATTTGGTTAGTGTAATACTAGACGATTACTCGCGCATAGCGGCGACGGTGTATAGTAGCGTGTGTGCCTATAAGTAGGGGTATTTTTGTCTTACAACATTACGCATTTTTTATGTTTTTAAGTTCTAAGCGGACATGTTTTCCCTTTATATGTAGTAGTATAGATTATGTTGGTGATTTTACATCACTGATATTATTTAAGTGTAATGGATTGACTTAGTTGACCAATGTGTAATTGTGATAAATGTTCAACAAGTCGGGGTTGTGCGGAGTGCACACTTGCATGACGTTATTATGATTGCTATTCGGGGGCGAAGCCCCGAATGACGGGGGTCCGGGGGCAGCGCCCCTCGTAGCAGGGTCCAAGGGGCAGCGTTAGAAAATAAAATTTCCGGCATTTTAACCCTAATATTTAACTGATTTGGCGGTTAATATAACTGCTATAGCAGTTGTAACCGACAATCAGTTTTGGTCATATATTTCGTATTCTGGTTCTGTTCATAACTTACAAAATATATTCTCAAGTTAAAAATCTGAGTTTTATCCGATTTGAGATTTCGGTAGAACCACCGAAATACTTCAATCTGATAGTGTTTACACGACTCTCAGATTACTGTGATCAAATTTCCTAACAGATTATAGATTTGGTTAGTGTGATATACGTGGCCTAGCCTAACTGGTAATCCCCGTGGCCGTCTCTGGCCATCCTAAGATGTGTACTGACCCGAGACATTCGGGATGCCTTAACTAGCTCATAAATACAAGTACAACTCATATGTAAGTGTAATCCAAGATTAATAATATTGACTCACGAGTGTGCGAAAGTGGACGTAGTCACTAGTCACTACCTTTTTTGGATTTGGCCTTATGATATAATGTTATGAAGCATTATTACTGTAACTCTTTGTTACATTGTAGATATAATTATAAATTTGGTTAGTCTGATATACGTGGCCTAACTGGTATAAACCTAAGGTGTGTTAGTACATACCCGAGACATTCGGGGTGCGTTAACAACTAGTGTAGGACAACTAAGGACTAGTGTAATGCGAGCGAGATTAGTAATTTAGTATTGACTCACTAGTGTTAAGGAAAGTGGACGTTAGGGGGGTGTTTGTTTCGGCTTACATAGCTGGCTTATGGCTTATTTGGTTTTCGGCTTATGTTTCAGAACTCACTTTTTGTGGCTTATTTTGAAACTTTTTATAAGCTTATCATGACATGATAAGCTTATATAAGCCGAAAAGTTTCAAAATAAGCCACAAAAAGTGAGTTTACGAAACATAAGCCAAAAACCAAATAATCCATAAGCCGGCTATGAAAGCCGAAATAGTGTAATTCCCGCGAGATTAGTAATTTAGTATTGACTCACTAGTGTTAAGGAAAGTGGACGTTAGGGGGGTGTTTGTTTCGGCTTACATAGCTGGCTTATGGCTTATTTGGTTTTGGGCTTATGTTTCATAGAGCTTACTTTTTGTGGCTTATTTTGAAACTTTTTATAAGCTTATCATGACATGATAAGCTTATATAAGCCGAAAAGTTTCAAAATAAGCCACCAAAAGTGAGTTTACGAAACATAAGCCGAAAACCAAATAAGCCATATGCCGGCTATGTAAGCCGAAACAAACACCCCCGTAGCCACTAGTCGCTATCTTTTTTAGATTCGGCCTTATTTGCATTCCTGTTATCGTGTTGTTGTGGGGTTGTTATGAGATTTTGTAACAAGTACAACTAAGGACCTTGTTTAAATGGACGTTAATGTGGCTGATGGTGAATTATCAAATGCGGCTCTAATGTTTTCTAGGGGTGTACTTTATGAATTTCTATCTGTTTCGTGAAAATGCCATTGTATGACACTTCACGTGAATTTGTAGCGTGCTGAATAAGTTTTTCCGCTAATATGAGTAGGTTTTTAGTTTTAAAAGATGGGATACTTTAGCTAACTTCTGTATTTAATGTTGTTCTAGATTGTAGATTCTTTCCCTCAGGAGCATGAACATTAGTGCTGTCGTAAATAGATAGAGCAGGCTCATTATGAGATAATGGAATCACCTGGTTAGTCCCTTCAAACTTTTTCTTATTTTAGTATAACATTTTTTAGCATCATTGATATCCCTCTTTATTAGCATAGGTATAAATTAGTGGCGGCAATTTTGACCCATTTACTCACAAATGGGTCGATTTGGGCTTGAATAACGGGTTAAATAAATACAGTCAGCTTGTCGGAATTAGTCTATAGTGTATTTTTCATGTATAAAACCTCAATCAATATATACAAATAGTATGTTTATTGAAATAGTACTCCGTATAATATATGCAATCTTATCCAAGTATATGGCAAACTTACTATTTATCATTAAGAAAATAAAAAAAAATGTGTTTCCAGTCAACCCCGCCTGTTTTTAGTCCTGAACAAAAAGTGGCTGTATTGACCAGTTACCAAACCCCCGAACCAGCCCATTTTGCCACCTCTAGTATCTTTGTATTAACAATCAAGTCGTCTATACTTTATTGCAATTTTTAGATTCTCATACTTTGCACACTACTTCATTATATTAGTTAGCAGATCGAGGAATACGTCGGTGGTGGTTGTTACACTTGATACCAGTGAGGTATATATTATTGTCAGCTTGTCTTTTAGGACCGACACTCAGGTCATTTATATTGATCCAACGACCGGAATTCTTAGACACGACCGGAAATTGGGCTATGATGTTTTCAACTCCCAAGATGAAGCACTAAACTACATCACAGATGATTCGAAAACGACTTGCAAATATACAACGTATGCCAAAGCTATATTGGGTTACGCAGTGCTTGGGGGCGTTGGTTTGCTGCTAGTTGCAACAAAGTTGACTGCTAGCATTCCGTATTTGCCAGGTGGTGGGTGTGTGTACACCATTACCGAGAGCAAATGGATCAAAATTACACTTTTAAACCCTCAACCGCAAGGGAAAGGAGAAGTAAAGAATATTCAGGAGTTGACTGAATTCGAAATTGATGGAAAACATTACTTTTGTGAAACACGTGATATCACCCGGCCATTTCCTAGCCGTCTTTCCTTACAAAATCCTGATGATGAATTTGTTTGGAATGGATGGTTCTCGGTTGCTTTCAGAAGAATTGGGCTCGGGCAGCATTGTGTCACTTTGCTGCAGGTATATGTAGTATATGTATTTGATAAATACTCCGTTTTTTAATGGATTGCATGCCCAAGTAATCCATGTCAACTTGCAGGGATTTGTAGAATATCGAACATTTGGAACTGCAAGCCAGCAAGAAGGGATTGTTGCTCTTATAGCTCGTCGTAGTAGGCTTCATCCTGGCACTCGGTACTTAGCAAGGGGCTTAAACTCTTGTTACAGCACAGGTAGATTGACATATGATGTACAGATATGGAGTATCATATTTATAAAGCGTGTTTCTTCCTTTAGTTTATTATGCTTTTTTATTAGTATCTGTATTGGACAGGAAATGAAATTGAGTGCGAACAGCTTGTATGGGTTCCAAAAAGATCTGGTCAAAATGTCCCTTTCAACACATACGTATGGAGACGAGGCACTATACCTATCTGGTGGGGCGCAGAACTAAAGATGACTGCTGCAGAAGCAGCAATATATGTTTCCGATCGTGATCCTTATAAAGGAAGTGCACGGTATTACCAAAGATTAGCCAACAGATATGACACACGAAATTTGGATGTAAATCAAAATAAGAACGGCTTAGTCCCTATTGTATGTGTCAATTTGCTTAGAAGTGGTGAAGGGAAATCAGAAGCCGTTTTGGTTCAACATTTTGAGGAATCGTTGAATTATATCCGGTCAACTGGAAAACTTCCAAACACCCGAATACATCTAATACATTATGATTGGCATACTAGTAACCGATTGAAAGGCGAACAACAAACCATTGAAGGACTTTGGTACCACTTAAAAGCACCCACGATATCCATAGGCATTTCCGAAGGTGATTATCTACTTTCTCGTCAAGATATGGAAAATTGTGAAGGTGAAAAGATCTATAACGATGACATCAGTGGTTTCTTCTGCTTAAGAGTACACCAAAACGGAGTAATTCGTTACAACTGTGCTGATTCTTTGGATCGAACAAATGCTGCTAGTTTTTTTGGTGCCCTTCAAGTTTTCACAGAGCAATGTAGACGTCTCGGGATATATCTTGATAATGATTTGGCTATTGATCACAAAAATAGGACCACGAGTACGAAAGATAAGCCTTGGAAGCGTTTTGATATGACATTTGAGGAATTTAAAAGGTCGACTCTTTTATCGCCAATATGTCAATTAGCTGAACTTTTCTTGATTGCTGGTGATATTCATGCAACGATTTACACGGGCTCTAAAGCAATGCATAGTCATATTCTTAATATATTTAGCGACGAAGCAGCAAAGTCCAAAAATTTCTCGGTGGCACAGAATGTGAAGATAGTTCTACAGAGAAGATATAATAATGCAGTTACGGATAGTTCTCGACAGAAACAGTTAGAGATGTTTCTTGGATTAAGGCTTTTTAAGCATCTTCCGTCAGTATCAAGCCAGCCTTTGCATGTATGTAACTCTTAGGATTTTTTATTTTTGTTTTTTAATCTAAATGCACGCGTTTATTTGATGTCTCTACTTTTCTTGCTAGGTACTTAGTAGACGATCTGCCTTTCTTCTTAAACCAATTGCTAGTGTCGACCCGAGCTTTGGTGATGGAGACTGTCTTCTTAGTTTTAAGCAAAAAGACATCATATGGGTAACTATGAATTAAAAGTTACTCGTAGTTTTCAATAAATTATGATTCGATATCCAATGTAAAGTGGATTGATTGTTGTACAGGTGTCCCAACAGGCGGCTGACATAATACAACTTTTTATCTACCTTAGCGAGCCTTGTCATGTTTGTCAACTTCTCTTCACTATTTCACATGGTGCAGATGATTCAACATACCCATCAACAGTTGATGTGAGAACAGGACGTGATCTAGATGCGTTAAAACTCGTTGTGGAGGTTTGACTTATCTCTTGACGTTAGGCATGTTATATTCTAAACCACACTTCTAGCTTTTACGTTTTAATAACTAAGAACATACAAAACTAAGGGTATTATAGTCATTTTAGCACGAATTCGGTGTAAAAGATACCAATTTTTTTTGCAGGGAGTCTCCATTCCTCGGTGTCCTAATGGTACAAACATGGTAATACCCATACCAGGGCCTATTAGTGATGAGGATATGACTTCAAAGGGAGCCGGAGCAAGCGTACCTGCCACCCAAACCAACCTTCCATTCCTATATGACTTCAAAGGACAGGAGAGCGAATTAGACTTTCTTACTCGTGTGGTTGTGCTAACATTCTATCCAGCTGAGTCTACCATCTCCCCAGTTACTCTCGGTGAGGTACATTGAACATTAAGTAAATGAATTTTTTACTATTTCATTTTAACGCGTAGATTGTAGTCCTTATACGATATACATTGTAGTGTAAACTATTAACGCGTACTGGTTTGTGTGACAGGTAGAGATACTTGGAATTTCTCTTCCATGGAGAGACATCTTTGCTTCCGAAGGTCCTGGCCTAAGGTTATTGGAGCGTGTTGCTAATATTAAAGATGAGGCCAACTCGTTCTCGTCTAAAATAGATAACACTACCAATGTTGTCGCCTCAAAAAGTGATGTCTTGGCACCTGGAAAATCTAATACATCCCCCAGCTCTCAGATGGATCTCTTGTCAGGTGACAACATTATATCAGGATCCGATTCACTACCAATAAAGGAAATCAGTTTGGAAGAATTAGGTTACAGTTCGTGTCATGATCACAATGCTGAGAACAACTCTCAAGAAAATTCAACGCAAGATATAATACAGATCAAAAAGGGTGCAGAGCACTACATAAATTGCTTTGAAACTTTGACTGCTTTACATGGGGTATGCTATCTTACTCAAATTATCTTAATGTTGCATTGTCTGTTCTTTTTGTTACTGTAAAAAAATGTGTTTGGTTAACTCGACTCTGCATGTTGCGACCAGCGCAAAATATTTCCCGTTACCCTACCAGATCGACCACCCTTTTTGCCATCTCTATTTCGCGGTAGTCGTTTATCAGTGCATGTAATTGTGGGCCCTCTGTTTCGCTTTAATTCTTTCTTATACGGAGATACAAATATAACTGACTATGAAGCTTTGCCTTTGCAGGGTAACAAGTTAGGTTTTGTAGAAGCAATGAAACTTGAAATCGAACGACTTCGCCTCAATCTCTCTGCAACTGAAAGGGATAAAGCTTTATCTTCTATTGGCATTGATCCCGCTACTATAGATCCCAACACATTGGTAGAAGAATCTTGCATAACTTCATTATGCAAGACATCAAACGCCCTTGCAATTCTTGGTCAAATTTCTTTAGAAGACAAGACTACTGGTGCTATTGGTCTTGATCCTCTTAATGATGATATTGATATAGATTTCTGGAATATAAATAGAATCGGTGAGGGTTGTTGTGGGGAACCATGTAAAGTGAATGCAGAAACTTTGAGTTTAAGTTTGACTTCATCTTCAGAGTCGATATTTGTGTGCTCTGCATGTCAACGCAAGGTTTGTAGAGTTTGTTGCGCTGGTAAAGGTGCTATACTTTTGAAAAACAGTAATAGCGGATCGAGTTCTAATGGCGTGGATGGGGTTATATGTAAGCTGTGTTGTCATGATGATATTCTTGATGCATTGACGTTGGACTATATAAGGGTTTTAATCAGTCAAAGAAAAAATACCCGTGCGGAAAAAGCTACTTTGAAAGCTTTGGATCAAGTGGTAGGGAATAATTTTGTCTCTGGAAAAAAGGAGGTGGGCTTATAAGTATGGTGATGTCAAGGCCCTTCAACAGTTGCTTAATGGAGAGCAATCATTAGCTGAATTCCCATTTGGAAGCTTTTTGCACTCGGTATTTTCTTTTACATGCTAAAAAGTTATTAATACTAATACTGGTTTATCGTGGTAACACGTCAAATGGACCAATTGGAAAAATAGCTAAAACATAATGTAGCTCTAAATTCTGTTTCCTTTTTGTTTTTTCAGATTGAATCAGCGTCGGGTTCAGCTCCACCCTTGTCATTGCTTGCGCCTTTGAATACTGGATTACGGCAGTCATACTGGAGAGCTCCAGCGGGCACCACTTCTGCCGAGCTTATTATTGTTCTTGGAAATCTTTCTGACGTCTCTGGGGTGGTTCTTCTTGTTAGTCCCTGTGGCTATTCTATGTCTGATTCCCCTACGGTAAGTACAAAACAAGAATCTTTAATCTTCGTGTAAACTTTTCACTAAAACACATTAACCTAAATATCTGTATGAATCGTTTCTAGTTGTTTGTGATTCGTTTAATTTCCGTTGTTATACAGGTTCAAATTTGGGCAAGCAATAAAATACATAAGGAAGAAAGATCGTGTGTTGGAAAATGGGAAGTTAGATCACTCATTACATCTTCCCCCGAACTTTGCGGTCCAGAAGAATCTGGTAAGGAAGGTCAAACTCCTCGCCACATCAGATTTGACTTTAAAAATCCCGTCCGTTGTCGCATGATTTGGATAACGCTAAGTATTCAGAAAATTGTTTCAAGTTCTGTTAGTTTCGGGAAAAATACGAATCTTCTATCCTTGGATGAGGACGCTTTATCTGGGGTGGGGAGGCGGGCCTCTATAGCAGGAACGTCTGAAAGTAATCCATGTATTCATGCAAAAAGATTTATTGTAACTGGATGTGCGGTGAAAGAAGATATAGGGAGGATATCCTCACGAAGCTCTGAGCATGCTAGTAGCATAAGAAACTGGTTGGAAAAAGCTCCGTTATTAAACAGATACAAGGTATGGTTTACGATCATACATTTTCCAATGATATATATGAAGTACATGTGGCATAATGGGTTTCGGGTCAAATGGGCAGGGACATGTTGACCCACACAAGTTTTCTCAGTTAATAACCATTAAAATCTTGAACTAAATCAGGAACTTACACGTTCGGTGAGGTTTAACATGTTTGATCTTTGACCCACTTGACCCGAGAATTATTAGCCTATTTTTCAAAATATACCCAATTGACCCATTCGAAACAACATATAACCCGAGGTCACATGTTTGCCATACTTGGAAATTTTTACTGCCATCTCTATTTTCATGCAACCACTATATCATATCGAGCTTATCCTCCTTGTTGCAGGTCCCGGTTGAGACTGAGAAGTTGATTGACAATGATCTTGTCCTGGAACAAAACATATCTCCAGCTTCACCCGTGATGGCAGGTTTTCGCCTCGATGGTTTTAGTGCTATAAAGCCTCAACTAACCCATTCACCTTATTCAACTACAAATTCAATGGACGACGCATCATCTATAGTTTACCAGCACAGATTCTTATCTCCTGCCGTACTACATATTCAAGTATTTGCATCACAGGTACTTTCAACTATAATACGTGCAGATGCGTGTGATTTTTATGTGGCACATTGTGAGTTTTTATGAATATTAATATGTTATAATGCGTGGTCTCAGGGTTCGTCGGATGAGATGGTGGTGGTTGGAGAATACAGGGTTCCAGAGGTGAAAAGCGGGACACCCATGTACTTTGACTTTCCAAAAATAATCAGCAGTCAACGAGTATGGTTCAGGCTGGTTGGAGATGTTACACGGTTTGCAGATGATCCAGAAGAAGGGGAAGGAGGGCGGCCGTTAGCATCCGGGCTAAGTTTGTTGAACAGAATCAAGTTATATTATTACGCCTACCCCTCGGAGCTTGGAAGATGGGCTAGTCTTTCTGGTATATGATTTTGTGTCTATATAGCAATTTTTATTTTTTCATTTATGTATTCTTTTAGTACAAAATAATCGATTTCATTTTATTCCAGGGGTGTTTGCAGATTTTAAAAAATTGTGATTTATCAACAAATTGATCTTTAGGGTAAATATAAAATCTTATTTTATTATCTTTTTATTAAAAATCTATATTTTAAGGTATTTAAGTTACTTGGGCTATGTATCTTCGGAAGTCTTGCGGTTTAGTCAAATCGCAGGCACGCGCAGTCCTTGAAACTTTAAAATACAGGCATAGTCGCCGTAGGAAACTTTGTTGTGCAATTATCGTCCACGCAACCCACTTTCAAATTTTACAAAATGAAAGTTTTATGAGTTGTGATGTGTTGCTATACATTCTTATACCGAGTAAATTGTAAAAATCGTTCATGTGGTTTGGTCAAATTCAGATTTCGTCCTTAACATTTCGAAAGTGCAGACACTGTCTCTGTGAGGAACTTTTGGTTGTAGTTTTCGTTCATGGATTGCAGTTTTTGACAAAGGCATTTTACTCTAGACAATGACGAAAATCGCAAGTTCCTTACAGAGACAGTGTCTGCACTTTCAAAAGGTTAAGGACAAAACCTGCAATTTGGCTAAACCAGAGGGACGATTATTGCAATTTACTCTTCTTATACTTCTTTTACATACGTTTTTTTTTTGAAAAGTATACTTCATTAGAAAACCGGCCAACCCACAAAACGGGGAGGCATATTCTTGTACATACGTTGATAATTCTATTTTAGATCAACAATTAGGACAACTTTACACTACTTCCTACATTTATAGAGCAAAATCAAAAGCTATCATGATTTAATTTAAATATAAAAATAACCTAAGATTGATGGCATCAATCATTGATGAAGGAGACATAATAGTTATGATAAGATTACAGGCATATTCTAAGAACATGCGTAATTGGTAAGCTTGTTGAACCATCAAAAAAATAAAAAAGAATTAATACATGTCTAGTAGGTAAAACTTGTTGGATCATCTATATATAATATTTCTTTGATGGACTTAATTAGAAAAGAGTGATCTTTATTTAAGTCAAGACAATGACATTTGAATCAACCAAACAAGAAAGCCACAATAATTGGTAGAGCATTCTTAAAATTTCTATATTTAAGTGTTATTTCCTATCTTTATTTGCTAAATATATGCACTTAAATTTATCTATTTTTTCAAAATTTTAAATGGTTCATGAAATAAAATGATTTTTTGCCTTGTTTTACACACGTAATATCCACTTCTAGCCAAAGGCTTTTTAACCCAGTGATATGTGAATAGCTCAACAACCTAAAAGTTGCGTGTTTAAGTCTCGTTGAAGTTATATCTCAAGATATGTCGATTTAAAGTTATATCTGCTAAAAGCTGAATTAACCTATATAGGTTAATACACACTTATTTAAGTTTTGATATGTTACACCAAAAAAGTATCGATCTTTAGAAGTACATAACTTATGAAGAACTCATATATCTGGTAACTTCAACTCGTAAAACATGGCAATTCGGACAAGTAGCATATCAACGGCTCGAATAAACAAGAATCTAGCTAAAAATGAATCGGGTCAAAATTCGTAATGCATGTAACTTTTTAAGTCGCTTTAACCAGTTAGATCGTTATCGTAACCATATAGTCCGTTTCGATAAATTGTAATAATTATAGTTTGTGCTATATGTATTGAACATTTAGGTTTCCAGAAACAATTTAGACTAAAAAGAGCTAGTTGTCAACACTTGCTTGCTTACCTAATCCACCGAGTAAGTTTGTTGTCATATTTTGAAGTTGAAGGCAAAAAAATTCAAAGAGTGACCTAATAAACAGTCGAACTTGTAGACTAGATTTGTTGCAAGCTTGGACATTTCCTTTTGGCATAAGACTAGTGGTAATAATATCGCAAAGACTATGTGGCACCCCCAAGACTCACTCTAGTCACACGCGTCTTGGGGCTGAAATTGGAGGACTCGGTCGTCCCCAAGACCAAGTCATGGAGGAGTCTTGCGTGGGTCAAAAGTGAGTTGTGTGAGTTTTTTAGATTATTTATGCGGGGTATATTTGTGTATAAATTGTGTATGGGTGGTGAAATTAATTGTCTTAATACACTAAGTTGGTGTTGAAATTGGTTGTCGAGAAAAAAACTAATGTAGCATTGAGTTGGTTGTGATTCGACTATATTTATGCGAGGAAAAGTAGTGAGGTGTAAGGTTTGACTATATTAGTTTTTCATTTCTATAAAAAGTCAATGCTAAAAATAGTACAAAACGTATTTAGGTAGCCGTACGTATTAATTTATTTCAAATGCATTATGCGAGTTTTTATTTTTTATTTATTTTTATATTTTTTTTCATTTGTCTATCTTTAAACAAGCTTTTTATATATTCAGATGTGTTATTTTAAAGGGATAACTTTATAATTAAAAGTTTAAAGCTTTACAACTCCTCCAACTAATTTGAGCTTTAAACTATTACAAATGATAATAATCATTTTTGATCAAGCAATCAAGATTAATTATTGTAGTTTTAGGTGGCATCAAGCACTATAGAAACATTTAAAACATCTCTTATTATCTTATCTTATCTTATATTGTTTTAACTATATATAAAGTATTTAAGATGACTTTTTAATATATTAAGTTTACACATATTTTTATTTTCAGACTTTTGATAACATATGTTTATAATAAATATAATTAATAACAAAATTCAATTTGTTAATGCATTATGGAAAAAAAACATGTAATAAAGTTATTAGGTAATAATTGTAAGGAAATAGATAAATGTTAGCAATAACACTTTATACAATTAAAAAAAAGTTCAAAATATAGTATAAAGTTTTATATTTTAACTAAATAATGCATTAGTAATTTGGTACAGTTGAATACTTATGTACTTTATATCTATTTTAAGTTATCATTTTTGTTTATCTTTTGTATCTATATTTTCACCACAGACGTCACATATGACACTTAAATTTTATGACAAACTATGGACACATACATTACGTTTTCTTTTTTTACTTGTTGTCGCTTATCATCTCACACTCGCACCGCAGCATAACACGGGTATCATGCTAGTGCACTAAAAAGTACGGAGTAAATGAAATGGATATGTAGAAAATGGAGTTGATACTTGATAGTGGTCAAATAATTGACATAATGGAATATGCTAGTTGACATGAAAGACATCTCATAATTGCAAAATTAACTAAGCAAAAGTTTGTACCAATCGGAGGTTGAAACCATCTTTGACAACTATTTATTCCAACTAATTAATCAAACACAAGAACTCAATTACAAATGTTCTTCATGAGTACTTTCAAGTTTCAACTCTTTTTGGACTTGCAATAAAATGACAACACTCAAAGAAGATCATCGTCGTTTTAATAATTATTTTGTGAGTGCTGATACATGAGCCTAATTAAATGGACTTAAAGAGTGACTTAATGCTTAAATGACTTATACTCTTGCACAAAATTATACAAGTCATATAAGCATTAAGTCACTTTTTAGGTCTATTTAATTAGACACCTTTATCATTTTCCTTATTTATTTTGTTTACATGTTATGATCATTACAAATTTTGGAATAATTACCTCAAAATATATCCAACTTGTCAATTTTTTTTTTTTTTTTTTTTTTCACACAAACTTTTTGAATTCATGCTATTATGTGTATTTGCACATGTAAAATGATCTTTTTACCTTTATATTTTTGTGACCGCTCTATTGACACCGAAGATAAAAGGGTCATTTTATATACACAAAATACACATAATAGCAGAAATTCAAAAAGTTTGTGTTAAAAAAAAAAACAAAAATGGTTACACACAATAGACAAAAATGACAAGTATGATACATTTCTGACCAATTATTCGTAGATTTTTTACCGGGCAAATTGATAGTTATATCGACTGATCACCGGTTACCATTTAAAAACCTTAAATGTTTCAAAATGATTCATTTTGATCATTAGAAAACTTAAACGACCTAGTTTGATAATTAAAATGTTCGGAATTTGTTGGGCTTTAATTTAACAGGTTTGTTGTTCCAGGATCTCAATGATCAAACAACATCATGGTAACATCATACACAATCAAGAATCGATAATAACACATAAACAAAGAAGATGGGTGTTGAACCCTTTATATATAAATGATATATAAAACTGAATTGGGTTGCAAAATAATGTTACAGATTCCTAACTATATATATGTGATGAATCGTTGTGTATGAAGCAACACAACGTTTCAAAAGAACCTAAACGACATAACCCTAGAATAAACCGTTTATATAACTGCTATCTAAAACCGTTTCTGCTGTAATGGGTTTGTTTGGCCTGTTGGCCCAAACCAGAAAGAGCAGGCTTTGTTTTTGTTTTGGCGTAGACATTAAACAGGGTCCAACATAAAATTTTTGAAACATACAATCGCTTTCATGTAAACACGACATTGCAAGTTATATAAATTACAAAACAAAATAGATTTAGAGCAACTTGTACGTAAATTCGATGTGACGTGCACACGAGGACGAAAATAATGTATGCCGATACGGGTTGTGCATGTCTCGTACCCTCTTCTATAAGTTGGTATATTTCTTATCATAGAAATAGAATTCTAACAAACACATTATTGTTTGATAATAATTTACATTGTTTTAATTCCAACAACTTTTGGTTACTTGTTATTCATGTTTTGTAGTTTTTGAGCAAGTTGGTTTAGCAAGAAATTAAACTTTTCTTTATTGGGTAATCCGTTTTGTATACTTAGTGTGTGTCTGTTAAAAATAGCAATGAGTTGTGAGCGGTAATCGTGAGTTGTAACTCGTGAACAGTAGCTGCAGCTCACCCATTTCTTAAAAGAGCATTGAAATATTAGCCTTCTTAAAATTTAGTCAAAGTTCACCGCTCTTTTACCAAACGACTACTAAAATTTAAAATGCTCATTAATCATCGTTCATTGCTTCAAAAAACTCATATCACTCTGCGTCAAACATACTTTTAATGGTCGTGAAAACTAAGTTGATCGTATTGAATTTTAGGTTTAAAAGAAGTTGTAATGAATTTTAGACACTTTGACATCCACATCACCTTAATTATTGAGTCACTAAAGCAATCTTTTTGTTTCATTTTATGATTTGAAAATTTACATGATCACTATGCTTTTCAAAAATTGTTTTTGAAAGTTTGGTTAAAAGGTCTATTTTACTTTTTAGATATTTCTAAACTTTTTAATTTTCTTCAATGCTAAGGATTCATTTTTTTCACTTTCTAAATATAATTTGCTTTTGGGAAAAAGAAAATATTTTAGGTCATTTTCATGTTATTAGTAATCTTTACTACTTTATAATGCATTTGGGACATTCCTTAAATAGAAAGGTTTAAAATTTCAGACTTTGTAACTTACTTATTATGGAAATATAATGTCTCTTGCCGAATTAATACATACACATGCCAGTTAAAAGTTAAACCAATACTTGTAACATTAGTAGTCATTGAATACAAAATTTAAAGTCTCTTCAATATTTTTAAAGCCCACTTTTATAACTTTAAAATCCATGTATTGTAACAACATCATTCTTGCAGCCCATTAAATGTATTGATTAGTATAAAACGGGTATAAAAACCCACACAAAAGACCAATCATATCTCACACTCTCTCTCAAAACCGTGAATTGCCACTCTGCTAAATAGCAACCAGCGCCTCCAACTACATCTACCACCACCGCTAACGGCATGTGTCGGCATCACCACCCCTTGACATGGTCTAGGTGGCATTCGCTCGCAAAAACTTTTAGTATAATAAAAAAACATTGCACGCCAAAAAATTTAGTTTCATGGTACCCACCGCCGCAATGCGGTACTCGCTAGTTCTCTAAAACTTTGGTAATGTTACGTGTAAGACTCGCTATACATTTTTGAATTTTGGGTAGTTTCATTTTTTTCAAACAATCTCACCCCATTAATCACGTAGTTAATTAATTAATACACATCTTTAATGAAAACCAAATTCATTGCACACTCACATAACATTATCTACTTAAAAAGTTTATAACATCCTCTAATTTAAATTTGTGTACAGAAAACCCGAGAAACCTACAAACCAAGCCGAACCACTCAATCTGAAATCGAAAAAACCAGAATCAAGAAACTAAAACCGAAAGAAAAAAAAAAACGAAAAACCCGTTTATCATGGTTTGGTCTCGGTCTTTATTTTTAAATATCTACGTTTAACCGAACCGAACCGTGTATAATATACTTTTAAAGTTTTTATTTAAATATTCAAATAGTTTGCACTATTTTTATTGTATAACGATTTTTTTATTCCTAATGTAAACATTCGCTAAACATCTATATGTGAAAATTGTTTAATGTGATCGTAACTCATAAATACCAAGCCAACCAACTAAATGCAAACAGGGATCATGTTGAAGAAATATTTTTTGTTAATTTGTTATATATGTTTATTTAAATGCAATTATTATATATTTACATGGTTTTACAGAAAGAAGAAAAATAAAATGATGGGTATGTTAATTTGTAGATGAAAATAATAGAAAAAATTTCAAAAAAAAAGACATGTTTGACACATAAGATTATAAGAAGATCATGCTTATTTTTTTTGAAAAGGCTTTTACATATATGTCATTGCTTACTTTAAAAGTTACATACATATTTTCTTGATGCATTAAAATCATTGTACTTTCTATATAAAAAACTAGTAAGAAGAAAATATAGATATATGAAATTCTCCCTTTTTGAAATATTAAGCTATTTAAAATATAAACTTTGTTTGACAAACAAAACTTATGAGACTTTAAATATATAGTCTTTGATATTCTTTTAAAATAAAACACTACTTTATGTACCTTATAAAATAATCTTAATTCTCGCTCTATTTACAACTACATCTCCCGCTACCACAACAATTATTTTCACAAAACAAACTCAAAGAGAGATAACACAATAAAGTGTAGGGGTGAGAATCGGGTCAAACCTGACCAGAACTAACAAAAACCGGCTCGGCCCGAAAACCAAAAAAGGAAAAAACCCAAACAGAGAAATAGATATCAAAACCGAAATCAAACCGAATAACTAGGTTTGTGTCGGTTTTTGGGTTTTGATCCGAACAAACCGAATCGAACTGAAACCGACAAAAACCAAAACTAATATATAAAACCGAAACTAAACCCAAAAAAAATCTGTTCAGTTTGATTAAGTCCGGTTTCGGTTAATTTATTGATTCGATTCGGTTCGGTTTTCAGATGGATTTGCTGAGCCCTAAATAAGTGTTATTGTAGCACATAAATGTATGAACATTATTTTTTTTTGAACGGTGGCTTTCATTTTTTGGATTAGAGTCGACCGCCTCTAATAGCAGACCCTCATCCACCACGCTGCATAATGTTGTCTTAAACGGATCCATGCTGGCGTAGTGGGGATTAATAACGGCGTCCACCCGAAAACCGTACCGCCTCCACACGATTATTATCGCTAGAGTAACGGTCGGATGAAAACCGGGGCCGGCTTGGATTCGCTCCATAAGTAAGGACTTCCCGGTAGGTCACCCACCCGGTACTACTCTCACTTATGACTCGCTTAATTACTTAAGCTTCTAACACTAGACCACAAGCCCCATGATGTATGAACATTATTACACGTGTATATTTCCATTATCTTCTTCCACAGTAGTAAAAGTTTATAAAATATTTATATTTATTTAAAATTTCCTTTAAGGAAAGTAAGTACAGTAGTAGTAGTAGTAATAGCACGTGTAATAATGTTCATACATCATGGGGCTTGTGGTCTAGTGTTAGAAGATAAATATTTCCTTTAAAATTTCCTTCAAAAATTCGTTCAAAAAAAAAAAAAAAGTGGCCACCAAAAAGACATAAAAACATAACGGAAATAAAAATAAATTTATAATCCATTTTCTGTGTGTGTGTGTGTGTGTTTTTATTTCCTCTTCTAGATCATCATCTTCAACAAATCAGTCACACCTTCATTTCTCAATCGCCACCGCGCGTGTATTACAATCGCCGCCGTGAAAACCTAATTTTTACCGATTTCTTTTCATTTCGTATTTTTAGGTCAAAATTGGCTGCTACGATTGCATTATTTGGTAAATGTGTTTTTGACCTAGTTTTGACTATTCGTTACTTGATCTAATTGATGTGAAGATGAAATGATGCTTTGATTCATTAATTTTGTGTTTAATTAGGTGTTACCGTTTCGATTTAGTTTTGTAGAAATGTGAAATTTTGGAGCTGTTATG
Source organism: Chrysanthemum makinoi (assembly GCA_910596185.1). Taxonomy (NCBI): domain Eukaryota; kingdom Viridiplantae; phylum Streptophyta; class Magnoliopsida; order Asterales; family Asteraceae; genus Chrysanthemum; species Chrysanthemum makinoi. The sequence goes on from OU343217.1 coordinate 308,148,017, forward strand.
GTTTCGATATATCGGAAAATTTTACGCGATTGTTGAATTATTAGAGTTACGATTTAGTTTATGTGAAAATTTGAAGCTGTTATGGTTTCGATATAGGTGTTTTATTGGAAAATTTTACGCGATAGTTGAATTAGTTTTAGGTTTTAGGTTTAGCCTTTGCGGAAGTCAAGTTAGTGGTTATGTTGTTGGAAGTTGATGTTAGCAAGCAATGTATTATAGTTGAGCAGTCGAATTTACCGTTATACTACTTAGTGTTTAGGCTCGTATTTTATCTTTTCGCGTCTGGTTTTGCATATAAGATTGCGTTAAGGGACTTGTGCCGGTATTAGAGTAACAATGAATTTTAGGAGTTGTTACCTATTTATATTTGTAAGAAATTTGTAGTTGTTGTGGTTTCGCTAAATTAGGTGTATTGGAAATTTGATTTAGTTGTGGTTTTAGGTTTAGTGCGTGAGTCGTGTTCCTTAGTTAACTTTTGACTATTAGTTGTTTATGCGGTTATGTTTGTTTTTTGAACCACAAGCTGGCTGATGATTAACGAGTGATGTTTGAGTAATATTTAGGCAGGAAGATATTACTATTTGATTTTGCTAGTTTAAGATTGTGGGTGCGTTTATAGGGTATTAAAGCAATGATGAATTTTTAGTTATGTATACAAAGATGCCATCATTCATAGACACCTTGTTGAGTACTTAAGATTTAGAACAACATGTTGGTATACTGACATGACACTGCTTTTGGTGAGGACTGCAAGATTGCTTCCGAAGAAGATTATATTAGGCTGATATTTCGGTTTTTTATCATTTTTTACTAGGTACTAATGCAGGATTTATATCACTAATTTGGGGTTTTATCTAGTTTAGTCTATATTATTAGTTATTGATGCTTTGATTGATCACTGTGAGTTGTTACTTTATGTTTAATTTGTTGATTACTGTGACTCTTTGTTTTCGTTACAGTTTCGATATAGTTTAATGATAATTTATTTTGTATAAATGTGAAAATTTGAACTTGTTATGGTTTGATATCGGAAAATTTGACACGATATGGTATATAGTTGATTTACTTGTGGTTCTAGGTTTGGTGTTTGTCGAAGTGGTTTGGTGAAGGTTTTTGTTGTTTTGTGGTCGTTAGAAATTAAATTGGAATGTTGGTTGTTCACTTGTTCAATTGGCGGTGTTGGTGATTAGTTTATCTGGTTATGTTTTGGTATTGGAAGTTGATGTTAGCGAGTGATGTATTATAGCTAAGCAGCGAATTTGGATGTTCTATATACACGTTGGTATGTTGCTGTGTGATCAGACGGAGGACGTATGCTAAGATTATAGAACTGTTTATGATAATGGGTGCGGAGACTTATGTGGAACTTCGTTTATGTGGTTTATCTGTCAAGTTTGGCTGTTAGTGCCCTTTCCAGCTCGTCATTGGCTAATTAATGTCAGTAAAGGAACATTTTTCTTATGTCAGAGATCCCCACAATGCTTCTAAGTCAATACGATCCCGAACCTAAAGTTAGTTAACTTAAAAAGGCACTTTATTTAATGTTCACAATAGAAATCAGAAAGTGGATATATGATGGGGTTTTATTTTGGTTTTATGTATGCATTATTATGTTTGGCTGTTATTTTGGTTTTATCCCATCTTTTGACGGGTATTCCTATGGGGGTTAAACTATTAATAATGGGGTTTTAGGCTAGTTTGACCACTTCTTTTGTTCCCCGTGTCTAAGTAGGGGTTACCAGGAATCGAATATCAAACGGTTTTCTATTTAATTTTTGAGACAAGCAACTTTAGGTTAGATGCCATAGGTCATGCTCGCAAGATCTCATGCAAAACATAGGTGATAAGCTGTGAACCTTAAATGGCTAGTGTTTTTACTCACCCCCATCCGATGGAAGGTGAAGTTTGACTTTACGCTTAATTATTGGAAATGTCTAATTATTAGCCAGTTTTCTTTAGACCATTTATTCATGAAATATAAGGGAACCGTTTCCAAACAAATAAAATCAATTCTGTTTGATGATGACAATGTGCAACTAAGTGATTATGTGTAATAACGCATACTGTTCTGTTTTTCTGGTTCTTATGATGGACTTTGCGTATTATTAATTTTACAGCAAAGGGAAAATTTCGATTGCCGCTGTCTGTTGCACTTCATTCTTTTCGCGTTGCAAACGGCATGCAGAACAGTGGCAGTCTTCCCAAGAGCAATTCTTTAAGAACCCCTCAACAGTCACTTCGCCGCCTCAATTTTTGCTTGCAAGTAGCAACGGGTCAGCAAACATCTCCAGTCGTGTATCCTGAAAAACGTACTAAGAATAAGGCATCAAGAAGAAATGATGTCAGCGCCAGCAGCGATGATTCCAAGAAAGCAAAGAGAGAGGAGCACAGGATTGATATCGGAGATGAGAAATCTGATTTGTTGGGATATGAAGTCATTTCTGGAAAGCTAGTTTTGGATAAGAGAAAGAACATTAAAGCAACCGATGCAGAAAATACAACTGAAAATGCACACTTGGATACTGTTGACGCTAAACTTACGAGCAGGGTGTTGGTTTGGGGTTCACATGTTTTAAGCCTTGACGATGTCATTTCAGTAAGTTTTCTAAACAAAGCAAAACGGCAACAAAATGCAATGTAGTGATCACTTCTTACCAGTATTTAGAATGCACGTTTTTTACATGGTTAAAAAGTACATTTCATGTATTTGGTAAAAAATGAATAGTACATTGCATTTTCTTGCAGCTCGTCGAATAAAAGTTCAGATTATTCATGCTTTTGTTATGTTGACTTTTTCTATATTGATGGTTATTTTGCCTCCTCACATGACTTGTGCAGGTGACGTACAACTATGGTCTAAGACATTTTATAGTACATTCATATCCTAAAAAAAAGTCCTCATTTTGCTTCTCGAAATCTGGCAGAAGCAGGAAGGATTTTTGTTTCCTGGCTTCAACTCCAGACGAAGCTTCTCAATGGGTTACTGGGTTTGCAGATCAGCATTGTTTTGTGAATTTAGCTCCTCATCCTTTGGTCTCTTCAAAGAAGCAGGAGTCCGAAATAATGGCGTTAGATTTTTCTTACACACATATTAAAAGTAAAAGTCCACCTCGGATGCTTGTCATCTTAAATCCGCGGTCTGGACGTGGTCGCTCCAGCAAAGTTTTTCATAATTTGGTTGAACCTATATTTAAGGTATAACACATTACGTCTGATTTTTAGAAACAACATCTTAACAACTTATTTTAGTATCACGTTCTGTTTGCGAGGATTAATTTTCATTTATCCACATCTATAGCTTGCAGGGTTTAAGCTGGAAGTAGTCAAGACAACATCTGCTGGCCATGCTAGGAATCTAGCTTATAGTGTTGATTTTAGCACATGTCCTGATGGTACGCATTCTATACCCTTTCGTTTTCATTTTAGTTTGCATTCTTGGAGAATTATTTGTTGATCCCCAACTATTCGTGTTCTTTTTTACCTTATATCAGGAATTATATGTGTTGGTGGCGATGGAATCGTCAATGAGGTTGGTGTTTCTTTCTTCACTTAGTCATATACAATAGCTTTTATAATGCAAGTGCTTAGCATCTCGGAAATACAAGTGCATGAGTTTTGAACGCATAATTTCTAAGTTTTCCTTAACAAAACCAACGGCATACTAGGCTGTATAAGTTTTTAACTTATTATCATAGTACATGGTTTGGTGGTTATAATAATATAGCAATTATTTTTAGTCTACAACTTGAGTAGTTCTTAAAGTTTTCGATATAGAAGCTTAATTTGTTTTAATTTGTTTTGAATAGTAAACCACATCAATTATGTTTTTTCCTACATTTTGCTAGCGCTCTAGCTGTACTTACTAAAAATTAATATGATATACAAGACATTTATATATTAGTTTTACTGGTAGTTTATTTACGTGATGTCATTTCTTGTGCAGGTACTGAATGGACTTCTTTGTAGAGACAACCAAAAAGAAGCAATTTCAATCCCAATTGGTATCATACCGGCTGGCTCTGATAATTCTTTAGTATGGACTGTTCTTGGAGTTAGGGATCCTGTATCTGCTGCACTAGCTATAGTGAAGGTAATGATTGGTACTGGTTTCGAGTGAAGCATAAGATCAGATGGAAAAGTCTCCAGTCTAAGCTAATTGTGCATCTTTTTTCCAGGGAGGTCTGACGGCTACAGATGTGTTTGCTGTCGAATGGATTCAAACAGGTGTCATTCATTTTGGAATGACCGTTTCATACTTTGGTTTTATAAGTGATGGTAAGCCTCGTCACTAACTATTGAGTCTACATTATTTCTTGTTGTTCACGGAGTCAAACAAATTACATTTTAGTTGTTCACTTGTTTGCTAAAGTGGCGTCAGTAACGAATTCCATACCTCTTTGCAAACACAATGTTTTGTTTGTGATGATCTTCTCTCTGGCGTTCTTTGTGGACCCTTGTTCATGTGTTTTGCTGGAGTAGTTGATCTATAGGATTTTCAAAACAAATAACTCAGCTTTAGCATTCTCCAACCTTTTGTCATCCCACATCCCAAAAATTGATACTATTTGGCATCGTCTTCAGGTCTTCCTATCTAATATTCTATTCATCCAATGTTATAAACGCAGTATGTCGGTGAGTAATAACCTCTGCGCATCAGAAGCAACAGTTTACACCCATTACTTATAAAGTTTCTGATTCGGGTTTTGTTTTATCTCTAAATTAGTCAAATAAAACTTTTAGGCAAGTGGGTAAAGTAAGTTATTGAAAGTTGCCCAAAGTAGGTCATTTTCAAAATACCTCAATATTATGTTTACTTATTAATTACTCCATAATAGCTATACTGTAATATTAACAAGTATATATCTTTACACTTTGTAACAGTGTTGGAACTTTCTGAGAGATATCAGAAACGCTTTGGTCCTCTACGTTATTTTGTTGCTGGTGTTCTCAAGTTCTTATGCTTACCAAAATACAGCTATGAACTAGAATATCTACCCGTATCCAAAGAAAAAGCTGATCTAGAAAGACAAGCCTTAGCTAACAAAGATATGGTGGACATGTCAGATTTATACACTGATGTCATGAGGAGATCAGATGGCATTCCGAGAGCTTCTAGTTTATCAAGTATCGACTCTATAATGACCCCTGGTCTGTCTGGAGCTGATATGGATACTACCTGTAGTAGCACAGAGCCATCAGATTATGTACGGGCCATCGATTCAAAGTCAAAGCGCCTTTCAAGTGGAAGAAGCAATGTGACATCAGAACCAGAAGTCATTCATCCTCAGCCACCACTTTCATCAACTCCAAATTGGCCAAGAACACGGTCGAAGTCAAAGACAGATAAAGGGTGGAGTGGACTGACATCATTACAGGTGAGGAATTTAGAGACTTTTGGAAAAATAGCTAAAACAATTACAGAACTTAGTTCAAAGTCTGATTAGGTATCTTAAATGGGTCTAACAATTATAGAACTTAGTTAAAAGGAAATGGGCCGACTCGGTTGTTAACGCACCCCTCTAAATCTTTATTATTCAAAGCTTTATATTGTTATTATCAAATATAGTTTTTGCAATATTCATTATTTTTAAAGTTGGACAAAAAAGTGTTATGGGTTAATCCCATCTGATCTGTTTTGACCTCCTTTGAAAACCCTGCATTTCAACCGGAAGCTTTTTTGACCCATTATCTAACCTGCCTGCCTCGTCACTTTTGTAAAATTTGATCAGCTAGTATACCCGAGAATATTGATTTGGTGCATAAAGTTTGATAAAACTTTTGACAACAGGATCCTACTAGATCTTCGTGGGGAAACTTAGGAGCACATGATAAAGAGGATATATCATCAACAATGTCAGATCCAGGCCCGATTTGGGATGCAGAACCCAATTGGGAAATGGAAAATCCGATAGAATTGCCGGGCCCACCAGATAATGATGGAAATGAAGAAAGGAGGGAAATTGGTATTACGTTGGAAGAAAATTGGGTTGTTAAAAAAGGCAAGTTTCTTGGGATTCTGGTATGCAACCATTCTTGTAAAACTGTTCAAAGTTTGAGCTCTCAGGTGGTGGCACCAAAAGCGGAACATGATGACAATACTATGGATTTATTGTTGGTTCATGGAAGTGGACGATTAAGGCTGTTAAGATTCTTTATACTTCTGCAGATGGGCCGACACCTTTCTCTTCCTTATGTAGAATATGTGAAGGTATATCACTTACCTAAAGGTCTTAATTTAAGAAACATACTAGTATATGAGCTCGGTACACATGTTTATCTATTGTTCTTTTGGGTCAATGGCTGCAGTTCCACTGGCTATCTCGTTTTCGTTAGCGAATAGTCTAGAAATGGCATTTTGGACATAGTTGCTAGGATTATGTTTTATCTCTAACAGGCTATAAAATTAAAAATAGTTGAAAGGCAATAGGGTTCACAAGTTTGTATCATGATGATTATTGTTAGAGGTAGCGAACTAGGCAGGTTGAGCATGTTAGGTAACAACTAACAAGTCAAAACGGGTTAAAGTCCGAATTGGTACTTTCTAATGCAGGTCAAAACTAGCCAGGTTGAACTACTGACATTTTTTTGTTCTTTTTACCTTGATTCATGTACGTGATATAAGAGGATATAAGCATTTACGCACATTTCAGTCACTTTTACTTAAGTTTATAAACATCTGTTTGACCGTATAGATATAAATTATCAACCAAAATCAACCCATAGTCTAAGTAAATTAGTCAAACTAAACACGTATAACTTTTGTCCAAATCTGAATATAGCATGTGAATTGACAACATTGCTTTGCAGGTCAAGTCAGTTAAGCTGAAACCATTAAAAAGCACACACAACGGGTGTGGAATCGATGGGGAACTTTTTAGAGTCTCTGGTCAAGTCGTCTCGTCTTTACTTCCAGAACAATGCCGGCTCATTGGTCGCCCTCCTCCAAGCAGCAACGTGAAATAATAACCATTATAACCTCTAAATCTGATCTGGACGATTTACCCCAATCATACCATATCACTGTTACATATCTGAGGTCACTTGTATAATTTGATCCTTTTTCCCCTCATCCGGCTTGATAACTTGCTTGTTCTTTTGTCTTCCGTCCGTAGTATGTCACATCTTATATATATACATACATAAGACACTTTGTATCTATTCGTGCCTAGAGTGCAATCTTTTTTTATGGACGGAAACAGTATCTTGGAGTTGATTTGAATTCGGTTGATGTGTATTGTAAAGCATCATTGTGTAGAGTTGGATGTGTTGTTTCCACTTGTTGGCTGCTTTTACATTTTATATAGATTGTCGGATTCGGTAACTGATTAGTGTATTGTTTAATATTTGTGCAACTATCTTAAGTTAACTTTCTGCTATTATAAGCCACATGTATCATAGGTTCATAGTATGCTACAATCACTACATTCATCCTATGCTATCCTAGATTCATGATTAGTGGTGAAAAAGTAGGCAGGTAGGCAACAATCGTTTTCTAGGATGAGTTTTGCTATATCGTCCTGCTTGATATTCTTACTTATCCTCGTACCCGCTTACAAAATTTAACATGTGTATTTCACTCATTATCTCTCTTCATCTAAACTATCAGTTCTGTCATGTGTGAGGATAGCTAGACATGCATTTCAGTTCACTATCAAGTTAAAATCTTAATATACTATTATGGACCATTGTATTAAAGAATACAAATGGATCTAACTTCATCTTTATGTCATCTTCCATATGTAACAATGAGATGAAACAAATTGTTCAAGGACAAACCTCAGATGGCGAAATCCGTGTTGGAAATAGTTCCTAACAAATCTTCTTGTCCGTCACGATATTGGTTATAATAATTGTCTTAATATCCGAAAATGATGTTTTTGGAGTGGTTTAAACTTTAAACCACTTAATAATCAGTTTTATTAAAACTTCAGAACATTAAAAGACAATAATTAAATGCGGGGGCTTGTAAATGGGGTTGCATTTTATGGATGTTTGGTATGTGTTCTAAAGAGATCATTACGATATTCTAAGGATAAGAAATAAGATACTACCTACAGCACATGCTGATTTGGTAAGAATGAGTGTTGTTTTTGTTATTGTTAAAAAGCATATACCCAACACAAATACGTATTTTCGTAATGTTAAAAAGTACCCGAGATATAATCTGTAAGGACCCCAAGATATGATCAAGGATCAAGAGTTTGGGTAACACACTCATGTACGACTTATAATGTGTGTAATTGTGTGAAGATTGATTAACTTTACTTAATCGTTTTTTGGTCCATTCCGTGGAAATGGACCTTTTTTTTGTGCCACCCATAAATGCGATCCAATGGTTAAGGATGGTCCACGTGACGGACATTCAAATTGGGAGACAAGAATGGTACATGGCGTGACATTCTTGGCTCTTCTTGGTGCATGAAATGTTTCATGCATGATTGTTCGTGTCAGCGAGGTACTCACATTACTAACTTTATACCAATGAGGTAGTGACACATGTTGTTTTATCGTAACGACTCTTTGGGATAAGACCTCAGGCCGACCTTTGACTGGATGGCTTGGTTTGCTCGCTGTCAGGCATGGGAACTTGCTTTTCAGGCAAGGCGTGATGGGGCTTTATTCTTGTGGCATGTCTTGTGTATGTGTCAAGTGTATGAATTTTAGTCATTTGGGCTAAAACCCCTACACGCTGTCACTTAAGAAATTATGTGGGTATACACGTGGATAAACTCCCTATACAGATAATTATATATGTACATATGTATATCTACATATAAAACAACTTAAATTAAACAAAAGAGCTAGATCCTAATGTACTTAACAAGCCGGTCTTAAGTCGAGTTATATTTCGTCTCACAATATCAAAAACGAGCCGAGTACGAGTCCATAAAAAATTCAAGAGACGAGCTTGAGATAAAACCTTAAGACTTGAAACAAGCTCGATTGCTCGAGCTCGAGCTCTCAATTCATTTCTAACCAACTTACCCTAGCTAAAATCAATTAATAACAAATCACAACGGTAATGTTTAGTTCTCAAGTTTTTTAGTAAGAAAAAGTAAAGAAAATAAGAAGTAAAAATTTTCAGCTCAATTTTGAGAGAAAATATTTCACTTCAGAATAAACCAAATCATCATCCTTTTCTAGTCATTTTCGTATTTTTTCCTCTCAAATAATACTCGAAAACACAATTTTTTATGTTTCACTTTATTTTTGTTTATTTCCTTCCTTAACATTATGCTCTCAATTTTCTTGAGTAAGGAAAAACAAAAAAAATAGTAAGTAAATATTTTCAACATAAGTTTAAGAGAAAACATTTTATTTCAAAACTACGCAATCAACTTTTTTTTTGTTTCTTTTCATTTTCATTTTATTTTTGTATGGGTATGGATCTATGACTTTGAAAGTAATTAATATTGTTTGGTTGATTATTGGGCCCACTAAAATGGAATAAGGATACCCAAATGTGAAGGTTTCCTCATATATTATGTGTGTGTGGTGATTTCTTCACACCTTCCATTATCATTATTACACTCTATACCAACACCCATACCCATTATGATTTATAAGACAAACCAAACACACCCTTATTGATATATATATTTCATGCTCCATATAAACATGAATCCTTTACCAAAAATCCACAACTAATATCAAACTTTTTCACACACTAGCGAAAATAAAGCAACTCAACTCAACAGATCTGTCATCTCCCATCTTTGCCGCTGCCGTAGTCGCTGCCGCCACCGCTATCTTCGGCCGTATCCGTTACATCCTGGTTCTTCTCGCCGACTGTTGTGGTCCTCCATCGGGCTTGCCGCCGCTTTGGGTTTCACTTTAGATCTGTTTGGTTTAGGTCCGCCTCTTTAAGGATGCCTAGTTTTATCTTCTATGTATGTTTTATGTACTTTATGTATTTTTGTCAAGCTACATCTTTATATGGCTGTGTCTACCAAAAGCTCACCTCGGTGATTCCCCCCACCCTTGTATGGTGTTGTTGTAGTCTGTCACAGCTATTATGGTGCATGTCTTGTTTTGGCTTAACTTGTTACCTTGTGTATTTTGTTTGGCAAGTCGGTTTCGATTTGCCCATTATATTCGATGTAACTTGTTGTGTTCAAATTACCTCCATTTGTGAGGTGTGATATGACATGTCTGTTAAAAAAAAAAACAACACACGTACGGAAACAAAACGATCTGTACAAAACAATTTTTGACAGGTGACTTTCCAACTTAGGTTTCACCACCCTCCCGTAAGAGGGCCCTAACCCCACATCGCACTGCATCTTGTCTTTAACCGTCCACGCTGGTCAGACGATATGTGGCTGTCAGGAAACCGCATCACTCCACACAAGCCTTCGAAGTAACGTCCGGATGAAAACCCCGACCTTCTCAGATTTGAACCCCCAAGCTTGTCTAAAGGGCACAAATCCTCATTGCAAATATCAACAGAGCATGTGGACCACAAGTGAGGACTTCCCGATAGGTCACCCACCCGGTACTACTCTCACTTATGGCTCGCTTAACAACCTAAGCAATTACCACTAGGCCACATGCCTGTTGATCTGTACAAAACAATTAGGCACACAACCCCCCCTCCCCCCACCCCAAAAACAGAAAAACCACCATCTCTTCTTATTCCATTCCATTTCTAGGGCTCATAATTCCAATTCATTTCAATTCAAATTCAATCCAATTATGGATCCATCAAACCAACAACCAGACACCGAAATGTCCGACGCACCATCCCAACCACCACCAGACACCATCCCCGCCACACTCAGTCACGGCGGCAGATTCATTCAATACAACATCTTCGGTAACATTTTTGAAGTCACTGTTAAGTATAAGCCTCCTATCATGCCTATTGGTAAAGGCGCTTACGGCATCGTCTGGTCAGTAGTAACTAATTTTTTTTATTATTATTTAATGAATAGTTAGTTAGTTGGTTCCAAATGTATCTAACTTGTTACAAAATTCTTTAGCGCGTACCAATCTATATTTATACCTGTTAAATACACTAATTGTCTAATTTTACTATTGCTGACATGGCACCGGTCCGGTGCCATTACAGTAAGATTAGAATGTTAGTGTATTTAACAGGAATAAAAATAGATTGATACGCGCTAAAGAATTTTGTGACAAGTTAGATACATTTTATAATTAGTTATGTCTAAATGTATCTAGCTTGTCACAAAATCCTTTAGCGCGTATCAATCTATTTTTTTATACTTGTTAAATACGCTAACCGTCTAATCTTATTATTGTGTAGTAGGATAAATGACGTGGCACACGTCATTTATAATATAGATACAATAATAAGATTAGACGGTTAGTGTATTTAACAAGTAAAAAAAAATAGATTGATACTCGCTAAAGAATTTCGTGACAAGCTAGATACATTTAGACATAACTAACTATAAAATGTATCTAGCTTGTCACGAAATTCTTTAGCGTGTGTCAATCTATTTTTATACCTGTTAAATACACTAACCGTCTAATCTTACTGTAATGGCACCGGACCGGTGCCATGTCAGCAAGAGTAAGATTAGACGGTTAATGTATTTGACAGGTATAAAATTAAATTGATAAACGCTAATGAATTTTGTGACAAGCTAGATACATTTAGAAAAACTAACTATCGAAATGTATCTCACTTGTCACAAAATTCTTTAGCGTGTGTGAATCTATTTTTTATACCTGTTAACTACATTAACCGTCTAATCTTACTTAAATGGCACCGTACCGGTGCCATGTCAGCAAGAGTAAGATTAGACGGTTAGTGTATTTAACAAGTATAAAAAAATAGATTGATAAACGCTAATGAATTTTGTGACAAGTTAGATACATTTATATAGTCAGTTTTTCTAAATGTATCTAGCTTGTCACGGAATTCTTTAGCGAGTATCAATCTATTTTTATTCCTGTTAAATACGCTAACCGTCTAATCTTACTGTAATGGCACCGGTCCGATGCCATGTCAGCAAGAGTAAGATTAGACGGTTAGTGTATTTAATAGGTATAAAAATAAATTAATACATGCTAATGAATTTTGTGACAAGTCAGATACATTTTAATAGTTAGTTTTTCTAAATGTATCTTACTTGTCACGATATTCTTTAGCGCGTATCAATCTATTTTTTTATACTTACTATATACACTAACCGTCTAATCTTACTATAGTGTAGTAGGATAAATGACGTGGCACGTCATTTATAACATGGATACACTAGCAAGATTAGACGGTTAATGTATTTAACAAGTATAAAAAAATAGATTGATACGCGCTACACAATTTTGTGACAAGTTAGATACATTTATATAGTTAGTTTTTCTAAATGTATCTTACTTGTCACATAATTCTTTAGCGCGTATCAATCTATTTTTATACTTACTAAATACACTAACTGTCTAATCTTACTATTGTGTAGTAGGATAAATAAATGACGTGGCACATGTCATTTATAATATAGATACAGTGGTAAGATTAGACGGTTAATATATTTAGTAAGTATAAAAATAATAGATTGATACGCGCTAAACAATTTTGTGACAAGTTAGATACATTTATATAGTTAGTTTTTCTAAATGTATCTAACTTGTCACATAATTCTTTAGCTCGCATCAATCTATTTTTTTTATACCTGTTAGATACATTTAATGGCACCGGACCGGTGCCATGTCAGCAATAGTAAGATTAGAATGTTAGTGTATTTAACAGGAATAAAAATAGATTGATACGCGCTAAAGAATTTTGTGACAAGTTAGATACATTTTATAGATAGTTATGTCTAAATCCTTGTTACAAAATAGTAAGTAAGATTAGACGGTCAATGTATTTAATAGGGGATAAAAATAGATTTATACACTGCCAAAGAATTTTGTGACAAGTGAGATACATTTTATAATTAGTTAGTTCAAAATGTATGTAACTTGTCACAAAATTCCTTAAGAGTATATCTATCTATTTTATTACCTATCAAATACATTAACCACCTAATCTTACTAATGTATCTATATTATAAATGACGTGTGCCACGTCATCAATAGTAGCACACAATAGGAAGATTAGGCGGTTCGTGTATTTACTAGGAAATAAAATAGATTGATATACGCTAAGGAATTTTGTGACAAGTTAAATACATTTTAAACTAAGTGTTATATTTATTTTTACTGATCTTGTTGCGTTTATTTTAGTTCGGCGTTGAATTCGGAGACGAATGAGCATGTGGCGATAAAGAAGATTGCGAATGCGTTTGATAATAGGATTGATGCTAAGAGGACGTTGAGGGAGATTAAGCTGCTCAGGCATATGGATCATGAGAATGTTAGTCTTTTGTTCTTTGTTGTCATGTTTATACTTAAGTGTTAATTACTTGTTGCTAATTGTGACATTAGTTTTATGGATTTGGGGGTGTTTGTTTTAGCTTGTTTAGTAGGATTATGTAGCATATGAAGATATTAGTTAGTTGTTTGGTTATTAGCTAGTGTTAGGTTGCCACAAATAGAGCAATAATTTTGTTTGCTTAAGCTGTGATTAGCTGGTATTGGTGGTAGATTACTATTTTTGGGTAGTTCTCGATGCTGCTTGATCATATGAGCTGTGAAGTTCATGCATTTCATAGGTTTTACTATTGCTTGTTGGATAATGATTAGGGAACTTTATTAGCTGCCATATGATTAACATGATTAGGGTACTTTATTAGCTGCTACTTTTCATTTAATTAAAAAAAAGCGCTTCTTGTAACTTCCTTTCCCAGGAATTATAAACTATAATTACTGTTTGTAAACCTGATGTTTTTATAATTTTTGTGTTTGTTGCACTTTGTAAGTTCGGGATTAGGGATTTAGGGTTAGTGGCAGTGGTGAGGGACGGAAAGCCAGCAAGAGGATAATTATGTTTAGAACTTGGTAGACTCGTATTTGAGCCACCTATATGATTCTTGACTTATTAGTGAAAATTAGCCAAATGCTGGATATGTATGGGACTATGGGTACATATCGTTTCTGGCATTAGAAATTTAGAATTGGATCCTGATCGTTTTACGATAATTTATTATGTCCAAAAGGACTTTGTGCCAATGGAATTTGAGATTGATCAAGTAGCTTTGGAGTTCTTAGGTGGATGAACTATGATTAAACTTCTAGTCTGGCTATTACATTGTTATCACTACAAATTGTTTGGGTATTAATTCATACAATTTGATACCATACACCCTCAAATTAGCTAGTTTCTCATGACCCAAGGCTGTTTTCCATGTACAGCGTGTACATGTTAGTTATTACATGAGTGCAGTATAACCTTTTACTTTGTCTTAACGCCACTTTTTAAAGCAATACCAAGTTACTGAGGTTGGCTCACAGCATGACTATTGTTTATCTACATCCACTTCTATTGTCCATGACTCCCCATTTTTTGATAATAAATTTTGAACAATAAAGAATGATCAGATTCAGCTGTTGTGAATTTCTGTGACTGACCCTTGGTCCCTCTTTCATGCAGGTCGTTGCAATTAGAGATATAATTCCACCTCCAGAAAGGATGGCATTTAATGATGTCTACATTGCTTATGAGCTCATGGACACTGACCTCCATCAAATAATCCGTTCCAATCAATCATTATCAGAGGAGCATTGCCAGGTATGCTTTTCACGATGTACTTTCTCGGGCACTTTATGTTCATGTTTATCTCGACTTAATGCATATGTTCTTGATCTTTTAGGGTCTTTTTTTAGACACTTTTCGTTCTGTTTTGCTTAAGCTTTGTGTAGCACTTATGTTAATTTACTTAGCCCAATTCATAGCTCATGTATGTAGTTGAAATGTTGTTCCCGTAGCTGATAGGAAATAGATGTGCTATACCATTCATGATATATAACACATACCTAATAAGCAAACAAACAGTGATGGATAAATTAAGAAAAAAACGGAAAGGCTAGTTCTGCTATCGATTTATGATACAAGGTGTGAAGATTTGTACATTATAACTGCTTAAACAATTTGCTGTCACTATTATTAAGGTTACTAGAAGGGTTGTGCTGCAGTGCTTGTTATCACCCACTATACTGTTCGTTAGCATAACATGAGTGTCGTTGATCATTCTTCATTGTCACGTTAAACAGCAAAATCAATAATGTTTGTGTTACCAAGTCATCACAGTTTTATCATAGAGGTTAGAGTGATAAGAGATGCAAATCTCTTTTCTCATGCGGCAGTATTAGATGAAATCAACATTCATGATGATAGAGAAGTGATATGTCCTTTGTGTTTTTCACTATTATGTTTCACTCTTCTTGTTGGTTGCAATCTTCGTCTAGCTCCATGACAAGTTTATAACATATTTAGTTAGTTAGAGCTCTTCGAAAGAAGAAGCTTAGGATGTGCTTGGAGCTGGTCCAAAACTCAACTTGCATTAGCAATCTATGAACTGATACAGAGTAGACAAAGAAAGTTCTTTGCATGGGTCTAGCTTTATAAGGACTCTTGATTGAATCACCCCTTTTATTATTTTATGGAATACGTAAGTAACTTTCAGGACATTTTTATCATTTCCTGCAATGGTATGCTGATATAGCATTGGAAGGTCGTTTTAAGGGCTTTTGATGAATCATCTGTTTAAATTTATATCATGGAAAGACTCTTAAAGTTTATCAATATAGGAAATATTGATGTGTGTAAAGTCCAACTTCTGTTTGCATCTAGTATTAACACGTGGGAGTTGACTGAGTCAATGGCACATTTGCATTTTGCGTGGGGTAGACTTGGTTTATATTTCATTATTTCATTTGGATTCTCAACAGATAAGGCTTTTGATATGTTTCCATTAGTTTATGATTAAGATACGTATTTATGTGTTGGTAGACCAACAATAGGTGAACTTTAGTAATGTTCTAAACTCTAGTCTTGTAGAAAGTATCCTTTCAAGGAAAAATGATACAATGACATGCATAAATTGTAAGGTTACCACCGAGGAGTGTGGTGACGAAAACGAGAAAGCAAAGAAAGATATTATGGAGATAAAAGAATGCTATAAACCCTCAGTTTAAGGAGTCAAGCTTATGAGCCATTTCATTGAGTCCCAGAAGATGCATTTGGATTTACCCTGAGATGATCAGTAATTGTTATTTCCTTCGTAGTCAACTGATGGTAAGATATACCAGACAATAAGATTTGGCCTATGGGATCCATTGATCTAATAAGTACATCTGTTAGGAGTGCTATGGAGTGATATAGTAGGAACTTAAAAGAAGACCTTAACTAGAAAGCACGTCGGTAAAATAAGAATATGCCATTCATTTAAGATTCATTTTAGGCCGTCGTCTACCTTCTCTAACCTCGATAGAAAAGAGAATAGTGATATATGGTGGTTTATCATATACATTGTGTTGGTCTGTTGGAAGTTTGGAGATCTGTGGATTCTGAAACTTTTTGGTTAACTTAAAAATTAAACAACATAACATAATACAGATAAGCAACGTTGAGAAGGAAGTAAAAGGCATGGTAATGGTGACCAGGCATTAACTAATTAGGAAGGATACTTCTTTATTAGTTTCTATCAAATTGTAGAAAAGTGAGGTACTGTGGTCATGATTGATAAGATGTTTGAAATGGCCAGAAGCATCGTTCAGGGCCTTGTATAAGATTCTGAACAGCACCACTTTTATGTGCGATCAAGTGGGGATGCGATACTCTAATAAGCAAAACCTCTTAGCTCATTAGGACAAACAAATAAATAAATTTCAAGATCTTAGGTGCTCAACAAGATAATAGGCTGTTTGTCTGCTGTATAACTTGTGCTGGCATGCATAAGTAAACTGATCATGCTAACGACTAATGAGTCATTAGTCTTTACTAGTTCTTTGTTTTCCTTGCAGTATTTTCTGTATCAGATCCTGCGTGGGCTAAAATACATACATTCTGCAAATGTGCTGCACAGGGATTTGAAGCCTAGCAATCTTCTTCTGAACGCCAATTGTGATCTGAAAATATGTGATTTTGGATTAGCTCGTGTTACATCTGAAACTGATTTCATGACAGAGTATGTCGTTACAAGATGGTACCGTGCACCAGAGCTGCTGTTAAACTCTTCTGATTATACTGCTGCCATTGATGTATGGTCAGTTGGCTGTATCTTTATGGAATTGATGGACCGCAAGCCCTTATTTCCTGGTAGAGACCATGTACACCAGCTAAGATTGCTTATGGAGGTATTTAACATTTTCTTAAAACGAGCTGCATAGCTTTTTTTGGCAAGTAATGAATAATCATAATTATGTATTTTTTGACCTTTAAAATCATTTTGACCTTGCAGCTGATTGGAACTCCATCAGAAGCTGAATTAGGATTTCTGAACGAAAATGCAAAAAGATACATTCGACAACTAAACCATTATCAACGACAATCGTTCAATGAAAAGTTTCCTCAAGTTCATCCTGCTGCCATTGATCTTATCGAAAAGATGTTGACTTTTGATCCTAGGCAGAGAATCACAGGTGAGTAGATTGCTATATGCTCTCTTGCATGCTATATTTATTTTACGCCACACTTGGTAACGGTTTTGCTTCAAACTGATGTTAATGTTATGCCGAGATGTTAATGTTCTGCTTTAAACCTTAACATATATAAAGAAACCATTTTGCTTTTTGGTCACTCGCCGATACAGATTAGTGATATGGTCCCTTGGAACACTGTTTACTTTTATATTTGGTTCCTTGCCCTTCATTTTTTAGGACCAAAAACGAGATTAATTACATACTTGAGGTACCAAAAGTGAAATTAAGTACATACTTGAGGGACCAAATGTGGAAGCAAACTAGGGACCATATTTCTTATGCGTATGGGCGAGGGATCACTTCGTAAGTTTGAGCGAATCACAAGGACCATTTATGCAATCTAATTTCTAATAATGATACCTTATGAATTATCGTGTACTATTTTTCAGAATAATTTTAACTTGTGTAAATTTTTGGTTTCAGTTGAAGATGCACTTGCACATCCGTATCTAACATCACTGCACGACATCAGTGACGAGCCTGTGTGCATGACTCCCTTTAACTTCGACTTTGAACATCATGCCCCAACCGAGGAACAGATGAAGGAAATGATTTATAGGGAGGCTCTTGCTTTCAATCCCGAGTACCAGAATCTGTGATCGAGGAGTACTTGGGTGTTTGTTTGTTGTGTGGTTTTATTAGTGTGGTAATTTGTGATTTGATAAATTTTACTATCTGTTTGTTGTATATAATTAAACAATCTCATCTAAAACCTGAAGTTGAATCTTTTGGTTAGGTCATGGCAACCAAATACCATTTAGATGCCGTTGTCGTATGTTGTTTTATGATCAAATATTATTGGAACAGCCGACTTTTATATCTTTATGTTTTGTTTCTTCTTGAATTTGCTTGAGCTTTAGTCTCGGGCTCTTGGCGCAAATGCTAATAATGATTCAAGCTTATGAAATAGTATTATTGTTTCAAGTCTATCATTATTATCCTAGCTCGCTAGAACATATATATCACAAGCTTTAGCTTTTGTTTCGTATTTTCTGTCTTGGGACCTTGATTTTGATCGTTCTTTTCTTTCCGCTGTCACTGCTTGAAAGTTTTTCAGTCTTTGCATGATTATATTTGTGTGGCGAGTAATCTTAGTACCGGTAAACCAAAAGCATCTTGCTTCAAATTTGCATCGTACGCGCATTCTTCTTTGGATGTGAAGGTGAACATAAATGGTGCTTTTTTAGAACTGTTGCGCATTACAAACACGTTATCATAGGTGATCGGTTTTTTCAGTCCACATAAGTACCTTATCATGAGTTAACCATGATTACCGACATTTTGGCTAACTATTCCATGAGGCTTAAGCCCACCACCACACAAACTTAAACCGCTTAAGATTCGGGTTTTGTAACCCCAGATATAGAAAAACAGAATGTAACACACGATCTTCTACCAGGTTAGCCGCTACTATGGTTCACGTAATCACGTTTCTATTCTTAACTGAATTAAAAGATAATATAACCTGTGTTGAACGCTACTGTGCAGCTCACAATTGAACGCTACTGTGTTGTTGGACATTTAGTTGCTTATACGTACGGGATTTTCTTCATGAAGAGTGGAGTTTTCCGTTTCCCCTTTCGTCTGGTTCCATTCAAAAGCTATGGAAATAGCTGCATAA
>OU343217.1:308167287-308196159 GCA_910596185.1 Chrysanthemum makinoi
ACTACATATGTTGATGATGAATGAAGACAAATAAACCATGTATAAGGAGACTGCGAAACCATGTATGTCCAATTGATCGAACAAGTGTGAAGTACCAAAAAAATTTCGAGAGAGTCAATCACCGATAAAACATCTTTGTTCATTATGTTGATCATCGGTTGTGTCATTGTTGTTAGCGGTTTGATCTTTCGTTATAGAAGATTCGGTTGTTGTTGTAGATTCGGTGTATCCAAATTAGAGTATTATCGGTTGTGCGGCGGAAACATTCGATACATCCTAAGCCCGACTTTGGCGTAATCTTTAACCGAGAGGAGCAAGCAATGTTTCCAATTCATGACGATTAACTACAATGGTGGAACGGTGATGGATCATGATAATTTTGACGAGTGAGAAACGGTCCCATTTGCTTTTGCAAGAGGAGCCATAATGTTGATTTATTACTCAAGATAGAAAAATAGAAGGGGGGCAAGGAAGAGAAAAACATCCCAAGTATAACGTCAGGTTCCGATGTTAGAAGCATAAATATGTAGTGTCAATTATCTTCTTGACACCTGAACATGATATTTTGATGATTTCCTGCCTTTCGAGGGATGGATGTTGTTGGTATCCCACTTGTTTTGGTGCAACTACTTAGTATCTTACCTGTAGGAATCCACCTAAGACTAAAAGTTTTGAAAATCCTACCCGTTGGTATCCATCTAAGGTTAGATCTAGGGGATGTTGAAACTTCTTTGGGAAGAGTATCCTATATGGATCCACCTATTAGGTTTCTCGATGCAGTTTACATTTAGATCAACGGTTTATTTCTAACCTTGTTGAGTTAACTTAGGTTTTGGTTTGCTACTACAGTAGTGTTCCATACACTCGAAGGTGATACACTAGGTCGTGAACCTAAGATTCCATCCTTTTGAAGAAGTGCCCTTTTTCTAGCCTTTTCTAGATCATAGTTCTTGTATGCGTCATTTGAATCATATGAATTTTAATTTTAATGCTCGGTTTAGACACAGTGTTCGAACTAATCCTAGATTTGCCAGAGACCATATGTTGAGGTTTAACAGAAACATGTATAACAACAAATGTTTAACGTAAACATGTTTAACGAAACGATAGCATTATTCATAGGCCGGGGAATGTGGAGGACCGGTTTTATCAAATGATTATTCTCAACAACTTGGGAGGCAAACCGTGATTTTGAAGATTTTGAACGTCAGATTTAAATGCGCTGGTTCTCTAACTACAGATTGTTTTACGAAGGTTTGTAGAGACGATTTCCCAAGATTGTTGGTTTAACAAAATTAGTATCCACACTCTTGTCGGCTAATCTTCTCAGTTGTTTTGTAAAGCAACATGTGCAAGCCCCTTTGCTTGAAGTTGAGCCTTTAAATGCTCATTTTCTTTAACTAATGTATCCACATGAATACTTTGTTCATTCAAAGATTTACTTTTTGGCTCTGAGTTTAAAACATTGTTTTGCAGTTTAAGTTCAAGAGAGATGCAATGATTTCAGATTCAAGAGTTTGATTTGACGATTCAGTTGAATTGTTAACAAGTAAGGCTCGCACATGAGATAGTTGTTCGACATTGTGCAACACACCGTCAACCTCTCCTTCATTACTAAATTCAGGTTGCTCAAGTATGTTGTGTCGCATTTTCGTAGAATATGATCAACAAGAGATTGTACCTCGACCATCCGTCTCGATTAGACATCGCTGTCATAGGTGGGTAAGATATCTTCCTCAACCATTTGTTCTTTGTCACGCTTGGGCTCGGTGTGTCGTAGTGAAGTATGATATCTTCTCCAGACCATTGCTGCGTCATCCTGCTTTCCAATGCTACAACCTCATTGTCCGCGTTATACCGCATTGCAGTAATCACAACATTCTCAACTTCCATTTGAGCATTCCTTTCATGTACATCAACTCTTTCACCTTGCACCATCGCGGCCGGGATATCGGGGATGATGTCCGACGCTTCAATGCCGTGCGAGCCGAGCCATGTATCCTTCTTTTTTGGTAAAGGAGTAATCCACGCACACGGTAAAATATTATTAACCAAACGTTTTTAGTACAAAGCGGGAGGCGAAGTCCCTTCGCACACCCTTAGACACTTACTGAGACACTCATATAAATGTGACAAACCACGCTTGTAACAAACATTGAACACAAACTACAACGACTATATATATTAAAAATTAAATGCTATTCAAGTAGACAATCCTTGAATCTTCAACTCGTCATAGTAGTTCAAACTTCCAGCTTCAACTAATTGCATCTTCTATTAGTATTATGCAAAGAGCATAATCTAATAACCTAATAAGAGTGACTTCCGTAGCAAATCGAAATTGAAGCATAAACATGGTCTAAGCGACCCAATCTTCCGCACAACCGAACATGAACCAATCACACCTCACACCTCACATAGAGACTGAAACATATAGCATCAATGCACACCAGCCCTTTATACCATGTGATCATTGAGGAAATACATAGCAAATGCTAACCCACAAACATGTCAAGAGTTACCATTAGATACCAACCTAGGGTTAACATATACTAACTTACAATAACCAGGCAATACATTGCATAACAACCACACTATTACAAACAGCCAAATAGAATGAGACATGATCACAAGAAGGCACCAAACCATAGCATAGTGTGTACACTATCATATGGCTAAAAGAACCCTAACATCCATCCCTTCAGACACCGCATCAGAAATAGGAATGCATAGCACCATCATGTCCGCTTGGTAATACTAACCCATGATAATGAAATAGAGTGATATTGCACCCTAACATGCAAACCATATTGCTACAGCAGATTAAACAAACGATTCCAATCTACCATAGACGCGACAAGAACCTCCACTCTCTCAAACCCACTTCCATTACACGAACCATAAACCCCATCAGGTACGAACCATAAACCAACAATCAATCCAACAACACTTGGATACTTCCAGCATATGCATGAACAAAACCCTAAGAAGGGTTTACCCCCAATATGAATCGTAAGCAGAACCCTAAAAAGGGATTTTGTTATAACGTTAAGCATCATGTACACACCACATCAGTCCCTAAATCGACCCCTTCAAGAAAACCAAAAAAAGGTTTTATACATATCATAGCCGACTTAGAAGAATCCCACCAGATTGTATATAGAATAAATCGATTAACAAACCGACCTAATTAAAAGAGCAATACAATCCAGAATCGATCAAAGATAAATAAACCCTAAATAGGCTTAGCGATTAAGAACATGACCAGAGATCAATACAAACCAGAACGATCAAGGAATTAATAATAACGATTGATATAGGGTTTCTTTTAATCGCATTACCCAAGTGGATCGATTTATAAAAAACAGACATTGAGCAAAATCACCCAGCCACCACAAGAGAATAAAACACAACCTAAATCGATTGCATACCAATAAACAAGGAATAGGATCACTTGTTAATAGATGAGAGGCGAGATGGTTTGTGAATATTGACGTAATAAGCCTTGGTGATGGCAGCTGGAAATCGCCCACACTAGAGAGGTGTTTTAGGGCATGAGCCATGTATCCTTCTTCCAATGCCACAAATGGATCTTTATGATCAGAATCCATTTCACTCCCCTGCAGAAGAATCAAAGAAAAGGTGCAAAGTCATACTATAGCACACGAAGTGTCGATATAGTGAATTGCAATTTCGCCATAAAAATAATTTTGAAAAATTTTGACTCTTAAAATTTGAAATTCACTATAAAATTCAATTCTAAGGTTGCAAGAAAATTTGAGTTATGACAATTTTGACGCCAAATTTTACCCGAAAAATTTGAATTTGGTCCCAAAAATTTGAATTTTTGACCAAAATTTTCAGAGTTAGACCAAAATTTGAATCTAGTAAAAAATTGAACGTTTAGTCTCCCTAAAAATTAAATTTTACTCAAATTTTCCGCCAAATGAACCTTTTTGATGAAGTGTCCTTAGGCGTGAGATCACGCGATAAAAATACCAAAGTTGCTGTAACAATGAAAGTTCTGGCAGCGTAGGTTTAGCTTACGCTGCAGCGTAGGGAAAAATCACTAAAGTTATCGCGAAACAGTAAGTTAGGCGGAGAAACTTAGGCTTAGGATTACCTATGGCGCGTAAGACTAGGCTTAGCAGCGTATTAATGAATCTTATGCGTGGATGTTCTACTGGCGTAAGCTTATGCTTATCGTAAGTTTAGGTTTTATCTCCAAGTGATCTTTACACTATCACAGGCAAAAGATATCCAAATTGACGTTAGTATTTTCGGCTTATCCAAGCAAGAAAACCGCACGGAGTAAACCATTAAACTCAAGATCAAAATAACACAAAGATGTTTCTAAGTTTAGGTTTTGATTGCGTAGACTTACTCGTAAAAATGACTTTGCCCAAAGATGTTTCTAAACCAGATTTTTGTGATGAGATAGCTTCAATATCACCAAAATAACACAAATGTCTGAAACTTGATGAGCCAAACTCCTAAAACAGTTATGCGTGAGGGTGAAACCTCGTACAAAAACAAGCTTAAAACGAGATCCACGCTGCAGTAAAGTTTGAAACTTTTTGCCAAAAACAGTTATTTTAACACCTTAAAACATTGAAAGTACAAGAATCTTGGATTAAAAAGTGAAAAAAAATGCGTTTTTAAGCAACCTTAGTATCTTATACGTTTTACTTGGCGTGGGACCCAAACCCACTTCAAAAAACAAATACGATTCACCCTTACTAGTAGGCTAATGATACCACCTTTGTTAGGTCACTATATTAGTAACACAAGCATCAATAGAAGAAATAGATAAGAGAGGATCGGTTGAACCCTTAGCCAAACACACGAATATAATGAGAGAAAGGTTTAAGCATAGAGTGAATGAGAAAAGAGAACAACCAACCTTCAAATGAAGGTTTACAAGAGTATTTATAGGAGGGAAGCTAAGGAAACACTCCTAGTTCCCATCCTTTCCTTATTGGACATGGGCCTAAGCTCATGAGCCTTCTACATAAGCTTAAGGCTAATAACAAACATAAATGCCATAATTAAGCTACCTATTACATATTAGTTACTAACACTTGATTATGGTTTAGGAGTGTTTCCAACAAATACCAACCCCCAAATCCAAAACCCGAGATTCGTACCTTTCCATATCCTTAAAAACATAAAAAAGATAAAAAAATCATCTTCCTCAACCCCAACCTTAGCGTAGTAACTTCTCACTAGCATTCCTATTCCCCTAGAGAACGATATCAATACCCGTGGCTTACCCTAATACTACACTACAACGATTAGGTTCACTGCCTAGGTGTTATAAAACTTGCTCGAAGAAAGGAAGTTCCTTTGACCCCGAACGACGCGTGTAGCGTTATCAAGTTTTTGGCGGCCATGCCTGGCGAGAATAGAATAGCTAGTTAGTAGTCCACCCCGTTTAGGTTTCTTTGCTTGATTCCTATCAAGTAAATTTTTCTCATTTTTAGCTTCCTCGTAGTCTATCCCCTTCTTCGTGACCTTTGTTCGTAATCCCATCACTTTTCATCATGGAAGGTGATAACCACCCACCATTCATCAACCCACCACCAATTGACCCGCCAAGAGCCCGCACTCTTGGTGAATACTCGAGACCAAGCCACCTAGGCTATAGGAACACCATTGAGCTTCCCTACCAAGCCCAAACTACGGCCTCGCGATCCGACACCATCCGGTTGGTGCAAAACGGATGTGCATTCCATGGACTTCGTTCCAAAGATCCAAATCAGCATCTAAGTGATTTCCTTAAAATTGTCGATTCCATCGACCTAGATGCTACTAATCGGGAGACCACGCGTCTGCGTCTCTTCCAATTCTCTCTACGGGACCAAGCTAGTAATTGGCTTGAGCGACTTCCCGCAAGCTCCATCTCAAGTTGGGATGATCTCACCTCGCTTCCTTGCTCAATTTTTCCCACCGGGGAGAACCACTAAGCTTAGGAATGACATCTTGATGTTCCAACAACGTCAAGGTGAATCTCTCTACGAAGCATGGACCCGATTCAAGGACTTACTTCATAAAGTCCCTCATCATGGCATCGATCTTTGGCTCCAAGTCCAAATCTTTTATGATCATATCAACTTCCCCACAAAGCGATCCATTGACCAAGCGGCCGGTGGAAAACTTAGTGATCTCACCGAGGAAGAATCATGGGGTATAATAGAGGACCTTGCTCTCTATGACAACGAAAGTTGGAATGACCCGTGAGTTGCCCAAAACCGTTAAGGCAATCTCCTTGCCTCCCATTGACTCACAATCTTCCGATCGTAGGATGATCGAGCTTGAAGATCAAGTAAAATTCCTAATGAGTTCCTACGAAAATCCTAAGTCTTCACATCAAGTGAATAAAATCACTCTTCCTTGTGAGTTATGTAGTGGTCCCCATGACACTCGTGATTGCACAAGAATCCCAACAAGCTTTTACGGACTACTCCATGCGTCGCAGAATGAAGCGGGAGAGAAGTGGTACACTTTCAAGCCCGAACAAAACAACTTAGGAAACTCTTACAAACCCTCATGGAGAAATCACCCTAACCTTAAGTGGAACCAAAACTCAAGCACACCCCAAAGCTCATCTAGTCCACCTAATAGGTTCAATTCTCTAAACGCCGGGAACCTCACTAATCTTGAGGCAATTGCATCTAGATTCATGTCATCTCAAGATACTCGATTGACTAAGCTTGAAGCCTATATTAAGCAAAGAAAAGGCGAGATGACAAACAAGCTTGATGCCCTCTTAAAAGCCTTTAATGAACAGGAAATTGGAGCACTCCCAAGTGATACTATAAAGAACCCAAAAGTGAATTCGATTTCGTCGACTTCATATTCTTGTTCACCATGGGAAAGTGCACGTCCATGCCCCTCACACCCAACGGTTCACTTTCGGTAAATGCTATCAAAAAGGGTTCCAAGCCATCCAAAATGAGGTACCAAGTCCCGCACCATTGGTAGAACCCACTCTTGAGAAACCCGTCAACCAAGAACCCAAACCTAATCTAGAGGAGAGAACTCCATCAAGAAAAAACGGTTCTTGAAGTCTTAGCTCATGCAACTTATTATAATGCTTTAAAAGAAAAATATGAGTTAGAACTTAAACTTGGAAAACATGGGTCGCTTTTGTGCGAAATAATCTACCTAAGAAATTAGACGATCCCGGGCTATTTACTCTTCCGTGTAGGCTTGGAACCTTCAAACCTCTCGATGCTCTAGCCGACTTAGGATCATGCATCAATCTTGTTCCATTGTCCCTCCATAGAAGCCTTAACTTAGGTAAGATAGAACCAACGGAAACCATCTTAGGTTTAGCGGACGGTAGTGTTGCCTATCCGGTAGGGATAATAAAAGACATGGTAGTACACGTAGGAGAGTTGACTCTTTTGGCCGACTTTCATGTGCTAGACATGAATAAAGACCGATATGCCCATTACTAGTAGGAAGAGGATTCTTTGCCACCGCTAGTGCTATCATCGATTGTAAGATGTCCAAGATAGTGGTAGGAGAGGGGAGTGCTAGGTCAATCTACGATGTCAAAAAGAATACATACTACAAAGAAGAGGAAATCCCACATGAGATTAGGTTGGATAGGGCCTCAGATATTGACCTTGGATAGATAAGAACCTCATAGGTCCCCGACAACCTTTCTACTTAGATGAAGCCTTTGCTAGTAAAACAACTTTCCATGAAAAGAGATGGCTAGGGACATGGAAGTGAACCCGTTCGAGGACGCCTTAGTATATAGGAAGATGACCGAGTTCCTAGGAAGTTTGCCCGTCAACCTTGTCATGAATAGATGGAAAATTGAAAAGCCTAAACATAAGTGGGATTGGAATAGACTAGTGATGGTAATGGAGAGTGGCACATTAGGATAACAATCTATGATCCCGATGGAGAAAATTTTGAAAAGGCATATCGAACCGAACGTACTATTAGGAACTTAAATGATAAGTTTGATCCTTATGACATTGTTAAGGATATGCTTACTTATATCGGTGCGTTAGAAGCGACTCGATCACGAGTCTAGCTACAAGACTCATAAATAAAGAAAAGAGCTTCGTGGGAGGCAACCCATGCTTAATTGTTTGCTTGTTAGTGTCATATATCTTTTATTGATTGCTTATTCTCATGTTTAAATTTGTAAAAATGCTTTATTTTGTTTTTAACATCGTCTTAATTGCATATAAAGGTATTTTACATAAAGGATAAGTGTAGGGAGGATTACACACGTTTTCAAAAGAAACGTAAACATGAGAATAGCAATTCATAAAAAGATATATATGTGTGTTTGTTCGAGTCAAATGCTTGTATCGAGACATAATGGATGTTTTGCGAAATTTTCCGATTCTAAAGATGTAAATTTTCCGAATGTTTCGCGTAGTAAAAATCTAGAACCGGTTTTGTTAGAATAACGGCTTCACGTCGAGGATCGCGAACCGACGGCGTCAGAAGGAGTAAAAACATGACAGTTTTACTTTTTTCTCGTTTTCGAGCTACTTATAAATTTTGGAATTTTCCAGTAAATTCTGTAAACATCCATTCCACAAGCATTATATCCTAGTTTAGTAGATTCGTATATATATTATTACCGCCGATTTTACGTGAAGGTTTCATTTGTTTTCTTCGAATGTGCAGGTTTTATTTATCAAGGAGAAGTTACATAAGATTTGAAGGAGCTTTTCACGCATACATTCTTCTTTGAAAGGATTTAACCACTACTTCACACACGGATCCTACCGAGCTAATCAGGGGAGTATTAGTTTCTTTCGTTTTTAATTACCTTCTATTTTCATAACTTTGATACTTTAGGTAGAACATTGGAGACAATGTTCGGTTTAAGTGTGAGGGAGGGAAAATAAAACAGAACTTTGAAACTATGCTTATCCTTGACTACTTGCTTTGTCCAATTGTATTTGTGTAATAAACCATGAGAAAATAGGTTAGGTAATTTTGGCACCAAATTTAAAAATTTTCATTACATATAGGAGTGGGCCATTAGTCTTAACAAAAGCGTCTCACTGATAGGAAGTTGCATGACTAGCACAAAACCCTTTACCACTTAAATTCCACCCAAAATGTGAGGATCGCCCTTAGATTAGTAGGAATTGAAGCATTCATCTTAATGCTTAGAGTGTGAACCGGTAGTATATTAGATTCTAGAACTTGTTTTGTGATGCATCCCGAGATCGCTAGTAAGACTACACTTGTGTAGTTAGGAATAACTAAATGATAAGTGGTATTAGGATAACCCTTGGGGAATTATGCGAGGTAGGATTTCTACGGTCACACTCGCCAAGGATTATCTTAAGTAGAAGCGTAATCTGTGAAGAAGAGATTCTGCAAGTATAAAAGCCCGCGTCGCATTTGTTTATACCAAGGGTGGAAGCCGACTAGGATCTGCAGATGCTTTATTAATTACATGCTAACACATCATTATTCTTGAACGCCCGTAAGGTTAGTACGGGTATTATTGTACTGCTCAATATTGTTTAATGTTTACTCATAACATGTATGGGTTGAAACAAATGTTTAAATGCATGCTTGCAAGCTTAGTCGCTTTCTGAGAAATAGTTTAGGTTCCTTGTCATAAAAAGGAACTTGATAGTATGTAATAGGAGAGAAAAGTTTTAGAAACATAAAGTTTCAGCTAATAAAAGATCCATAGAGGATCTAAGTGTTCTTAGTTATTATAGCTTGTATTTACATTCCGCTAAAGAATACGAGTTGTAGAGATTTTCTATTAGTTTTCTTATGATTACATAGGCAACACTAACGATCTACGAGTGCTCAAGATCTGTCAAGGTCTTTGTGTTTTCAACAACCCTTGTTTGTTACCCGTAATATAATTACTTCTTCCACATCGGTTGAGTAATTCTCCCACACCTTTGCGTTGTACTCATTTTTAGTACACGATACCCCTAGTTAACCCCTCAGATCCTATCCTTTTCGCGGTTCTCGTGATGTTTCGGTTTTTCGGAATATCAATGAAGAGCATTGTTTACACCCTACCCCCAAATGTACACCCAAATGCGCAGCCTACCTTGTATGCACTCTTTTAGTGCATTATTGTTATCACCCAAAACCCTTGTTCAATTATCTAGTTGCTTGCATAAGTTGCTAAGTCGAGTCATATCCTTTGTACATAGTTTTGGGGCGATTGGGACTCATGGGAAAAGTTAAAGTTTATGAAAAATAGCGGAAGAGCGTTAAATTCCTTATTTGCGTAATAACGTACCCCAAGTGTTTTGATCTTTTCAATTCGGGTCAAAATAGTGTTAGAGTAATAAAACTCAAGTGTAGGGATGTGCCTATAAATCCCTATCATTTTGATGTTACCGTAGAGGATGGTAGAGTAAAAGCGTATGATTAAAAAAAATAGAAAATGAAAAAAAAAAGAAAAAAAGCGGGCTACCATCCTACATCTATCTTTAAATTTTGTTTGTTTGTTTTGAGTTATCTAGAGTTTAGAGTGTGAGTCTTGGCTTAACGCGCCATTCTTAGTATGCTTGTAACAATAAGATTTTTGACTTGCCACCACTAAATAGCCTATCCTACCAAACCCTTTGTTTCCCTACAGTAAGCCTAACGTTACAACCCTTTAAAGACCTCTTTGATAGTCTTTCCTAGGTGCTACGTAAGCGATGGAGGTTTGATCTATTCTCAAGCCTATGGTAATCTATGTACTAGGACCGGTTAATGAGTGTTTATCTTCCATTTCCACTTTGTTATATTTCATATACACCCGAGAGATGTGAGTATCTAAACACCCCATGTGAGGTGCTAGTATGTAATTTTCGTGCTTGTTATGACTTTTTTGGGGCTTATATGTGTTGTGGACTGTTTTAAATTAATGCTTCATGACCCCCAACTTATAAATTAATTGGCTAAAAGCACATTTGCTTGAGGACAAGCAAATACCAAGTGTAGGGATATTTGATAAGGTTTTAAAATGTACCTTTTTGAAGGGTCGTTTAAGCTCTTATTTGATCACTTTTGTATCCGTTATTACTTAATATAGTTCTTTTTCACTTTTTAGGTCTCTTGAAGGCAAATTCTTTGTAATGACACTTATTTGGGCCGAAAAAGGCGGATATCTGAAGAAAATGGCCAAAGTCAAGAATCAAGACACTCAAGTCGCTAAAATACAATTGTGGCGTCCTCCTTAGCTGCTTGACGTCGTCGGAGCATTTTAATGACGACACGAAGCCAAAATTCTTATTTTCAAGTGGCGATTGTCGCTTTAAAAAGTAGGCGTCATGACTTCGAGGGCGACCTAGATTTGATCGAACCCGGCGTCATAAGTTGAAAGGGCGGTGTCCTGGCACAAGGTGACGCCGAGTCAAGACTAGCGTGGCCAAGGCGAAACCCAATAGCGTCACAAATCATAAGGTGGCAATTCGCATATGTAATCTTATATATAGAATCGAATTTTTCATTATTAGTGTGTAGTCTTTTGAGTAAAACCTAAAACCAGAACCAAGAGGCTGTCTTGTACACGATATTTTAGGGTTCCAAACCCTATCTTACATCAAGATAAGTGTTTTACTTCATTAATTCAATTATGTCTTCAATTATTTGTGTGTATGCTTGCATGTTCTCCATGTCGGCTAATTTACTTGTGTGTTTGCTTAGGGAATATGAAACTTAATTATTGAATATTGATTGGTTGTCTCTTATCTTAATTGTTTAATGATCTAGTTATGCGATAGGTCATTCGTTGTGTAATTAATGCTTGATTAATCTTTGTGAACCATTAGACTATAGCACTTAGAGTAGTTGTAGGCTAAACCACTCAAAGAGTGCCTTAGAGTTAGAGTTTATAATCCCTAGAGGGTTTGTAGATGAGACCCTTTGGTAAGTTCAAGAGTTAGGATACCCTACGACTTTAGACACACAAGCGATTAAGAATAAGGGCGTGACAATTCAACCATCAATAGGAGATAATTAAGGAGTAATAAAACCTAAGTGAACACATTTTTAAACTATCATATGAGCACACAATAATTAGACATAGACTACATACACCTAGATTAGATAATTAGATAAATAGAGTAATCGGTAGAAATACCAACCCCCAATCAAACCCGAGATTTGTACCTTTCCATTTCCTAAAAAACATAAAAAGATAAAAAATAATCTTCTCAACCCCAACCTTAGCGTAGTAACTTCTCACTAGCATTCCTATTCCCTTAGAGAACAATATCAATACCCGTGGCTTACCCTAATACTACACTACAGCGATTAGGTTCAGCCTAGGGTGTTATAAGCTTTCGAAGAAAAGGAAGTTCCTTTGACCCCGAACGACGCGTGTAGCGTTATCACACACCGGACGTTTTCTTTCACGATTAAGAGTACGAGTCATTGGAGCTTGAGACTCGGTTGTCTCATTCACCTCGTATTGTTGACTGAAATTGCATTTCCATCTGTATTGTTGTAGTTTCTCTTGTAGTGCTATCACCTTCTTCATTATCTTGAATTTTTTCTTCCACAAAGACAACATCTCTGCTGCGATTACTTTTGTGGGCGGCGGGTCCCATGGCGATACCCTTTTACCCGATTAAGCGTACCCGAACAAACATTTTTACGGATTTGGATCGGCTTTGTAGTTTCTTGAGGTACATAGCGTACAAAGGACTTCAAATATATGAAGTGCGAATAGTTGGTGGCTTTCCGTCCCCATCTCCATTGGTGTCTTCAACTCAACTACAGTTGAAGGTGAACAATTTATCACATAACATGCGGTATTGACCCATACGCCCGAAACGATTTTTCCAAGCTTGCAGTTGCCAACATTGCTCTTGCTCTTTAACAAGGTTACGTTCATCATTTCTGCCACTCCATTATGTTGAGGTGTATGCGTTGTGAGCGCCTTTTGATTCCTTCTTGCACGCAAAAGGTATGAAATTCATCACCGGTGTATTCACCTCTATTATCCGTCCTCAAACACTTGATCTTCTTTCCGAATAAAGTTCAACCGCGCTTTGTAAACTTTGAAAACTTCAAACACATCAGACTTCTTCTTGATTGGGTACACCCTACATCTCCTGGAATAGTCATCAATGAAGGATACAAAATACTTTGCTCCTCCCGAGGATAGGCAGGTGCCTTTGTGAGGCGAATTAACTTCCTTTCAACGAATCTTCATTCCTTGTTCGACATATCATCAAGCTTACGATGCCATGTTACTTGCAACTCTATGACTTGGACTATGTGAAGCAACAGATGCTTCTACTCCTCCATTATCTCTCTTTCAGGTTGGTATAAAGTTTGCAACCACCTTTTCACCTTTCATAAGTACAAGCGCGGCTTTTATAACTTTCATGATCTTGTTTTGTATTTCAACCTTACAACCAAGATCATCCAATTCCTCGAGACAATAGATTCTTTCTCGGGCCCTCCACGTAATAGCACATCCGAATAGTCTGACGTACCATCATGCACCTTCATTATGATATTTCCAATTCCAATGATCTTTAGTTCATGATCATTGCAACTGACACCATTCAGCCTCGAAAATAGGTTTATATTGATGAAACCATTCTCTTTGTGCGGTCATATGAAAGAAAGTAGCTCCGTATCGAAAAACCATACATCTGCAAATCTTTTCCGCCTTCATTTGCAACCGCTGCTTCACAACCGCAAGGCGTTACCCATCTTACGAGAAGTGCTTGCGAAATTTCACCGAGGATTAAGGTATTTAAACCTCGACAATCTTTCTTAAAGTGACAGAGCTTGCCACATTTGTAGCATTTAAAACTCTTCTTCCTTCTTGTTCAAGATTTACCATGATTGTGACTCCTTTGGAGCGGGTTCCATTGACCTCCCTCCAAATTACCACCAAGGCCTCCACCACTTGAAGGCGGTTTGTCTGTCCTCTTGTATTCTTGTTGGAATCACTCCTAAACAGCATTTCAAGTATTTATATTTCATATGTAATAGGTAGCTTTATTATGGCCTTTATGTTTGTTTAAGGTCAAGCTTATGTAGATGGCCCATAAGCTTGACCCAAGCCCAATAAGGATAGGAAGGGGGAACTAGGGTGTTGCCTAGCTTCCTCCTATAAATACCTTATGTAAACCTTCATTTGAAGGTTGGTTGTTTAAGTTTTCTTTTCACCACACTCTCTAGCATAACCGGTCTTTTATTATAGCGTGTGTGTGTGTGATACTTGTTCAATAGCCTCATCTCCTTTCTTATAAGCTTGTGTTGTAAAACTAGTGACCTAACGGTGGTATCAATCACCAAATAGTTGGGTGTACTTTCGTTTGTTTTGAAGTTTTGTTTTTTGTGACTTACTGGCGTAAAGATACTTAACAACTTTTTATCTTAAAACTTCGTTTTTACTTTTTAATCCAAGATTCTTGTACTTTCAATGTTTTGAGGTGTTAAAATACTTGTTTTTGGCAAAAAGTTTCAAACTTCTGGCGTGGATTTCACGTTTTTAAGCTTGTTTTGTTCGTGGGTGTCGTTTACGGCGTAACGTTTAGCGATTTTGGTACATCAAAATTCACACTTTTGTGTTCTTTTGGTACTATTGAAGCTATTCCATAACAAAAATCTGGTTTAGAAACACAATTGGGCAAAATCAAATTCTGACGATTCTACGGCGTATCAAAACCCTAAATGCGTGGATTTTCCTTGGTTTGATCTTCATTTTTAGGTTTTATTCCGTGTTTTCTTACTTGGATAAGTCACGAAAATCGTCGACTTTGGATATCTTTTGCCTTTGTGAAGTGTAAAAGATCATTTGAGCAAAAAACCTAAAATTGCAGCATAAGCATAAGCTTCGGCGTAGAAATCCCATAAGATTCACTTTAGCGTAAACTTAGGTCACGCATAAGGTAATCCTCGCCTAACTTTCTCACGCTAACTTTGTCTACGCATAACTTTAGTGCTTTTATCCTACTACTGGCGTAGCTAAAACCTCTGCGTAACTCCTCATTGTTACAGTAACTTTTGGTGTTTTAAGCATAAGTGCTACTTGGTTCTTGTCTTTTCTTCGCCTAAGGACACTTCATCAACAAAGGTTCATTCGACTACAAAGATCCATTTTTACCACACAAGTTTTTCAACATGTCACAACCACCAGACTCTAACTATTTCCCACATATCCCAGCGACAACAACAACTAAGTCCACAACATCAACAATGGAATCAACAACAAGCAATTTATCAACAACAATTTAATCAACAACATACTCCACAACTTCTGCAAATCCACAACCTCAAATGGTTCAACCACCACCAAGTTCTCAAGTTCAACCCGTACACGAATTCAATCAACATCCATCAAGGAACACTATGAAGGAACCCAATTGGTTTGCAAAGATCTGTGAAGCTTTAAGCGACAACAATCAATTCATGAAATGGATCACTTGATAGACCTCCAATGCTCACTCGAGGAAACTACGATCAATGGGTGATAAGGTTCTTTAGGTTTTGTGATCCGAAGAAGCCACATGGAAAGTTCTTAAAGAAGGTTATCTTAGAAGGTCCATTTGAGATGCCTACTTATCATATGCAGGAGATCCAAATGCCATTCCACCGAGAGATGAACAAACCAACATTGCTCTTGTTCAGATTTAAATCCTCAGAACTTCTACACTATGAAGCCGATGAACTTGCAATGGAATACATCCTCTTAGGATTACCAAACCCAATTCTTAAATAGTGTTGATGCTCAAAAGGCGCAAAAAATGTGGGATCATATTAGATCTTCTTATGGAAGGATCGTACTCAATCGAGGAGGATTTGGAATCCAAAATTTACTTGGCTTATGAACACTTCATGATTGAACATGGAGAGACACTAGAGTCCTATCATCATAGATTTTCGGACATCATCAATGATTTGGATAAACACAACATCATCATGCCAAGAATTGCAGTGAATACTAAGTTCATGAGTAGTCTTGGTCTGAATGGGAGAGTATGTCATTTTTCTCCGTCAAGCGAAGAACATGCATCATTCTACCTACGGATTGTTGTGCGATTACTTGAAACCTCATGAAAAGGAAGTTGATCGTGAAAGGATTCTCCGTGCTCAAATTGCTCCACCAACACATCCGGAAAATCAACAACAACTTGCCTTATATGCTCAAAGCCGTTATTCTCCTCAACCAGCAACTCAACCAAATGCTTCAAACACACCTTCACAACAACAACCTCAACAAAATCAATTGGTTCCATACAACAACATTGCTCAAGCATATGTCGATTGAAGCGGCTGAGGAATCCGATCCGTTCGAAGCATTGCAACAAGGATTTGCTATGATTGCTAATGCCTTTAGCCGTTATACCAACAAATCCAACAATCGTATTAGTTCCTCATCTAACACGGACTCGTACATTTTGTGAACAATGGGCGTGTTGAAGTTGAAATCGTGATTATGGTGTCGGATGGGCGGTGGTCAAGGGTTTAATCTTTGTGGGTAGGAATAACGCGAGCTCAAGTGGTGGAGCAGGGAAATGCTCGGCATGGGTTGAATGGTCTTCGATGCTACAAGCGCAATGAGAAGGGACACGGCTAATGCATGCCCAAAGCCAAGGACTAAGAGCGTGCTTATTTCAAAGAGCTCTTCTTTTGGCTCTTAAGGATGAAGGCTGGTGGAACTCATCAGACAAAACGAGCTTTATGGCAAATCGCGACTCGGATGATGATATGGAGGACTTGCGGGCCAATGCGGTCATTATGATGGCTAATATGCGGCGTTACACATAGTGACCACAGGCCCGGTGTATGACTTGATGGCTTGTCTCGAATCGAACAAACCATATTTATCTCGATCTCATATCTCGCCAACATGCGCATCGTGGCAGGCGAGAATGTTCAAAATGAGTCATCCACATCTCATTCCGACGATTTTCAACTAGACCCCGTAGTTATATTTGGCGATCAAGATGACCAAACGGTTTCCCTTGATCAAATTGACTCGTGGTCATACTTGAGGATCTAAATAATGATCATGTTGTGACTCACGTTGAACAAGATGAACCTTTGCCCCATCGAGATCTTGTTCTGTTACTTCAAGACCAACAATCACAAATTGGAATGTGTTGCATTAAATCGGGACTTGAAAAGTAAAAATGCCGCGTTAACAAGGATTTTGAATGTTTACAAAAGCAACTCAACTTTTTCAAAACTCGAAAAAGCGTGAAAGCGGTTTTGGCGACCTTTAAATCTTATCAAAGCGAAAAATATTTAGAGCGACGGATCATTGATCTAGCGCGCGAAGAATGCTTTGTTATGCGAAATAGAACAACTGAAACATGAACATAAAAAGCAAATTAATGCTCTCACCTTGGAAAATCAAAAAGCTAATTTGAGTTGTTAACTTGTCAAAAACAGTTCTCTGCATACAAAAAGCATTCAACGAAGCGAATAGATGATCATCTTGAAGAAATCATCGGCTTGCAAAACAAACTTAAAGAGTTTAAAAGTGTTGTTTACAAACATGGCGAGTCGGTCACAACCATTGAAAGTTTACTTTAAAACCAAATCCAAATGGATATGGACCGAATCTTCCTGATTACAAACCTAAGCTTTCAACCAAAGCATTCAAACCAAATCACGAAGTTTCGGTCGCGAATATAAAATTGATAATTACATTTATGAATGTTGTTGAATATCATCGTCAAGAGGAATTAGATCACAGAAGGCGAGAGTCGATCAAAATTAAAAGCGTTGTTTACAACAAACCTTTTAATTATTCAAAACCGGTCACTTTCGTCACACCAGCGGATTAACACACCAAGAGTTATCATCGAACACTGAGTCTTCTTGTTAATCCCAAGCAGAGACTTGCACAAACTTATGGTCCTTTACCTTCCATTAGTGAAATTCACAACTGAAAATCGAAAAATTCTTGATATTTTGACATTTTCATGGTGACCTCAAAATTTTACAACATGAGATAGAATATCGTCACGAAATCAAGTTGAACATTTTCAATAAGCCTCGGCGAGAACAAAGAGACATTTTTGAGAAAAATCTTTTACCTAATGTTAAAACTTGAAAAGTTGTGCAATTGCCTGGGAAAAGGATTTTCATAAGGAACTTGGGGTCATGAAAAGCGTTTTAGAAAAGCGAAACATCTATTTCAAACACTAAGCGTAAAAAGAAAATGTTAAGAAAAGATGTTGATCGACTCTTGGAAGATGTTATCCGTGCGGATGTTCAAAATGTTGTGTTATTGAATTCGTTGTCATATGCATTTGATAATATCTCTGCGATCTTTGATGCGTCGTGGTAAATGTTGAGAACAGCGATAATGTGCTTGGTCGAGTCCTTAGCGTTGAAAACAAGCGATTGTCAAAGCGAACTTTCAAATGCAATACGTCGTCTTAAATGGTGTCAAAAAGATATTCACGATCAACAACTTGCTTTTCAAAACAAAATCAACGATTGCGTGCAAAACCTACGATTCTAAAATTGAGCAACTGGATGATCAAAGCGTGTCTTTCAAGTGTCAAATCTCAAAATATGAACAAGAACTTGTAAAAGTTAAAAGGAATATGGTGTCATATTTGATTTACTCAAAAGACTCGTGATGAAGCATCAAATGAACTTGATCATTATCTTGCACACACTAAGGAAGTTATGCATTTTCTTTGGAAATGTTCGATGCGAAAATCAAGATCGATTCACACTATCATCAAGTTAAGAGAAATGTTAGGAAAGTATGAACAACTTCCGCCAACAATCATTAAGAGATTAGCCCCGTAACACTTAGTACTCATGCACCTAGAATCTCTCCTGCCAAATCACAAGTAGCTAACGTGCTTCCTTCTAGTGAAAGCGAGAATAGTTGAGCCTTTTTCCAAGCGTCCGCACTTCACGGCCTAGAGCACTCAATCGAAGAATAGGAAGTTGCGACCTAAGAAAAGATCAATCAAGAATGCTAAAGTAGAAGAACACCCTAGGACTATGAATAAGACTCACGTTGCCTCCACTATAGATATTGCGTCAGGCAAATGTAATAGAAATAGTGATGTAACGAATGCTAAACCGTTAAAGTACTTTTGATATTGATCGATGCACCTTGTGTTATTTGTGGTAAAAGTATGAATTCCGATTGCCATGATAAATGTGTTGCTAAAGCTATAATCTCTCGTTTAAGGAATCCTAAGAACCGGAATACCTCTAGGCCATCTAATCTTTCTAAGTCATTAGCGGTAGACCGCCATCTTTAGATTCTAAAGCGCATTGCTTTGTCCTGTAGCTCGGTTTCACCTCCTAGGAATGTAGTACCACCTAGTGAATTCACTAAGACTAAAGCACATAGTAGTTATAGATGGCAGAAATGGATATATAACACACTAGGATTTAAGTGGATACCTAAAGCCATTAATGTATGTATATCTACTAAAGCGTTATGGAACCCTCAACATTTCGGGTTCCACATCTACTTCTATTCCATCGTATGAGTCACGTATTGTAATGCAGGTGTCTGAAT
Organism: Chrysanthemum makinoi; assembly: GCA_910596185.1. NCBI lineage: Eukaryota > Viridiplantae > Streptophyta > Magnoliopsida > Asterales > Asteraceae > Chrysanthemum > Chrysanthemum makinoi. The sequence goes on from OU343217.1 coordinate 308,186,768, forward strand.
CATTCTCTGGATTGTTGATAGCGGATGTTCCAGACACATGACAGGCAATCTTAAACTGTTATCAAACTTTATTGCAAAGTTCATTGGCAATGTCGGGTTAGGGAATGATCACTTGCGGCTATCATGGGCTACGGAGACTATGTCAATGGGAACATCGAAATTAGCGGGGTTTACTATGTGGAAGGCCTCGGTCACATCTGTTTTGATAGGTCAATTTTGTGATGGAGATTTGGAGGTTGCTTTAGGGGAGAAAACTTGTTTCATTAAGTGATCTACAAAGGAAATGACCTTATGTCGGCTCGCGTAATTCTAGTCTCTACACTCTACATGCAAGACATGGTTGCTTCCTCTCCCATTGCTTACTTTCTAAGGCAACATCAACAAAATCGGCTATAGCATGTGGTCTCTCACATCTAAACTTTCAAACCATCACCAATCATGCTCGACACAAACTAGTTGAAGGACTCCCGATTCGGTATTCAAAAGATCACCTTTGCTCGGCTTGTGAACAAGGGAAAAGCACTCGTGCTCATTTTCCTTCAAAGGTGGAACACGACTCTCAACATGTGCTTCATCTTCTTCACATGGATTTGTGTGGCCCGATCTTGGCGTGCAAGCGATCAATGGCAAGCGCTACATCTTAGTAATTGTTGATGACTACTCACGATGGACTTGGGTCTACTTTCTTAGTAGCAAAGACCAAGCTCCGAAATGATCATCACCTTTCTCACAAAATCTGAGTTCGACTCCGACTGCCGTCGAATCATCGAGCAGACAAAGGCTGAATTTGTTAACAAAACCCTTAAGTGAATTCTATGAGAAAGTGGAATTGACATCAAACATCTATTGCCGCGTACACGAACAAAGCGGAGTTGTTGAAGAGGCCAGCCGAGCGTTAGTGGAAGCTGCGCAGAACAATGTTAATCAATGCTAAACTTCAGTTACTTATGAGGAAGATGTATCTCTGCATGCTATACTCAAAACGTTCTATGATCACAAGCATACAACAAAACACCTTTGAGCTTGTCCATATGAAAACCCGAGATCTAAAACACTTTCATGTATTTGGATCTCTTTCTTTATCAGAATAATGATGGTGATGACTTTGGAAAGCTCAAAGCCAAAGTGACATTGGAGTCTTTATGGATCTTGTGATAATTCCAAAGGTTTCAGAATGGAATCGTCGTACAAAGCGATTGATGGAAGCGATTCATGCTCATTCGATGAACTTCTTGAAATGGCCACGGTATAACTTGACTTAGAACCGGTCACAACGCTTAAACTTCCCTCGAACCCATCATCCGTTTGAAGAAAGCCCTCGGCTTACTCGTCAACAAATGGAAAGGTTATTTGCTCCTACGTTCGGTGGCGATATTGATGAGCGTGCTCGAGTGTATCCATTTGTTCCGTACCTGACGATAATATTCTTATACACGATACACTGCTACAACAACTCGTTGAAGATGCACCTACACCCGATTGACTCCAACACTTGATTGAACACACGGCTTCCAACAATGATGAACCGGTGATGATATTGCGAGATGAAATACCCCCACTGCGATTTTTGATCCAAATCGTTCTTCAACGGTTTGCTAATGAGATTCTTTGCACGGATGTGGCGGAATCTTCAACAAACCATTTGAATCCTCAGAATCGCACAATGTATACCAACATCAACCCTCCACACATAGATGGACAAAAGACCATCCTCGGAAAACATTATTGGCAACCCGAATCAACCCGTCGTTACGAGACAACGTCTTCACTCAGACGGTGAACATTGCATTTATGCACTCACTGTCTGCCAATCTGAACCTAAATACATCAAAGGCGCAATGACAAAGACAAGCTGGATTGAATCCATGCAAGAAGAACTCAACCAATTCAAGCGTCTTGAAGTATGAGGCGGTTGAAAGACCAACAGGAGTCTACGTCATTGGTCTAAAATGGATTTGGAAAAACAAATTGATGTCGAAGGGAACGCCATCCAAACAAGTCACGCCCGTGGCTAAGGGTTATCGTCGTGAAGAGGGATTAGACTTTGAAGAATCTTTTGTCTTGCTGCTCGCCTTGAGGTCGTTCGGATATTTCTAGCATTCGCAGCTCATATGAATATAACGGTTCATCGATGGATGTCAAAACCGCGCTTTCAATGGACAACTTAAAGAAACGGTTTATGTCACCAACCGTGATGGATTCGCGATCCCGAAGCTCGAATCATGTCTACAACCTAACAAAGCTCAGATGGTCTCAAACAAGCTCCTCCGGCATGGTACGATAAGCTATCATCTTTCCTCATTGCCAATAATTTTACTAAAGGTTCAGTCGACCCAACCCTTTTCACACAATATCACGGGAACATATCTTAATTGTTCAAATTTACACGGATGACATCATTTTTGGGTCTACACATAAAAAGTTTTCAATCGCTTTTGCAAAACTAATGAAGAAAATTTTGAAATGTCCATGATGGGTGAACTTACATTCTTTCTCGGATTGCAAGTTCATCAATCTCCCCGTGGTATTTTCGAGTCACCCAAATATGCCCTTGAATTGTTAAACAAATTTGGAATGAAACCTCAGGACACCTATGCCACACCAATGGCTCATACCAAGAAGTTAGACGCCGATTTACATGGGAAATTGGTGGACCCTACAAAATACCGTGAGTATTATTGTCTCTCATGTATCTAACGTACCAGCGCACTGATATTGTCTTTGCCGCTTATCTATGCTCCCGCTATCGGCCGCGACCAACCGAAACCCACCTCTCGAGGCTAAAAGAATCCGATACATAAAGGGAACCATTAACTGGGGATCCGTATCCGGGATTCGTTTTGAACTAATCGCTTTCGATAACGACCACGCAGATGCTTAGACTCACGAAAAGCACTTCGTGAGCTTTACAATTTCTTGGTGATAAATCGTGTCTTGGCAATCAAGAAGCAGGATTGTACATCGCCATCAACCGAAGGTAATATGTAGCCATGTCCGCATGTTGTGCTCAAGTCATATGGATGAGAACACAACTTAAAGACTATGGTTACGATTTGACGTAATCCCGATGTATTATGCACAATCGAGTGCATTGCAATCTCGCAACTCGGCCAAAGACTAAATCAAAGCACATCGCTTCGATATCATTTCATCAAGGATCACTGGAACAGTACCGTTGAATTATATTTTATGGGATCAATACCAATATGCATCTTCTCACCAAAGCCTTGCCTTCCCCTAGGTTTAATGAGTTGGTCCACCGGATTGGTATGAGGTGTTTGACTCAAGAGGAATTGATGATTCCCAAAACAGCCTTAAAAACCTCCAACACCAAATTCTTTTGTAAATAATTTTCAAAACAAAATACAAAATTATAAACCCGATAAAAACAACAAAAATATTCTTCTAATCTATTTTTCTTTCAACATTGCAAGTACATTTTTTCCACAACACTTTAATCTTTCAAAATTCAAGATTTTTCCTATCAAGTGTTGAGGGGAGAAAATAAACTTTACACTTCAAAACATCCTGTAACTTGCATGTTATCATATCTCGGTTGATTTTTTACAAATGGTGGTACATTTTCTGTTCAAAGACATCAACTTAAATTAATAACCTTTCATTATTTTCTCAAGTCAGGGGAGTGTCGCCATTCTTCTTTCCTAAAATCTTCGCTTGGTAACCAAAATGGAAGTTAAAAGGTTTTGAAAAAGGAAAAGTGGAGGGACCAAAACTGTCAAAACCTTTAAGTTATTTTTAATAACACCCCCACCTAACTTTCACTTCTCATTTATTACTCATAACATAAAACCATCCTACGCATAAGAATTCACTCAAGTAATGTTTTGATCATCATCTTGTGTTTTTGTGATCACAACATGTTTTAACATAAGGTTTTGAATTTCATGAAAATCCCAACGGCCAAACGCTTTCTGCTGTGATTATGTGTTCTTCGCATATGTAAGAACACACAATCAACATGTGTGTGTTTGTGGTGTAATGGTTTGTGTCAAAACGTTCAAAATACATCAATGATACCATTTTTACCATCAAATCCACCCAAACACTAATTGATGATTTTTTTTGAAAATTAGGGTTTATGAGTCGAATTGGGTATTTTCAAATGTGAAGTGTTTTTTGTCAAAAGATTGTTGTTATGTCTTATGGTGATGAATTGATGATTTCCTGCTTTATAACCACCCGAAACTCTAAATAATCAATAATTTGGAATTAGGGTTTAAAGTTCATAAGTTTGGGTATTTTGATTCACCATGAATTGGGTGTTATAACTCGGTATATAGACTCCTCAACTCTCTTGCTACCGTAAAAGTTTGGTGCATAATCTATGGCTAGAATCCATACGCCAGAGATTTAGGGTTTAGGCTACGCTGCATGTATTCTACGCCGAACGCTAAAAAAGAGCTAGTATGTTGTAACTGTGAAATGATGTTTGTGTTAACTTTGATGATTGATAAACATTTCGTGCTTTGTTACCGTGAAATCGTAATCAAGGTCATTTGCACTCTACGAATAAGGATTACCCTACGCGTAGTCATGTTACGCGTGAAGAATAATCCTTAACGCCTACGCCGAAGGTTCTACAATGGACTACGCCAGATCCCGTGAAGGATATGCGTAAACAAGGACCTCTCAAGATAAGGTCAACTCTACGAGTGCAGCCTTACGTAAGGTTAATATATGCCTACGCATAAGCTCTACGATAAGGTCTCTTTCCTACGCAACACTTCTTACGCCAGTTAGATTCTACGTAAGTTCACGCCTAAGCATATATCATTCCGCTCACGCATAACTTTGCCAAAACTACGCTTAACCCGGATGACCTTCATGATGAATTGTTACTTGTACAAACTTGTAAATAAACTAATCATATCATCACTAATCCTAAAATGTCACTAATAAACTGAAATCGCTTGATATGTTGTGAACAATAAGTGATAAAATAAACTTTAAAACTTAAAGTTAACTAACTCACTAAACATTTCACGACGTCATTGGACTATTGAATATACAAGTGACTTAGGACTCTCAGAACAATCATTGACACTGCTCACTCAATAACTAGACAATAAGACCTTCTGACTAACATTATGTCTTTCGATATGTTGGTTCTTTTGGCTAATGTTATTTCGCATCACTACATGGTCGAACAAATGAATATGGATGCACCGTTCTCTCCATTGCCATATCTATCCTCATGGCTATCCAATGAAGATAGGAAAGAATAATATCCGTGTTGACTTTGACAACCTCACTTGCTCTGAATCTTCGTGTTTAATTGCTATTGACATTCTCAAGACTCATCCGACGTAACATGCTTTCACACTCAGAATCGCTCTAGATCTACATCCAACAGCTTCGAACACTATGGAAAGGGTCAAAGGACAACCGCCGCGGACGGTGACTCAATCACAAACAAGTCACCATTACACCGCAGACTTAAGGATCGTTCTCCTAATTCTATGTCGATCCAACCAAACTATATGCCACACCCGCCAAGAGCTCACTCTCCAATTCTTAATCATCGGTTATGACGAGGCTGTGAGTAATCACCAAGCATTCTCATGTAGAGCTTAAGAGTATTCCTCAACCCTGGAGAACACTCTACATGATCATCACCAAGTCTCTTGTCAGGATGGCTATGAGCACCCTAAGCTCATAGAACTCGCAAATATTCGGCATTGGTCAACAAGAAACACATCGCTATCGGCTCGATTTGGGATGACATGATGTCATTTCTCAACAAACTTGGCTCAAAGATTCCCTACATCAGATATACTAAATTGTTGATTCAGAGAGCACTTGACTTCATCCCGACATTCCCAAGAGGCTCAATGACCCCAACAATCACGACATGTTGACGGAACCCATTCTATCTGCTAGAATCAAGGAAACGCCTACAAAGAAACAAGGTGTTGTGCTACCGATTTCTTCTAATCAAGATGTCGAAAAGCTCAAACGCACAAAAGGTATCCGAAGCGCTAGACAAGGCAAAGTTGGTCATCTCGACGAATCTTCCGAACACCCGTAAGGAGAACCAAAAGAGGAAGTGCAGAAGTACGGCAATCGTGAGTCAAAGGAAGTTCCCCAAGAGGAACCCTCCTTCAAAGAGGATTGTTCCATCTAAGGAAGCTGCTCCCATCCCAATTCCCCAAACCCAACCGCAAAGAAAGCTTGTGGACGAAGCTCGATGGTACCCATTAATGATGAAGAGATTACCTTCTTCAATCCGCAACCTGTCCCTCCTCCAGCAGCCTAAACCTACAAGTCCAATAGTGAACATGGAAAAGGAAAGACTCACACTTGAGTCTCATGATGAAAGCTCAAGAAGAAGAAGAGCAACCGATCAATCCTACAGAAGAAGTTTAAATTAGTTAGACAAATTCAAAAAGCTCAAGAATTTGCAAAAGATCAAATGGGTGGCCCCGGAGGATCAAGTGGTGTTGTCCACTCTTCACCGTGTCCTAATGCGTTAATCAACCCGATAAGGATCCGTGCCACCACTCTTTGTGCAACAACAAACGCTTGTGAAGGAGTCTAATGATCTTAACATTGAGGAACCAAAAGAATAAGATCAGAAAGAGAAAACTGATGAAGAAGCTAAGGAACATATGGAAGAAAAGGCTAAAACCGACATGATGACGAAGAAGATTATGATGACTTCTTCTCAAGCATCCAACTCGCTCCAAGGAGGATACTGCGACCTCCAAAGGACCCCAATCTCCTCATGTCCCTCCTCATCGATTCTTCATCTCACTCATCACCACCACCATCAAAAAGATCAACAAAATCATCATCCAAATCGGTGAAGAAACCACCTCGATCTTGGATTTCTCAAGCTCATAAACTAATTCACAAAGTCACAAACAAGTCGAAAAGAAAACGCGGTTTACAAAAGCTAAATTTCTTTGTCGATCACATACAAGATATGTATGACGAAAGCATGACAAGATGGAGAAAGAAAGGGAATTTGTTCGAAGTTCATGAAGAGTCATCGTGAAAGAGGAACCGAACTAAATGATCGAAGGTTACACTAACAAGTACCTTCGGATATCGCTCCTAAAGTCCAAAAGGAACTGAAAAGACAAAGAGATCATACTCACAAGTTTCTTCGACACCGTCCCGTGTGACTAGAGAAATATTTTCCGCATAACTCACCCCTAACATCGCATTGGTTAAAATACAATGGCCAAAGAAGCCGATCTCTCAACTGAAGTTAATCGCTAAACTTGTGATACAAATGTCAAAGCGATCCGAACGCTTACTTCGATGAAGCAATTTTTCGAAAATCTACTTGATTTTCAACTCGGATCATCATGCAATGAGTCACCGATCAACCCAAACCACCAAGAGATGACGATGATAAGGATAAGGATCCAGACCTAAACGCCAAGGGCCCGTAAATCTACCTCTATGCCACCTCCTCCATCACGAACTTCTTCTCAACAAAGTCTCCTCCACCGGTCTTCTATCGATAAACCTCGACGATTCCGAAGTTACCCCCCGACTCATAAAAAGTGATTACTTTGAGTACGGGTGGTGACGATGAAGAGGTCCTTGAGCCTCCACAACAACCCACCTCACCCAAACAAGTGCGTAAACCAAGATCATCATCAAGGCCTTCCAAAAGAAAAGAAGACGACTCACCGAGTCGTCTCATGGCTAGATGACGATAAAACCAAAGAGTTTGAATGGTTCTCCACACTTGTCAATCAAACTCCCTACCCCGATGAAGGTCAAGAATTGGTAGACGGTTCTACATTGAGCACGCAAAACTTTTGCAAGAAAAGTTCCATGTGAAGAAAATGACGAAATCTTAATTGAAGCGAATCAAGAATGAAGCATTCCAACTCTTAAAGACGTCCGAAGCCCCGAGGTCGAATATCATCTTGAGAACATCGTTCGAGCTATGTCTAACGACATGGATTGGCTCAATCCGGAAGCAAACATTGATTCACACAAAGGGACAACCCTCCATACTACAATCGATGACCAAACCTCTACCACCATTGGCCAAACAGACAACCACGGATTCCCTTCCGATACTTTAACAGAGACCGATTTTCTTACACTCAGTAATATGGTTCGCTAAAATAACGCTACATCATTGACTCTCCCACGCTATTTACTCAAACCGCATAGCTATCGAGGAACGTGTAAATCACTTGTTTTCGACAACGGCAAGCATACCGACCAAGATGCATTGTATGGGATTCATCATTGGCCCAACGCCAAGAATCTACTACGTAAGTCTGCCCGGTTCGTAAGTCTCAACATGCAGTTGTATAGTTCTAAGGACATCGTGGCCATCAAACACATTGATCTCAAGTCTAAGTGGGACTATTCATTCTAAAAGAATATCATAGTCAAACGACAAGATGAATGTGACTATGATTCTCCGAGGTCGACTTTGAGAACTTGTCCTCAACCATATCAAGACATGTACCTGCTGCCAAGTATCGTGAGGAGACAATTCTCGACGGGTTCAACGTGAATTTATCAAGTCAGCTTCATCTTCATTAGACGATTGATCAAAGAACGGTTGAAGATATCCGTATGGTCGTTGAATCTTATCGACGTGTCAACCTCACTCCTCCAACGCTTACTCTTCCCAATCTCAATCAGCTACCTCAATATACGCCATCAGAACCTTTCGAAGTTGTTTACCGCAGTGAACTTCAAAGAAACCGCATGGCGTAGTGATCTTCAAATTCGGGGATCATACTTGAAGCCGGTTAGGGACGGATTAGCATACGTGTGAAGGATATACCGAAAGTGGGATCTCGAACCGAATTCTCGTGAAAGGAGGGATGAGAAGGATCATCACCATGATTGATGAACGGTTGTTCGACGGGATCGCCAGACGATTGAGAGCTATGTTGGTGGTCGACCCAGAGAAACATCACGGCTTTCAACGCCCTACAAGCACTCCCTGGGAACATCACCGACTTCCCGGTACTTCTGAATTGTTTCCTTCATAATTTTGATGTATGATATATATGTCTATGGCTTGTGCAATACAATGTTGTACAACCCGTAATTGTCAAGAAAGGACCGGTACGTCTGCCACAATCCTTATAAAAGGATAAAGCTTCTTACTTTGAGTAAAACCTATCAAACCTTTCTCATTTTTCAAGGTTTTGCTCAAAAACAAGTACTCCCTAAGACTTTTCAAAACCTCAACCGCTTATATCACTTGTTGAGGGCGAGTATTTGAAACTTTGTTCACAAATTGTTCACAGCGGTCATTCTTTTCCCGCAACACTCAAATGGTCATATTTATTCTCAACGCGTCAAAATAACACTTTAATATGCCATTTTTGTGGGAGAAAATTTGTGATAAGAAATATATGTACAAAATGCAAATGAATCTG
>OU343217.1:308196259-308279641 GCA_910596185.1 Chrysanthemum makinoi
GGGTCTTTCTTAACCACCTCACTTTTTCCTTTCCTCAACGAGTCAAACTTCTCAGAAATTGCATCAATAACTAGTCCAAGCATCATTGCAAAAATAAGCATCCCACCAAAGCTTATGGACACCAAAACTAACCTTGGACCAACTCCCTCCGAATTGGCATGGTTTCCTGAATCAGCAACATACGTCCACGACAACCAAAGGCAATCTGCCAAGCTGTCATCAGTAACACCGAAAAGCGCCAACCCACCAACACCAATAAGTAAAAGAGTTGCAACCAGCAACGCTAACGGCTTTGAATATGGGTGTACTGATAAAAACACGTCAACCTTATAAGCTAACTGCTTATTCAGAGACGCTTCTTCCTTTAAATTATCTGTTGATCTTGACTTTGATATGTACTCCACGTACTTGAGAAATATAAAAGGTATTGAAACAAGTGTATTGGATACAGCTAATGTTATACTTTTTAAACTCTTGTTCGGAAAATTAACACTTTCTTCAGAATTAGGATCATCGAAATCCATTGGTATATTGCAGGCGTGTAATCTCCCGTTGAGCTTGACATAAATATATTGATACTGAAATTTCATAAAATCAAACAAACCGGTAACTAAATAAGTAAAATTACTATATTGAAAACATAGGTTAAGTCTCCTAGAGAACATCTACTTTTGTTGGAAATTTAGTTCAATTGAGGGATATGATCATACATGGAAATGGGTTTAGAGGTACGGAGTGTACACCCATTAAGTCCCTGATTACCCTGACTCTAATAGTGGTTGGTTCAATCCTTCAGCAAGTTACTACTGCTAGTACTAATGTTACTACTGTTAGCAGAGTTACTACTGCTAGTACTGGTGAAATTAGTTTGTAACTGTTTTGACCTATTAATAAGCAGTTGCAAACTCGTAGTTAAGACCATAGTAACTTGGTCTTGTAACCGCTATGGCTATAATGGAGGAAAATTATGAGGAGATTAATTGGCAGATTAATTCTTATAATTCCATTGACTAAGAGTAAATCAATCATATAAATAGGATACACATACACATGGAAAGGGATACAAAACATAAACATTTGAAAGCGAATTGGTTCTTGATTTGTGCCTAAAACAAGAACACCACTTGGTCTTATCCCATAGAGATATCGTGTAACCCAGACATAAGTTCGAATAGTTTCTATTGGAAAGTGATAACACGATTTCAAGTGATATCGAGTACTCATTGACTATCTATACCCAACTGGGAACAAATCGAAAAGAAACCAACAACTTTCAAAGTCACCATCGATGCACAAGGTAATAAATCAAACATTTATACCTCATAATCCGTATTGTCCATTTTGACTTTTTTGAGTCTTTCTTGTTCAACTTTGACCATTAATATTTTTATTTATGTTATATAATACTTGATCAAAATTATAACAAATGAAAATACTTTTAAAACTCAACCTATTCATATATTTTTCATCAAGTATTATATTACACAAATAAAAATATTTATGGTTAAAGTTGAATAAAAAAGACTTAAAAAAGTAAAAGTGAACAATTATTATGGGACGGAGGTAGTAGTACATATTCAGTTATTCTATATACTTGAAGTTGTTGTCTTTCCATAAATTTGTTGCAATATATAGAACGACAATTAAGTTTTGAATGCCTGTTTGTTTATCTTCTAACTAAACAGCATGCCTACAAATATATCATATGAGTCGGTTTAGCGCAACACCTACACAATTCTTACAGCCGAACAAAGCCATAAAGTAGCAGTTTCTTAGACCCCTCCTAACCGGGACATGTAAGTTTGTGTGTCAGTTGTGCCACCTCAACGCCACATCACCACTAACCGACACACAAACTAACACACCCCTGCCAATAGCACCGGTCTTATGAATACCGAATAATACAAATCTACTTATAACTACGGATACATAAGTTTGTATAATAATTCACATTAATAATCCAAACATTGACCTCAAAAGTCAAACTACCCTGTTAACCAACAATTACCTGAAGCTTGTCAGCCTGATTACGCAACGAAATATTCTTATGCAACAACGACGATACTGTCATTATAACAACCTACACCATCACAACAACAAAAAACACGCAAAACAGTTAAATAGCTAACTAACTCATTTCATTACAGTTATAAGTATAACTAACTAACCGCAACTAAAAACGCTATCCGCCACCAAAACCTCACCCGCGCACCCTCCCCCTCACATTTCTTCACACCTTCCTTCACACCATGCTTCGCCGCCTGTACCCCGCATATTTCACCTCGCTGCAAAGTTTTTTGTTATTCGTTTTAATAGTGAAGTTTTCTTTGTTAAACGTTTTCGAGCTTTTATTAAAACTCGACTTCGTTTATATTAAAGCGAAGGCACTTGTTTGCGGTTTTCTTGTAGTACAAGTTTTGATCGTGGTTTGCTTGAGGTTCAAGTTTACGATCGGGGTTTGCTTGTTCGTAATCGAGGGTTTAGAGTTATTCTAATTAATTCGATTTGCAAGAAGGGTTTGTAGCAACAAGGGGAATATTGCACACGGCTTGTGAGGCTTGTCGGTAAAGTTGGTTAAGAAACAACTTGACAAGGATTTTAGCAAGGTATAAGAAGAATGGCTAGTTCTATAACTAGGTTTAACTTCGAAAAAATTGATGGGAAGAATGACTTGGGTTATGGCAAATAAAGATGCGACTTTAATGGTACAGTTTGGATGTGATGTTGCATTAGAGACATTACCGAAGACATGGAAGCAGGAGTGAAAAGGCTGTTTTGAATGAAGAAGCTCTACAGTACCTTGATTTTATGCTTGGAAGGAGGGTTTTACGGAAGTTACCACGGAAACAACTGCCGCAGGAATTTGGACGAAGTTGACTAGTCTTTATATGACTAAGTCCTTAGCTAACAGACTGTATCTGAAGAAGAAGCTGTACACATACTATATGAGTCCAGGTACGAAACTGGGTGATCATATAGATGAGTTTAATAAGTTGATACTTGATTTGGCGAATATTGATATCGAGTTTGAGGATGAGGATCAGGCACTTATGTTACTTACGTCGTTGCCATCGTCTTACAAAAACTTTGTGGAGACATTGTTGTATGGGAGGGAATCCTTGACAATGGAAGATGTTCTTGCGACTCTGAATTCAAGGGAGTTGAAGAAAAGAACTGAAGGCACAAAGAAAGAAGCGGTGGCGGGTTATATGTAAGGGGAGGGTCGATCATTCAAGGAACCTCATTTGATGGAAGTAGCGGTTTAAGTCCGAGGTGGAACGGTAAACTAAAGTGCTTCATATGTCATTCAGAGGGTCATCTGAAGAGAGACTGTCCAAAGAAGAAGTCAAGTGGGTTCGTCAAGAAGGGTAACACTACTACATAAACAAGAATAGAGACCCTTACATGGAGACCCTTTTATAAAAAGACAGGTCTCGTAAAGCTTTTCCACCTAGAAAAATAAGATCAAGACCGGTTTCTATAATTCAAACAGGTCTGCATTTGAAAAATATATCAAGACCGGGTAATCTGTTAAAGACGGGTCTATAAAAAATAGTTATCCAGACCTGTTGGTAACTTTAAACAACGTCTAAATCTGTTTGACCCGAAAAGACCGTTTTCTAATCAACCACCGGTCTACCATCTATGAATGGCGGGACTTGAAAACTTGAATTTTCACCCCAAAATTTCATTCCCACTCAACATAACCAAACCCTAACCCCTTCTCTATAATTAAGCAGCCACCAAATCACCTCCAGCACCATTGCCATCATTAAGCCACCAAATCAAACCAATGCCACCTTCACACCATCACCCTCCAACTGCCTTCAAACCCTAACCCCATCCACAGCTTGCTGCTGCAGTTCCTCGTCCCCATCTCATCTCTTCTTTTTCGTGGAGAACACACAGATCTGTAGCATCCTTCTTATCCGAAAACAGCAGGTACTTTTATATGTATTGATTTTGAATTTATATGTAATTTTAGTTATTTTAATTATCCTTTGCTTATTAAAAAGTAGGATTACCTGATTAAAGGTTGGATGTGAAAGTGAGACAGAGTAATCGAAATAGTATAATATATCAGCCTTGGAGAATGTAAGACTGTCGTTATCAAATTAAGAAGTAGGCTTAGCAGTGATGCTTATAATAAAGTGCTTGGGATATCTTTCATCAATAATTTGTTTTGTTGCTAGTTTCTTTGATGCAATAAAAATTTATAAATCAATTGTATTATTGTAAAAAGAATCAATCAATTTGTAAACTGGATGTAGATTCTATTCCTCAATATGTGAAAAATTATGATCTTTGGTGCGTTACCTTTTTCTTTCCGCGTTGATTTTGTCATCACGTTTTAATTGATATGTGCATCCGTTCCTTTCATTAACTACCTTTCTTACTCTTAAATGGACCCAACATTCATTATTTTTACCAAGTATATGTGCTTATTTCAAGTTGTTTTCTTTGTCATTATAAACTGTTTTTTAGTAATTCCAAACAATGTGCTGTTGTAGATAAACACTTTATGATGGACAAGATAAAAATATATGAAGAAAGTTTGTTGATATAACTGTGAGTCCATAAACAAACCATATCATTGTATCAAGCATTGAATATTCGGGTTTCAAAACTCGTAGCTATAACATATCATTAACGCTATTGTAACATGTTTACAAAGAAGGCAACCCCATAAATGGTGATAAGTTGATTAAGCTTATGTCGCCATTGTCCTAAAAGAACATCCTGGCTCGACTATTGTGACTGATGCTAGAACTAGTATGGCTTTGACACGGTTTATAACTGATCGTGGTGGACAACATTGTTTGTATCATGTTGGTTATAGAAATGTTATTGATAAAGGTGTTCAACTTAATGAAGATGGTATTGATGCTCATCTTATGATGGAAACTTGTGGCCATGGTGCTCTTAAAGAGAATTATTTTCTTGATGACGGTTAGTAGTTTTGATTCATTTTTACTGTTTAAGTAGTGTGGTATAGTATTTCATAAAAAGTATTAGTAATACACATTTTCCTGAAGTGTCATACCTAAGATTATTGAGGTCATTAATTAGTGCTTGACTGCTTGGACACCACAACAACAACAACAACAACAACATATCCAATCCCGCCGAGGCAGGGTATGGGGGAGGTAGAAAGTAGACAGCACCTACCCCTACCCCAGGGATAAACCCGGGGGTAAGGAGACTGCTTCTAATGAGACCTCCGGCTAGAGCACGTGTGCGGGTGAGAAAGAAGAGAAGAGAGAGCAAAAGGAAGCATAAAGGCAGCAAACAAAAAGCAGGCGAAAAGGGGCAGACCAAACACGCACAAACGCAAAACAAAAGCACATAGCAAACCAGAAACAAAAACCAAACCTAAGGGCAAAAGGCATCCTAAGGGTAAACCAAAAGCAAAGCAAAGGCAGGTAAACCTACGGAAGCAAAACAAAGGAAGACGATACCTAAAGTGAGGGCAAAAAGGCAACCTAAGGGGGCAACAAAGGGCAAAGCAAAACACGCAAGGGGCCTAAACTAAGGCAGAGGCAAAAAAAAGGGCACCTAACACCTATCCTGAACTACCCGCAAATCCTAATTCTATCTCTCCACAAATTCCTATCTGAGGTCATGTCCTCGGACAAGAGCAGCTCCTTCATGTCGAGCCTAAGTCTATCCTCCCACCTGAGATTGGATCTACCCCTCTTTCTCACACCATCAACTACTAGCGCTTCGACTCTTCTTACAGGCGCTGATTGTGGCCTCCTCCTGACATGGCCGAACCACCTCAGTCTTCCCTCTCTCATCTTCTCGATAATATTCCCGACCTCAAGTTTTGCTCTGAAAACACCGTTCGGGATCATGTCAAGCAAGGTTTTCCCACAAGTCCATCTTAACATTCTCAATTCTGCCACCTCTACTCTGTTAGCATGCGCCTTGGAGATGGGCCAACACTCGGACCCATACAGCATAGCCGGTCTAATCGCCACCTTGTAAAATTTTCCCTTTAACTTAGAAGGGACGTTCCTATCACAAAGGACTCCCGACGCCGCCCTCCATCTTGCCCATCCAGCTCGAATCTGATGGGTCACGTCCTCGTCTATCCTCCCTGATCTGTGGATCATCGATCCTAGATATCTATCCTCCCTGACTGCTTGGACACCAATATGATAAATTATACGGAGGGTCGTTGCTTGGATTTCGCTACCTATGTTATTTTTATGTGCCTAACTTATAAGCCTAAACATAAGTTTAATCCAATAAGTAACATATGGATTACACTCTTTGTCACACCTAAAGCTTACTATTGATCTTGATACGTTCATCCAGATCCTTGTTAGCCATAAGATTAGGTATGTCTATCACTGCTTTAATCATATAAGTCATTTACAAGGGTTAAATATGTGTTAGGTTAAGTTCACTAATATTGTAAACTGCCAAGTCAAATGGACCAATTTCAAGTATGGCCATGAATTGGAATGTTATTCTGAGTCCATAAACAAACCATATCATTGTATCATGCATTGAATATTCGGGTTGATATAACTGTGAGTCCATAAACAAACCATATCATTGTATCATGCATTGAATACTCAGGTTTCAAAACTCGTAGCTATAACATATCATTAACGCTACTGTAACATGTTTACTGTAGAAAAATGAGTGAATTGGATAATTATTGTAGTATTATTTTGTAGTCTCATCACATATGAAAAATCTAAGTGTTTGAAATTACTCGCTACTACATAGAAATTACTCGCTACTACAACTTAGTAAGCTGAAATTGAAAGCCTTTGTTACATGTTTTCTCTTTAGTGGTGTATTTTACCTTTAGTACCAACTGAGTTTGGCTCACAGCAGAATGTGTAGTTTTGATAATTATATTTTCCTTTTCAACAACATTTTTATCTCTTAATGTTCCTTACAATGTGTAATATTGATCTCTTAATTCAAGTGCATTAGGACATACAATATTTACTTTATTTTGGCATATGGTTAGGGACTGCAAAACTCAGGACAACGTTGTGCAATGAATAGAAACCATACTGAGTTTGGACCAACTGAGTTTTTTCTTTGAGAGGATTTTCGGGGCTAATCTTCCTACGCCATATGCCGCAAGCTAGAGATATTAGCTTTACATCATGTCATGTTTCTTAGCGTTTAATTGTTTGTTTTCCTTCACGTTATAAGTCATTGAATTCTAAGTGGTAATCTTGGTGGATATATTCATTTGCTAACTTTTACTTAATCTAGCTATTAAAGTTTTTGCCTTCTATGATTTCTGCATATGCAGATTGAGCCTATTGTTCGTGCAACTAAGTAACACAGTCGCTGCCAATAAGTCCTTTATAACTAAGTTATAATGTGTGGCAGGGGGCCTAGCCAACTCTATCCACTGGTCAGCCACATAAAAGAATCAAGAGCTTGTTATAGATTCAGATCAAGAGCTTGTTTACTAGTTTTGGTAGATTTTTAGCTGTAACATGTTATAGTTGTTCTTTGAGATAATAGTTTACACATTGATATGATACATTTCATTTGAGGTGAAGAATTTTACTTGTGTACCTATTAATAAAGTTTTTTGGTTGGCTCGAACTCAATATTACTCCAAATGCATTATTTGTAGTGGCTGTTTGGGATTTGTTATTGATCGGCCGTTTGGGATTGTTTATTGAAAGTGCTACTAGTAGTTTCAATAAGCAATTCCAAACGGTCTCTTTTTTAATTAAAAAAAAAAGTAAATGGACAGGTTTTTACCATGCAAACCGGTCTCTTTTAGTATTTAAAAGCATATTTTAGTGACAAAAACCGGTCTTCTTTTTGTTTTATAGACGTTTTTTATCCTTAAACCGGTCTTGAAATCAAAATAGAGATCGGTTTCAAAACCGGTCTCATTTGATTTTCACATGGAGACCCCCCCTCATAGAGACCATATCAAAAACCGGTCTTGCTTACGTGTACAACAGGTCTCGAAACTCCTTTTTGTAGTAGTGTAAGCATGATCAGGATTCTGATTCTTCTGATGACGAGGGTAACGCCTACCTTGGAGAAGCCTTGGTGGTAGTCGGTAATGATGAGATGGCTGAATTGGTAATGGATTCAGGTGGGTCTTATCATATGACACCTAGGAGGGATTTCTTGTATGACTTCAAGGATATTGATGGTGGTTCGGTTTGGTTAGGTGATAACAGGACATGCACTATCATAGGGACAGGAAAAGTGAAGATACAGTTGCATGATGGTTCAAGCTTTATACTGGATGATGTCAGGTATGTTCCAAGGTTAAGAATGAGCTTGATTTCATTGGGTACTCTTGAAAAAGAGGGTTATCTTGTGAAGATGCGGTTGGGTAAAGTCAAGGTGATCAAAGGTTGTCGGTTATGATGACGGGATCGGGGAAAGAACTGTGTGTATACTTTTGAAGCAAAAGTGAAGACTTTTGGTGTACAAAAGCATGGAGGTTCAAAACAAGTTGGATTCAAAGAACTTGGTCAAAAACAAGTTGGGTTCAAACAACTTGGTCACAAGCAAGTTGGGTTCAAACAACTTGGTCCTGGTGTTAAAACAGGAGTCCATGGAGTACAGGTTAATGAACGTGTTGGGTTTGAGGTGGAACGCGAGGGAGCTCGGGGAAAATCGTGAAGCGAGGTTGTTCAGGATAGTACGATGAGCTGCATGGCTCAAAGAAAGTTGGAGGACAAGCAACTTGAGGAAAAGACAAACACGGGCTGCTTGGTAAAGGAGCAGGAAAAGGTACACCTTGGTATAAAGGTGGGGGCAGACATTATGGTAACCGGAGTACCTGGTCAAAAGGGTGCAGAGGGTAATGTTGCTGAAAAGAAGAAAGTGAAGGAGTCTAAAGAAGCTAATCTTGGAAAATTACTGAAGTACAATGCACAGTCGACAAGGTGGTCCTCGGTCCGAGGTTCGATTACAAGAAAAGTGTTGAGTATCGGTTATGTTTAAGTATTACTCCTACTTGGAAATTGTTATAGATTAGTAGTAAACTTAAATATAGATTAGGGACTTAATTGTACTTTGTAATAAGATTAGGTGTTAGACATATACTAGGATTAAGTAGCTTGGAGTGCAAGCCAAGCTTGTTTCCTATTTGATTAGGAAAGGTTTACCCCTCATCTTATAAATAGAGATGAGGGGGGAGAGCGAGTTATTCATTTTCTTCCTAGTGGTCATAGCTTATTAGTTTTAATAAAGGTTGGTACGAGGGTTATAACGTGTGCATATCTTTGTCGGTTTATTTGTAGTATATCGTGTCTCTCGTGATTGCTACTTGTGCTCAACATAACTCGCGATCTAGTGTTCCGTGATCGAGCTTCGGGTTGTTGGCGGTTTTGTCCAACAGCGGTTAAATCACCCGCAAAATCTTATTCAAGCCATTTAATCTCAAATTCAGGAATACTGCCTTCAAAATCTTTCCCCCAATGTTTTTTATATGAAATCATTTTCACTGGGAAAGTACCTCATAGTTATCAAATATCAACCATCTCAACAGAAACTAATTAATCTCGTAAGCACATTACGTCAATATTGGGTATGAGAGGTTGTGTAACAGGTGAAAATACAATTGGTACCGGCTATAACTGGTCAAGTCGGTATTGATTGATCCAAAACACATGGTGTTATGCATTTCAACAGATTGCATTGCATCCAAAAGGCGGAAGTGCAGTACTTTTAAGTTTTTTTTAGTTGTAAGTATGTTTTACTTTCAGGGACCGCTAAATGAAATGGGTGAAAAGTTTATGGACAAAAATCTGTCAAATGGAACAAGAGTCGCCTAAGCTTAAAAAATGAACCGGGTCAATTGGATAAATGTGAATTCAAATGGGTCGGACTGGATTGACCCAGAACAAATATTCCAATAGCTCATTCCAACAGATTACCCTAAATATAGATTGCACTAAACAACATATTACTTCCACCACAAATAGCACAAAAGTGTATTAGAATGATTACGCTTAAAATTGAATAGTTCAGTTGCAAAAAAAAAGTGTATTCCGATGCGTATGTTCAGGTGATCCGAAACACACAGTGCATTGGAACCGAAAAGTTAACTGTGGTGTGCTTTACTTTCAGGTTTTTCCAAATGAAACGGGTCAGATTATAAGCTTAAAGTGAATCAGGTCAAATTGGTCAAAATTCGCTATAGTTAAGCACTTGAGCTAATACTAAATCGGGTCATTTGCATAAGCAATGTATTCAAATTGGTCGTGTTGGGGTGTGCCAAAACGCATGGCATTTTTGCATTCCAAAAGATTACATTGCATCCCAGAAGTGTACCCCTTTATAGATTTTCTGTAAGAGCAAATGTGTTATAGTTTCACAGCTGAATTGGGTTTATAGATGAAACAAATCAATCGTAATGAATTCAACCAAAGTGTCGATCACACAATAATGTATTATAGATGTTTAGCTAAAATTAAAAAGGGCCTACCGGATAAAACATCATTCAAAGGGGTCCATTGGGTTCACCAATACAGACATTGCATTGCAACTAGTTACAAGATCACATTAAACAACATAGTATTTCCAACACCAATTCCATCAACAAAATCCAATACAGATTATCTTAACAGAATCTGCAAATTAACATAAAACTAACGATGCATGTTTCATTATTCACCATTAAATGGCTAAACAAAGAAAAAATGCACGTAAAGATAAGACGCACGGATAGATACAGTCTAAGAAACTATATATCAATAGTAGAAGTATTTCGTATAACGTATAACAATCGACGTTGACAAGTCTTCATCATCATTCGAGAGGAAACAACATTATACCAGCTCATTTTTAATAAATTGGGATTGAAATATGAATCAGGATTGGGATGAATCTGTAAAATAAAAGAAAAATGGTAAAACTCGGATAATTTTAGAAAGTATATAATACTTTTAGAAACAAAAACCAGTTTAAGGCAACTATTTTTTAAAATAGTTTTATGTGAGATAGTAAACAAAAGCTGTAAGTTTTGGAAAAGTATTTTAAAGATTAACATTACTATTTTTTAATTTTTTAAAAATTATGAAGAAAACATTTGCATTATGTAGAGTAGAGATAAGCTCAAAAAATCTTTTAAATAACCTCTTTTTTCTTTCTTTTTTTTTTAACGAAAATTTCTAAACTGGAGATGGTGATTGAGGCCCATCATTTAATTTATACAACCACTCCATGGAAACGAGCGTTGTATGACATTTATTTCAGCCATGACTAATGTGATTTTAGGCCCCTTCGATTATCACATCCTAACTAACTAGTACTACTATTATGTGGCCACTCTTTGTCAAAATTTAATGCTAGTATAGTTACCAGGGTGCAAAAGCCAATTCACACTTGTGATATTTTGAAGCTCAACTACACAAAACTTATGTTGGTTGTTGAGTGAACATTTAATATTTGGTATAGGAGTTCAGTCAGTGGGGTTTTGTTGTTGATCTTTCTCGACAGCTGGTAAGATATTTGAAATTTTTGTTGGTTAACATTTTGGATTACTTTTTGTAAGTTTGAGTTATTAGTCGTGCCTGGCAACCTAAGCTAGGGTTGTTACAACAAACACCATGTGTAGCCACCTCATTCATAGAGAAGTAATGTAACAACCGTGTATGAATCCTTCCACAACACCTGACTCAACCAAGGATGATATGTCACGTGTCATCCTTGTCTCTTCCCTTGATTTCCATCATGTGGGTCCACCTGGCCATTGGATCGCCTTTACGTGTTACTTGCAACCAGTGGCGGAGCTTGATCGTCTTGATTGGGGGGGGCAAAAAATTTCAAGAAAAAAAATATGACATTCTGATATAAGAGACTATCCTTATCGTCATACGTATAAATTTTAAGATAAGAAATAAAACACTATAACAAGTAAACTATCATAAGTTCATACATGATTACCCAAGATTTTTAATTGACAACCAATTTATTGAACTCTTAAAAGCAAAAGACATCCATGTCTACTCAAATTATTGTGAATAAAACTATCTTCTAGTGAAAAAAAATAATAATAATAAAAAATAAAAAATAAAAAAATCTTTTAGGGAAGAGAAAAACAGATACAAATAGGAAGTTAACAATTTACATATTTACAAGTTCCTTTATATTTAAAAGTTGACCTCTTATAACTCATGTCTCATTAGCCAAGTCTGTTACCACATTTCTAGCAGCCCACAACCATAAATATAAGCTGAAATCCATGCATCCATAAAAGTCGCTAATTTTGACCAAAAATTTAGGGGGGCCAGCACCCCTTCCTGCCCCTTATATCCTTCGCCATTGCTTGCAACTCTAAAGGCATCCCTGTAAATAATTAGCCATTTCCCTGAAATGGCCAAGTGATTATTTTCTAACGAATAACACACACACGTACTAAACTCAGTCGACTTGTGAGTGTTATTACAACTCGTGACTCTGGTCACACTTTGGTGTTCATACCGAACGTGAGAAACCAAACGATCGACCAACCTCAAATCCTCAATACGTACTTTACGTAAACAATGAGTAAGAGTAGGCACTGGTAATTTATTTTATTAATATGTGTCTTTGTATAAATGTTCATGATCATGTGCATATAAAAATAATATGCTAAATTAAATATACAGGGGGTGTTATTGGTTTGGTTATCGCGTTGTTCGGTATATTCGGTTCGGTTAAATTTTTTTCTCGATAAAGTCGAAAATCGAACAGAGTTCAAATTGGATTAAACTAAATTGAAAATGAATTTGAATTCGATTTGGTTTTAGGATTAACCCGAATAACCCGAATTACGTAATTCACATATTTTTTTCAATTATATAGATTTTTAGCACCAAAAAGTTTTCAAGCTTAAAAAATGTTATACTTATACTATGAAAAAGTTTTAATGGTTTTCTTTGGTAAATATATAAAGGTGATAGTTTGGCTACAATTTTTGTAGACAAATAGCTACAATTCTTCATAAAAAATACACTAGCAATGATTCAGGGACCCACAGAAAAAAATCAGGACCTACAAAAATAATCAGGGACCCACATTTTTAGCACAAAATTGTAGCCAATTGGCTACAATTAAATGTAGCTAATATATTCCCATAGGGGAAGGGATACAGTAAGAAGAAAAACTAAAATAGGAAGAATAAGAAGAATTTCTAGCCACACATTTCAAATAAGAGGGAGAAATTTAAGGGGAGATGCATCTATTTTTGTAGGTGCATCTGAAATGAGTGGTTGTGGTTTCTTCTTATCATTCTTATTTTAATTTTTCTTCTTATTTGATCCTAACTCTATTCGATATATATATATATAAATATATATATATATATATATATATATATATATATATATATATATATTTTTGGGAGTAAGGGGAGTAATCCTGCACCCTGGTAAATATATTAACTAAATAAACGTTTAAGTACAATGGATATGAGTGATATCCCATATCTCAGCCCGTTACATAGGCATAGAGCTTACATAACAAGATACTTCTTGTTTTCTAACCAAGAAAACAAACCACTACTCAAATGATAACATATGACACAAAGAACTAAAATTAATTCCTAGGACCTTGAAACGTTGTGCCATACATGGCATTAAAGGCATCCAAATTCCCGGAAGATCAGAACCTTTTCGCATAGTCATCTAAATCATAGTCATCATACTCATCTTCAAACTCTTGGCCACCACCAAATATATTAGCAGACTCATCAAATGGGTTAGCAACAACCTCATCTTCAGAATCGGACACTACAATCTCTCCCACTTTAGAAAAAGGGTTACTTCTCTTAGTAGAAGAGGCAGACGGTATACAAGAATCACTAGTTTGAGGAGCCACTACCGACTCCATCTCTTTCAAATCACTCACAAGAGGCTCTTGTGATGCAGTACCTGTCTTAGTAGACTTATCTTCATTAACTTCCATTGTACAACCAGAATCCACATCCTTGATAGTATCATTAGAAGGAATACCGACGCATCCGATGTTCCATATTAAGAGCATCAAACTGGTTAGATGTAGCGATCTTGGTTCCACTCGAACTAGCCATATCAGAAGCATTCTTCTTAGTGACTACGACTTTCTTAGGTTCAGGAGGATTCTTCTTGGGTTGGTATTGAAATGTTACCCACAACAGTTTGAAAAACCCTCCTTGACCCGGAATAGAAGACCCACCTTGCTTTCCCTTCTTCCTATTATTAACCGTCTTGAAACCATCATTTGCACCATCATTTGCACGCTTAGAAGGCTGAGTAGGAGGTTCAACAACTTTAGGACAATCAATAGGAGTATGACCAAAAATCTTACATTTATCACAATGCGGTGGTTTCCACTCATATTCAACCCGTTTCGTCTCGATAGTCGACCCCGACCCATCAAGTAACGGAATCTCAACAGTAAGGCTGTCCCTAAGAAGCTCATCCGACTTCACATCAATCATGCATCTAGCAAAACTACTACGGCCCAACGAGTCCTTGCACATTTGGCTAGTGAAGGCATCTAACCTTTTAGGCGTGCCTATCAATGTGGCAAGGAGACTAAGGCCATCATCAGAAAACATAGCAAGAGGAACGTCATGGAATTTAACCCACACCGGGATATTGGTCAAATCCTCTTTAAGTAAATTGGTGTTCACTGTCCATGGTTTAAGAATAATAGGTACATTATTAATCAACCAATGACCGTTTTCAATAACGTCATCAACACCTTTTTTCGAATTAAACTTAAAAAAGAAGAACCCCTTTGCATTCATCATTACCTTTTGTATACCAAACTTAGCCCACACATTGCGTACAAAGTAATCAACAACAGGAAAAGCAAGGCGTTTACCAAGGAAATACCCATACAAAGTATTCTCAAACCTAGTGTTTACCTCTTCAACCACTTTCATCGGGACAGAAAGATCCACACCATTAGCTTTCTTACTACATTCCAACCTACGAAAGTTAGACATGTGTTTCATTGGTTCATAGAAGTAGAACACCAAGATACGATGAAGCAGGCTGTTTCAAAGCATGCACACCATCATTCTCAATACCAATAGCCCCATGTGCATTAACATTAGAAGCCATAGGACCACTTGTATCTTGAGGAGGTTTCGAATAACCGATAGCAGAAAGCATCTCCTCAAGCTCCTTCTGTGACTGCGGCACCTTAAGATGCTCAAACGGATAAGCCCCAGTAGAAGTAGTAGCATCTACTGTTCCGGTTGGTTTTAATGGTTGCCCATCGTCACCCACAAGAACAAGTTTTCCCTCTAAGATTTGTTTTTCAATAGCACGAATTTTCAGTAAAGTATCATGACCCTCAGGCATGTCATGACTAGATGCGTCACGACTAGGGCTTGAACCAAGTGAAACCAGCTCCACTTGTCCATCAGAACTTATCCCAGGCCGTGGCATACCACCAATCTCCTCTCCCAAATTCGACATCACAACAATCAGAAACCTTAAAACAAGAAGAAAATAAAGTCTGGTCTTCAAAAAACAATTAAACCCTAGTTTAACAACTAGGGTTTATAAGCATAGGCGCGCAATAGTGATTACATGATATGGTGATGAGATCAGGTCGGTAGAATGATTTGTAATGACAACCAAACCGATAATGATCAAACCCTAGCTAGCGATCAGAAGAAAACCCAAACAAAAGCCAGTCGATCAAGAATCTAAGCAAAAACAAAAACCGAATAAAGATAGATCATACACAAGCTATAATCGACGCTTAATTCAGTGTTGTAATGGAGAAGATAGAAGATCGATTGGTGGAGTAGTAAGGGTTTCGGTGATCGCCCAAGTCGCCAGGGGAGAGGTTTATATATATATATATTTATATATATATATATATATATATATATATATATATATATATATATTTACATTAATTCGATCATCGGTTCGGTTCCGGTTTTCATTTTGCCAATACCATATCCAAACCAAAAACCTAATTTTTAATTCGGTTTGATTCAGTTTTAGCAAATTCAGTTCGGTTGTTAGTTCGGTTCGGTTTTATTCGGTTTTCGTTTTCGCTTCAGCATTACCTGATTCGTGAACACCCCTAAGTATAGATATGTTTTGAAGTCAACTTCAGTAAGTTGAGATGCAAGGACAGATCCAAATATGTCTATATATTAGCAAACTTAATCACATCTGTGCACAAACACATGAACATAGCCATACACACATAGTCACAAACATTAAACACAATGTCTTCCTCAGATGTAAACCTTGAAAACGTTCGAATTAATCACAAAGATTTCAGCGTCGCTTCCTCAGCGAATTTGGAAATTTCTGAAAATTCTCGTTATGTGGAAATAGGACAACTCTATGAACTCTGGAAAAACCGCACAGCTGCTATCGCATCTGGCAACTATCCTCAAGAGGCTGATCAGATAATTTCCAAGTTGCACCATGAAAACATCATCCCTTTTTACTCTGATGATGATCAGTACAACGAATATGCTATTATTAGAACGCTAAGCAACTATATGGAAGAAGGGAATAACCCAACATGGGCGCAACGTCTCAGAATTTGCATAGGCATTGCAAAAGGGCTCAGTTACCTTCACTCAGGTGTCGGGGATCACGGTAGAGTAATACTTGGAAATCTTGGAAGCTGCAATGTATTATTAGATGAAATTCTGGAAGCTAAAATCTGTGGTCTTCTTGATTCAGTATTAGTACGTGGAAATCAGCCACGTCCAGAAATTTATAGAGCTGCATCCCCCGATGCATATAGTCTTGATCCTACATCGCTAGATTCAGATATTTATGATCCGGTTCACCTAGAAAGCAATATCCTCATCATAGAAGCCGACATTTACTCATACGGCATACTTATGTTTGATATATTGAACGGGAAGCACGCTAATGGTGATACGCCCATTGAAGGTTATCAACAGAGTCTGATAAATCAGGTTCTACGTTTCTATGGCAATGGACCCGAGCAATTACTTGATCCATGTATAAAAGCTAATGTTGACCATCGTTCTTTACATATGTTTATAGAAACTGTGTATAAATGCATCAGTTTCAACATAAAGGATCGCCCTACGATGGATGAGATTGTTAAGGCGATTGAGGAATCACTGGATGTTCATGTAAGTCTTATTGTGTTTTTTTAAATGTCATGTAGCATAATTTTGATTTAACTATTTTGAATATAAAATGAGTGTGGGAAGGATCTTTATGTTCTATTTTAACATGAGTTCTTTGTCATCTTTTTTTGTTGTTGTTGAAGTGAGTTTTTTTTTTTTTTTTTTCACGCGGGCTCATTAAATGATTCACACATAAACTTTCTTTAAATATATATATTGGATCGGATGAAAATCATCATTTGTTCCGGTGGAGATATAAACGGATTGTATGAGTTAATAATAGGTATTATATATAAAATGACAATTAATTAACTCATATAGTTCATAATTATATAATTTTAATTATTACGAAAAAAGTAAGTGATGTTAATTATGGAATGTTTAAAGTTTATTTAGTGTTTATTTAATGTTAATTATTTATTTATAGAATGCTTATACATAACTAATTGGGTTGTGCTTAACAAAAGCCATTAATTATTAGTGGATTAATTAGATATGGATGAAAATCTACCCGATATAAAATTCCTCGGGGAAGACAAAGAATAAGTTGTTTTTTAAGTTTTGAAATGTTTTAGTGATAATTTAATATTCATGTTTAATTTCTTCCTTAACTGAACTTTTAAATAATTTTCTATAGATTGGTTAATTAAAAGTTAAAATTAGCTCATCAATGTGTCAATAAGTATAATTATAAAATTATATGTTACAACTTTTGGTAAATAAATGCTGCATTAATTGTATTGATTTTTATAACAAACTATTCGCAAGAAAATTTTGTTTTGTTTTTAAAAAATGTTGGAGTATCGGTAGCAGGCCTAAGCAAATTTGTTTGTGTTTATGTCCACAGAATCAACAAGCTGTTTCTGCAATTGCCAAACCTGCAGACTCTCTAGAAAATTTTCGAATTTCGCTAGAGGAGATTCACAAGGCGACCAAAAACTTCAGTGAAGAAAGTCACATCAGAAAAGGAAATTTTAATGTGGTCTACAAAGGACATTTCTCTGATCGCTTGCAAATCCGCGAAGCTGCCGTAAAAAAGTATTTGGATCACGAATGTCCGATACAGTATCACAAAGGTATTTTCTATTCTGAGCTTGAATTTCGTGATGAGCTTGATATGGTTTCCATGTTGCACCATGAAAACAGTGCCCCTTTCATCGATTATTGTGATGAAAGCTATGCAATTGTTTCCGAGTATACAAGAAAAACTGCCTTTCGTGACAAAAACAATTTTTGTCACTAAAATCACAAAAGTGGTCACTGACATGGTTTAGTGACCAAACGTTGGGTGGTTTCTTTTGGTCACTATAGCTCAGTCACTAAATATAAGTGACCAACATGTTATTTTCGTCACAAATTAATGACCATAGTCCAGTGCTCACAATATTTGTGACAAGGCTTTTGGTCACATATTTTCATCACTAAGCAGCAAAAGTGGTCACTCATTTGATCAATTAATGACTAACAATGGTTGCCATGGATATGGTCACTGTTTCGAAGAAGATAATGAAGCCATTAACATAATAAAATTCGTTAAGTTTTAGACACCAAATACATGTGTCACTGTTATGGATTTTTAGAAACCAGTATTTGGTCACTCATTTCTTTTTTTTTGGTAAAAGGTTTAATTCACCCCGATAAAATTCATTACACCAAAAAACATTGAAGTACAATTGGCATGGGTGAATCCCATGCCCTCAGCCCGATCAGGGCTACAAAAAACGCACGCCTCGTGCAACATACATGTAACCACTAGATAAGAATGATAGGCCATTCTTGTAACTTACAAATACAACGACTATACAAAGAAATATAAAAATATCTATTAAACGCTAATATCTAAGCCATAGTCATTATATAACTTCCAATCAACTTCAATGCTATCCAGAAAGCTCGAACTAACATGAGGCGCGTCGGACATCCACACTGAAAAATTGAACCACATGAAGAAGCTCTAACCAAACGAGCATCTTCAACCACTCGCAAAACTATTGGTACGAGCATCGTGATAGAAGGACCACGTCACTAAATACCAAACTTCCAAGAAAGAGTAGCCAAGCAAACCCTACAAATCCAATAAAAACTAGAGTATTACGCAATATAGCATAATATCCACTATATATGAATGAAATACAAAGTAGCAAGGATTTACAAAGAGAGCGCCATGGCACAACATGTATACGAACACTAGTTGATCATACGATCAAAGGAAATCCGATACATGACAACCCATCGTCTTATGCCAACACAAAAGACGACCACCATTGTAGCCAATAACAACCACAACGGAAAGCTAGCATTCGACCTCATATAATAATCGCCATAACACCAAGTCTTCCAAACAATGTAATTTTTGAATGTAACTACAGTATAATCAAAACACCAGGTCACTCATTTCAATATATTTACGAATGTAATTTTCACAAATTGTACAAAAAGATGCAATTACAATATAATCAAAACATGCTTATATGTAACAGTCAAGGTCTAAAATATTATTTTACAAGTAGATAACATAACATTCCTTTTTAACTGCATAGAATCAAAAGAAACACCTTGTTGTGTCAAATCGATATGTCTCTAAAACACACCAAATATAACCACAAAACGAAAAACAGCCCATTCAAACTATTTGACATGTATTTTACTAACGGCCCAAAGTAATAGATGTTGGAATTATACTATCATGACAATTGACAATCGTATAAACAAAGTATGCCCTAAAACACCTCTCTAGTGTGGGCGATTTCCAGCTGCCATCACCAAGGCTTATTCTGTCCAATATTCACAGCCTATCTCGCCTTTCTATCTATTAACAAGTGATCCTATTCCTTGTTTATTGGTATGCAATCGATTTAGGTTGTGTTTTATTCTCTTGTGGTGGCGGCTGGGTGATTTTATGTCTGTTTTTTATAAATCGATCCACTTGGGTACGATTAAGGAAACCCTATATCAATCGTTATTATTAATTCCTTGATCGTTGCTGGTTTGTATTGATGCTGGTCATGTTCTTAATGCGTAACCCTGTTTAGGGTTTATTTATCTTTGATCGATTCTGGATTGTATTGCTCTTTTAATTAGGTCGGTTTGTTAATCGATTTATTCTATATACAATCTGGTGGGATTCTTCTAAGTCGGCTATGATCTGTATAAAACCTTTTTTTGGTTTTCTTGAAGGGGTCGATTTAGGGACTGATGTGGTGTGTACATGATGCTTAACGTTATAACAAAATCCCTTTTTAGGGTTGTGCTTACGATTCATTTTGGGGGTAAACCCTTCTTAGAGTTTTGTTCATGCATATGCTGGAAGTATCCAAGTGTTGTTGGATTGATTGTTGGTTTATGGTTCGTACCTGATGGGGTTTATGGTTCGTGTAATGGAAGTAGGTTTGAGAGAGTGGAGGTTCTTGTCGCGTCTATGGTAGATTGGAATCGTTTGTTTAATCTGCTGTAGCAATATGGTTTGCATGTTAGGGTGCAATATCACTCTATTTCATTATCCTGGGTTCGTATTACCAAGCAGACATGACTGGTGCTATGCCTTCCTATTTCCTGGTCTGGTGTACGAAGGGATTGGATGTTAGGGTTCTTTTAGCCCTATGATAGCGTACACACTATGCTATGGTTTGGTGCCTTCTTGTGATCATGTCTCATTCTATTTGGCCGTTTGAAATAGTGTGGTTGTGTACGTATTGCCTGGTTATTGTAAGTTCGTATATGTTAACCCTAGGTTGGTATCTAATGGTAACTCTTGACATGTTTGTGGGTTAGCAGCTGCTATGTATTTCCTCCAATGATCACATGGTATAAAGGGCTGGTGTGCATTGATGCTATATGTTTCAGTCTCTATGTGAGGTGTGATTGGTTCAAGTTCGGATTTGACGGAAGGTTGGGTCGCTTAGACTATGTTTATGCTTCAATTTCGATTTGCTACGGAAGTCACTCTTATTAGGTTATTAGATTATGCTCTTTGCATAATACTAATAGAAGATGCAATTAGTTGAAGCTGGAAGTTTGAACTACTATGACGAGTTGAAGATTCAAGGATTGTCTACTTGAATAGCATTTAATTTTTTAATATATATAGTCGTTGTAGTTTGTGTTCAATGTTTGTTACAAGCGTGGTTTGTCACATTTATATGAGTGTCTGTAAGTGTCCTAAGGGACTGAGGCGAGGGACTCACCCTCGCCCTTTGTACTAAAACGTTTGGTTAATAATATTTTACCAGGGTGCAGGATTACTCCCCTTTACCAAAAAAGACAATCGTATAAACATATAAACACGAGTCATGCAGCGGAAGCATAGATCAAATACATGTAATTAACTAAACGTAATTATATAGTAAACGTACCTTGTTTGCTACCACACGAATCAAACAACTTAGCAAAATCACAAACCCTAGATTAGGGTTTAAATGAATCGATTTGGGGACAAATCGATTAGATCACCACCAAATAACCCAATTGGGATTATCTTTACGTTTTCGCACACAAGTACCTTTAGTCATTCAAATAGAATGCTAGTTCAAGGATCACGGAAGCAAAACAAACACTTTGGTTATCCTCAAAATTGATCCAAAACCCTAAAAGGGATTTGAAATTAATCGATTAACTGACAAGAGGAAGAAAGAAGAGAAGAAAGGCTTACTTAGGTTTTCCAAGAATTACCACACAATGAATACAAGGGATTGTATTTATAGTGTATTAACTTAGAGACCAAGAAAGTAATCCCATACCCCTTGGGTTGGGTTTTCAGTGATCAAGAAAAGAGGAGAAGATTTCTAGATCCTTCTCTCCTTCAATTTACATTTGGGTCCCCGTTTTTGATATAATGACCGTTAACTAACCCTCGTTAAGTTATAACGATCGTTAGCCATTTATTTCGTGATTTAATAATTAAAACATAACTATTATTTATTAATTATAATTGAATTGAATCTCATATGTAATGCGTGCGATCTCATAGGCTCGAGTTCGAATCCAGACATACGACTATTAATTATGTCCATAAACTAACAACCCTCACTTGGACATATCTTAATATACGTAATGACATTGGTTAGCGTCTAGCAACACGCCAATGCCCCCAAAACATCTAGAATGTGGTTTCATGACGCAATTTCAATGATTCATCGTTATCTTATCCTTTTATTTCTAATACCATGTTAAGTATGGATATAGATCTAAGTCATTCAATAATTTAACTATTTTGTTTCTCGTTATATTCTGATTGATCAAGATTACCAAATCATCAGAACATATTCCAGATCAATCTTGGATATGGCCATACAAACATCTTTTCAACCCTACGAGGAGCCTAGTAGTATTATACTTCAATACAAATTCAAAGGGAAAAAATCTATCTTGACTACAAGCGCAACGCATGAATTTCACAACACTTCTGAAAACAGCCTTTATTACTACCAGTTACGGATAGCGTTGAACTGTTTCACAGAAATGGGCTCCACCCACGACTGTTCCACCTTGCGTCTCAAGTCTAAGGATAAATAGAGTTTATGATTCACATGATTTACTTGATCACAAAGATCCATAAAGCACAATCATCTCAGTTTGGATAAGTCCGATATACAACCTTTGAATAGCACATGAGTTCGGCAGGACCTTACTTAATATACAAAGTATATTTTTGTCCAACACCTCAGATTTGTTTTATTTTAACCATATTCTCATATGATTGATCGACAATTGACATTTAGAATAACAAAAGTTATTCATGGATTTAAATATGCAAATATAGGATACAATCTATTATAAATGAGAACAAACATATCAAGTGTTTTAATTCATTAAAATAATAATCATCTAATACATTCTTTATCCAAATACAAACCACATATTTATATGAAACTGCTAGCTAAACGAAGTCCAATGCTCTAACCATGTTGAGTAAAATTTACCTTAGGTAAATCCTTCGTGAAGGGATCAAGATTGTCATCTGTGTGAACTTTGAGTAGATTGATTTCACCTATTTCGACTTATTCTTGAACATAATGATATCGTCGAGGAAAATATCTAGTGCCTTTCATGACTCCTAGTTCATTGGCAAATGTAATTCCTCCAGAATTGTCGTAATACATTTTTATAGGTTCTTCATATGAGGGCATAACACCAAGCCCTGAAATAAACTTCCTAATCCAAACAGCTTCCATCGCAGCTTCTTAAGCAGCTATGTACTCAACTTCTGTTGCAGACATCGCATATGTACTCTGCTTTGTGCTCTCCCAATCCACTGCTCCTCCATTGACTATAATGGCATATCCCGTCTGAGACTTTGTATCATCTTTATTAGTTTGTCAGAACGCATCACAGTAACCTGTAACATCAGGTTCTGCTTTTGGATTCCTAACATACACTAGAAACATATCTCGAGTGGCCCTTAAGTACTTGAGAATGTTCTAAACAGCAGTCCAGTGATTTTCACCTGGATTCTATTGATACCGACCGGTAATATTTTGTGAAAAATATAGTCTTGTGCATCTAACTTCATACATGATAGATCCTGCAGCCGAAGCATAAGGAACCTTCTTCATGTATGCCACCTCAGCAGGTGTAGAAGCACATTGTTTAAAACTTAAGGCAAGTTCTACT
This sequence comes from Chrysanthemum makinoi, assembly GCA_910596185.1. Taxonomy (NCBI): domain Eukaryota; kingdom Viridiplantae; phylum Streptophyta; class Magnoliopsida; order Asterales; family Asteraceae; genus Chrysanthemum; species Chrysanthemum makinoi. Next base: position 308,219,940 of record OU343217.1, read on the forward strand.
TGCATTGGAAGATATCCCTTCTTGGAATCTTGCATTCTGAATCTCTTCAAGATTTTTTAAATGTAAGCACTTTGACTTAATCTAATCAACTGCCTAAATGTATCTCTGCAGATCTTGATTCCTAGAATATATTTCGCTTCTCCTAAATCCTTTATATAAAAACATCTTCCAAGATAAGACTTAACCTTTTGTAAACTTGAAATATGTTTTTCCATAATTAGTATGTCATCAACATATAGGATAAGAAACGTAATATTACTCTCACTAACCTTACGGTATACACATGGCTCATCAAGATATTGAGTAAAACCAAAGTTCTTGATTTCCTCATCAAATCTCTTATTCCAATACCTTGATGCCTACTTTAACCCATAAATGGATCTTTGAAGCTTGCATACTCGCTTTGGAAATTGTGGATTCACAAACCCCTCAGGTTGCGCCATAAAGATGTCTTTTTCAAGGAGACCATTCAAGAAGGAGGCTTTGACTTTCATCTGCCAAATCTCATAGTCATAGTACGCCGTTGTGGCTATAAGAATCCTAATGGCTTTAATGTATGCTACGGGAGAAAAGGTTTCCTCGTAGTCAATCCTGAAGGTTTGAGTATAGCATTTTGCTACTAGACGGGCCTTATAAGTGCGTACTTCACCATCCATGTCATTCTTCTTTTTGAATTGCCACTTACTACCAAACACTTTAGCATTAGTAGGAAGGTCTACTTTAACCCATACTTCATAATCATGCATGGATTTCATCTTCACATTCATAGCTGCTTTCCATTTGTCATTTTCAGGATCAACCATAGCTGTTTTAGAGTTAGTGGGTTCTCCAAGATCCCCTAAATTATGCTCCTCGACTTCAATATTAAGATTTAGTCGTTCAGGAGTACGTATAGTCCTTTCAGACCTATGAATGGAGTAACTTTAGGTGGAGGTGCGAGACTTTCAGGCTCCTCTGGAAGTTGGCTAGTGGTTTTAGAAGGTGATGTCTCCTCTTAATCCTGTACAAGATCAATTACTCTCCCACTGAACTCTTGAGATATGAGATTCCTTTCAAGGAAATCTGCATACCTAGCCACAACTACTTTGTTTTCAAGTGGATAGTAAAAATAGTAAACCATCGATTCCTTTGGGTATCCTATGAAGATAAACTTAACAGATCTCTGTTGGAGTTTATCTAGTGAATCATGTTTAACAAATGCCTCACAATCCCAGACCTTTAAATAAGACAAGTTGGGAGCTTTTCCATACCAAATTCATATGGAGTCTTATCAACCTTCTTGGTTGAAACCATATTCAGAATGCAAACACTGGTCTCTAAATTATAATCCCAAAAGGATAAAAATAGAGTTGTAAGATTAAACATTGATTGGACCATGTCCATCACAGTACGATTCCTTCTCTCGGACACACCATTATGTTGTGGTATATATGGAGGAGTGAGGTGTTGGACAATTCCACACTCTTTAAGGTAATCTTTAAACTCTTGCCTTAAATATTCACCACCTTTATTGGATCGAAGAGCCTTAATCTTCTTCCAAGTTGTAACTCTGCTTCATTCTTAAAAACTTTAAATGTTTCAAAGACTACATACTTATGTTTAAGTAAATAAACATAACCATAACGATTGAAATCATCGGTAAAGGTTAAGAAGTAGCTAGCACCTTGCTTTGACACATGTCTATGTGGAATACAAACATCAGTATGAATCAATCCAAGTAGATCTGAAGCCCTTTCTGTTTGATGCGAAAGAGGTTTCATTGCCATTGATCGGGTCCAGACAGTCAGGTTTTATTACACAAGCTAACCACTTGTGAATGGTCAACCGTAATAAAATTCAAACTGTCTAAAACCAATACAATTAAGAACAGAGGAGTATAGTGTTTCCCCGGGTCGTTAAGTCCCAACGAGGTGTGAACACTGTAATACAACGAATCTGTGATCGGGTGATATTGAATGGAAAAATGTTTGTAGATTTGGAATAATTATACCTAAAGAGAAAGTTTGTAAATTACAGGGGCTTAAATGCAAATTAAAGAAAATTAAAATGATAAATTATATTAAATAAACGCTATCACTATTTTTAAAATTGATTAACGTTTAAAACCTAAAATGTACGTTTAAATTAAAAACTACGTAACGTACAAAATAAAACGTGAAAATAAAGAAGTAAAATATCTACGGATATGGAAAATATATTTTTACACTCCTAATTATACAAGAAAATTATTAGAAAATTAAAATTATTTTTATGACTATTTATTTAATTATTATTAATTAAAAACTATTTTTAACTATTTAATGATACCCTAAAATATAAGAAAATATGAAATAAAGCTAGAAAAATGAAATTATGATTTATAAAAATCTAAAATAACTAAAGAGAATTTTCAAAACTAATTTTGTATTTTTCTGATGATTTTTCTATTTTCTACAAATTTAAAACTATTTTAAACTAATTAAATGGCTAAAAATTATAAATTTAACTAGGAAAAATCTGGAAAAATTATTTTTTTGCTTTTTATATTTATCTTAATCTATGAAAATTGAAAACTTATTTTTTTGAAGCTTTTCTGATTTATTTGTATTAAAAGCTATTTAAAAATGCTAAAAACTGAAATTAAATGCAGAAAAATAGTAAATGAACAGTGAAAAATATGAAAAGTTCCAGTCAACTATAAAATAATACTAAGAACCCAGGAAAAATAATAAAAGTGGTGCAGGTGTGCAAGATTAGGTTCTGTAGTGAAAAGTGCTTATAAATAAGCACTAAAAATAAGCTATAAGTACCAAATGAGCACCAAATGATCACAGCAGCTAGAGTATGCAAAATATACTTACTACTAACCTATTTCAACTAGCCTAAACCTCTAATATGCAAACTATAATGATTTGGTTCTATTTAAGCACTAGTGCCAAACAGCCCTTAAGCCCTACTTTAAGCCCTTGTTAAGCCAGCTTATAAAAATCACAAAAATAAACTAAAATCACCATGAAAACCACTACCAACCAAAGTGTCTAAATCCAGAATTTCAGCTAATAAGGACTAAAATTGAGGAAACTAAAATTGCAAAAGTGGAAGCTATTTGTACTTGCAATGGAAATGGGTCAAAATGAGCTATTAAGCTTGCATAAGCTAATAAAAAGCTACCACTACTGAACCAAAGGTTGAATAAGCTATAAACAAGTTATAGGAACTTATAATAAGCAACAACAACAAGAAAAACACACTAAATAAGCAAAAATAAGGAATAAGCAAAACGGGAGTTTTGTGAAAAAGGGCTTAAAAGAAGCTAGCAAATAAGCAGTTTACAACACTAACTAAAAATTATAAAAAATACTATGATGAAGATAAGCAACAGAATGACAAATATCCAAAAGCACAAGTCTTCACTCCTAATATTAAGTCCTACATGAAATTCACAAGTTTATTCAAAAACGGGTTTCTATGAAATTTGATTTTTGAAGTTTTTGAAAATTTGACTTTATTGAACTTGTGAGCTTATGAAATGGAATGTGAATGATGTTTTAAGACAAAATAAGACTGAAATAAGCTAGATTAACTAATTCTAAACCTATATGCAAGATCTAGATTACTGATTCACACAGATGAGAGTATAAGAGCAGCTTATATGCAATTTTGACTTTTAACTGAAAGACATGTGATTCTTATGACTAAACTGACTCATATCATCCAAATGTAAACTGTTTGAACCAACAAGAACAACAATAGCCACTTTTAGTTTATTAAACCAGGTTAAACCAAACACGCCTTAATATACTAAAAATGTAATTTTCCAAGTGTTTTAATCATTTGATCCATACCACTGATTCCTAAGGTGATAGCATGACATAATAAACTGAAATGAACACATACATACCTATACTAACTACTAGAACTGATGAATCCAATATAAGCTAGTGTAACAGTAAGAAAATGAAAGCATAACATAAAAGGTACCTAACCTACCAAAGTAAACCCCTAATACGATACTCTCTTTGGTGAAAAACGAATTACGATTATTCTATCCCTTATCCCTATTGGTCGATCGTTTCTTTTGGTCGCTATTTGTTGGGATTAATAATTAGTCATTCGTTTGTTATATTTGCATGTGAACTCTACTTGATTGGTGGATTCACATTACTATTTTCGCTAATATTAATTCTTATCTTGCTCGATCGTCATATTTTTATATCTGTTAGCATGGGTTGATCTATGTCCGATTATTATTATAAACCCTAGTTTATTACTAGGGTTTAATTAATACGTAGCGATTACGTGGTTTGGTACTGGTTGTTTTTTTTTCCTTGTTTCGATTGGGTTCTTTCGGTTAGGGTTTGTTTGTTATCGTGTTGATGGAGGACGTGCCTAACGTTGATATGGATGCCTCTATGGATTGTAGGCAGCGTGAACCTCATGTGGAGCCGGTTCCACATGATGTAAATCCTACTAATTCTGCTTGTCAAGGGGTTGATGCAATAACCGATTCTGGTGTTGTACAACCACCTGCTGATGGGAGTACTGGTCAGAACGAGAGTCCTGTTGATCATATAGAATGTGATGGGGCTGATAACGTGAATAAGGTTAAGGATAAGGTTGTTTTGGATGATTTGGAGCAAAGCCATGATACCCCTGTTTCTGATTCGGCCTCTAATGTTTCAAAACAGCCTAATGTGGAGCAATTGATTGCTAATGCGCATAAGAACTTTGATGAAGCAATGAATAAAATTGACTGTGATATTGCTAAGATGGCTTCATCTTCTGATGTGAACAATTCGAGTGGTATTGGGCTTCAATCTAAGTCGAATGGTACTAAAGTTTATTCAGCAAATACTCCTCCGTCGAGTTTTGATGTGGCTATGCAACCCCCGGTGTATGGTACTAATCATAGTGTTACTTCTGATCCAAATGCACCTAAGGTTGTTACTACTTGTGGTAATGGAGTTAAGTCGGGTTCTTACGCGGGTGTTGCTTCTAATGAATCCCAGAAACACGTGTCTAATTTTCGGAGGTTAGAATGCATCAAAAAGAAGGATGATGTTGACCTTTTAGTCCCGATGAAAGTGGTGGAAGAGGTGAACATGAGGTTTGAGAATACTCTTTACGGATACTTCCTTGGTCAACGCCTTGCTTTTCCTGTTGTTGACTATTATGTTCGCAATACGTGGGCTAAGTATGGTTTACAAAAGGTTATGATGAACGCTAAGGGATTCTTCTTCTTCAAGTTTAATTCGAAAAAGGCATTGATGATGTTCTTGATAATGGTCCTTGGTTGATTCGTAATGTTCCTATTATTCTTAAACCATGGACATTGAACACCAACTTGCTTAAAGAGGATTTGACTAACATTCCGGTGTGGGTTAAATTCCATGATGTTCCTTTAGCTATGTTTTCTGATGACGGGCTCAGTCTTCTTGCTACATTGATTGGTACGCCCAAAAGGTTAGATGCTTTTACTAGTCAAATGTGCAAAGAATCTTGGGGCCGTAGTAGTTTTGCTAGGTGTATGATTGAAGTGAAGTCGGATGAGGTTCTTAGGACACCTCACTGTCGAGATTCCATTACTTGATGGTACGGGTTCGACTATTGAGAAGATCCGTGTTGAATATGAATGGAAACCGCCTAGATGTGAGAAATGTCGGGTATTTGGACATACTTTGGTGGATTGTCCTAAGGTTGTGATTCCGACTGCTCAACCTCATAAGGACGTAAGTGATGGTTTTCTTTCAGGCTGTTAACAATAAGAGAAGGAAAGCAAGTTGGGCCGAATCCGGGTCGAGGAGGTTCTACTAAATCTGTGGTTGGCAAGCATTTTGAATATCGGCCCAAAAAGCCTCCTCCTGAACCCAAGAAAGTAAATGTCGGTAAGACGATGGCTTCTAATGTGGCTAGTACGAGTGGAACCAGGATCACTACGTCTAATCAATATGATGCTCTTAATATGGATGATACAGATGTGGATACTGGTCGTACAATGGAGGTTAATGAGGATGAGTCAATTAAGACTGGTTCTACATCACATGTTCCGCTTGTGAGTGATTCAATGGGAACAATAGATGTTGGTTCTACTCCCATAGTTGAGAAAATTGGTAAGCTTGAAAAACTAATTATTGATGGGAAAGCTACTCTTGTGGATGATGATGGTCAACCTATTCCGTCTACCTCATATACTAAGAGAGCTAACCCTTTTTCTAAAGTGGGAGAGATTGAGGTATCTGATTCTGAAGATGAGGTTGTTGCTAACCCATTTGATGAGTCTGCTAATATATTTGGTGGTGGCCAAGAGTTTGAAGATGAGTATGATGACTATGACTTCGATGACTATGCGAAGCAGGTTCGTGATCTTCCTGGGAATTTGGATGCCTTTAATGCCATGTATGGCACAAAGTTTCAAGGTCCTAGGAAGTAATCTTATGTTGTTGTGTCATTTGTTATCATTTGAGTAGTGGTTTGTTTTCTTGTTTAGAAAATAGGAAGTATCTTGTTATGTAAGCTCTATGCCTATGTAACGGGCTGATATATGGGATTTCACTCATATACATTGTACTTAAACGTTTATTTGGTTATTATATTTACCAGGGTGCAGGATTACTCCCCTTTACCCAAAAAAACAGTAAGAAAATGAAAGGCTAAGCGTACCATGAATTCTTATTAACAAGCAGGATATATTAAGTAATATTATGACTTAAATTCACTTGATAATCATAAAACAACATGGATTAGCAGCTAATAAGCTGATGAACAGTAAAAGGCCCAAAAAATGAAATTATGGCTTACCAATGGTTCCAAGCTGAGAACTATGAATCAAGACCTCAAGACACACCTAATAGCTCCCCATTGAGCCACTAAACCTAAGGTCATCCAAAATTAACCATGCTCCATGAATTCTTCTTCCTTTTGTGATTTTTTATTTATGAGCTATTTTCTAGTATTTTTGAGATTTTTAGTAAACTTAAGCTAAAACTGATTTTAATGATTAATAAACTTATAAAAGCTTATTAGGGACTTAAGTGAGTTTAAACAACCAACAAACAACAACTTTTAATAACATCAAAGAAAAGATGAGATTTCAAATAAAAAAATGCGTAAAACTGATTTTGATGAAGAAACTGAAATTAAGATTAATTGAAGATGAAATTATACTGAAAGAAAAGATTACAAGCTTTTTTTTAACTAAAAATTACAACTAAAAAGCTAAAATTACACTAGGTCGATATCTTCACTAAGCTAATTATCTATTGCTAACTACTACCTCCCATCTCTGCTTCTTTCTCTCTTTATAATGACTTCTAGGACTCTGTGGGTCCCACTTGGTCTTTCCCATCAATAATCCCAGCCTTTGGATGGGTCAAATTCATCTTGGCCATCAAATGGTATTTTGGCGCCAAAAATATCACACGGTTGCTTGGAGCAATTTCAGTGTAATTAATGCTTCTTGGTTGCTTGTGGAGGTGGAGGGGACAAGGTGGTGGTGAAACCATGGAGGTGGAAGGTGGAATTGGTTTACAGTGTGTGAGGGAGAGGGAAAACAGGAAAGGTGGTTTGGGAGGGAGGTTGACCGGGTTTGACCTGGTATTGGGTTGGGTTTATATATTTGGGTTGGGTTAATAATACCAAGGGTCCGTTTGTTTTGTAGTTTAATCACAAGGACCACATTTGTAATTTCTGAAAAATAAAGGACTGAAATTGTAGCTTTCCCAAAGTTAATACAAGGGTCAAACTTGCCAAGTTTCTTTTACCAAAGGACCATAAATGTTAATTTTCCAATTTTAAACGTCCAAGGGTAATTTTTGCCAATTTTGAAACTTAAGGGACCAAACATGTAAATTTTCCAAAAGTTCACCATAAGGACCAATTTTGCCATTTATGAATAGTACAAGGTTTATTTTTTATTATTTTCACTTTTTAAATTCACCAAGGACCATTTTTGACATTTTTCAAACTTTAGGGACTAAAGTTGTCATTTTGTGATTTTTAAACTTTGAGGGGTTTGTTTTGACAACTTTTGAATCCCAAGGACCTTAAATAACATTTTACATTATTTTGATTTACTGTGGACTATATTTGACAACTTTTGAAACTTGGGGACTAAAATCCAATTATGCAAACTTGATACGTTTTTCAACTGTTTTTGGTATTTTTGCATTTAAAACACATAAAACACTTATTTGTGATATTTTTATCATTTTGATGCGTTTCTGAGTGTTTTCAGATGTTTTTGCAGTTTAAATGGTACAAAAATGATGAGTATTTAGACACTCATCAATCCCCCACACTAAGATATTGCTAGTCCCTAGCAATGTTTTGAGAAAAATTAATGGATTTCATCTCTTTACCAAAAGCCATTACTTTTGGAGTAGCCAATTGTTTCAGTTCAAGTAAGAACCTTGGTACAATGATAACCAAATGATTTTGAGCAAATCACTAGCTTTCAACGGTTTTGATTTGTCTTTACCAGAAGCCGTTTGCTTCTGGACTAGCCAACTCTTAGATAAATTATCAATATTATCTTTGGTGAGTCGATTACCAATTATGGCTTTCCAACTGCCTTTACCACAAGCCATAAACTTGCGGGCTAGCCAACTCTTCACTAATTAAAGATATGGTGAGCTGAACACCATACAATTTTGGGCAAATTGCAAGCCATAAACGGATTTGAGATATCTTTACCAAGAGCCGTTTGCTCCTGGATTAGCCAATCCTTATGTGGGTTAGACATGGAGGACTGATTACCATTTGCTGAGTAAGTGAAAAACACTTACTCCAAAAAAAATTTGGCCAAAAATGGGGGAATTGGGTGGAATAATTACATGATAAAATTCGTGAGAATTCCCCCCCACACTAGAAATGAATATTGCCCTCAATATTCAAAGTACCGACGGTTATGCCGAAACATAGAATACAAAAGGGAAATACTACGGCCATTATTTTATTTTTGATATATACACATTTTTTTTTTTTTTTTTTTTATATATTACTTGAGGTTTATATACAATAGCGGGGGGCAACTCCCCCACACTAGGGTGGTACTCACGGGTGAAAACCCATGTGGTGTTTGCTACTGTTTTTGATTACCGAGTCACTAGCTTGACTCGACCCCGGATTAATTTGATCATGGGGAAGTAAGTGGAAAAGACAATCTCCATCGGACTTTCATTCAAGATGTTTGTATAAACATTGAAGTACGTGAAAGTTCCACACCGATGAGATATAGAGAGAACCGGCTCACAAATGATAAATGAAAATGCCGGGTCAAAGATAATGTCTTCATTCCCGAAGGAGTGAAGAACAGGAGAAGCCACGGGATAGGGGAAGAAGAGAAAGAAAGTCATGATAAAAATCATGACTAACTCATCTTCATCAGAAGGAGAATTCATAATTTCTGGATCATGAATCTCATCATTTAAGCTCATTTGATCTAGACATATCCCGGGTGTGTCTAGATCAAAGTAGAAGTTATCATACTCCGGTAGAGATATGATATGAGTGAGTTCACAGGAGAACTCTTCGTGAAGAGAATCAATCACAAGATGTAAATGCGGAATTTTGTTTCATCTGTAGACTCATCACTATCCTCAATCAGTATCAAAGAGTGGATTCTCGAAATTAAAGTGAATTCAGAGTCAATTCAAATAGAGGATTAGTGAGAGTTGTTTTGAACGCCAGAACAAAGTGATCAACATTCTCTATTGGACTGTTGGGATAAGAAGTGAGTGAACGATCATTATAAGAGAGACTTTCAATTTCTCCCATCGCTTGAAATCAAAGAGACCATCGTCACTTCTCTGAAAGTGGATGATGTGAGTGAGTTCATCGGTGAACTCCTCAAGAAAGAGGATCGACCGTGGGAGTGATGCCTCAACATACTTGATGTTTCCATAAGAAGCACAATCGTCGCTAAAATCGGAGAAAGTTTCAAAATGATCTTTGAACACTCAAGAAGGGAAAGAGAATCACACATATGATCAGAAGTTCCCTGTGACTCTCTTGGGATTGGGACAAGGTTCTCAACACTAGACTTTATGAATTCGTCCTTCCTTTCGTGAACAAGGTCAAGATGCTCATCCCCCATGTTCGAGAGTGAGTGGGAATATCGGGTGTGATAACAAAGATGAGGGAGTTGAGAAGGACTAGCATACATATGTTTTATACTTTCCATTTGTTCTTCTCCTAGTAATTCCATCATAGTCTTTTCTCCCTGATTTTTCATGGAAGGAATTTCAATTGATGAACTTGATGAACCTGTACAAAATTGACGAATATCAAGGGTAACTTCATCATCATCGTCATCGAATGAAACGAATCGAGAGCTAGATTTGGCGCTTTTTTCTTTGCAATTGATTCCCTAATAGATTTTTCAAAGGTAATTTGGGAATTTAATTTAGCGCCGCTCTTCGCTAACAATTCTTCCATGGATTTTTAATTTGGATTATCGTGGGAATGTTTACATTCCTTCAAATCTTTCACTAAGTCCAAAAGATCAAGGAGAAGATTTTGAGGAAGTGGCTCAGGCTGAGGTGGTGCCTGATTCACTTGGTACGTGGAGGTTGGTCATTATACGAAGAGTCGTAATTATTACAAGGAAATGGATTCCTTGTTTGACAATCAGAGCTAAAGTGAGGACCTCCACAATACTCACACAATAAAAATGATGTGGCTGTGAGTCATATGTGTTGTAGTCATAATTGTTATCTAGAACCTGCTCATAGACAAGCGTGTTTCCCGATTGACAATCAGAACTGTAGTGTGAACCACCACAGTATTCACAACAGTAAAACTGCTGAGTCTCACAGTGTGGTAGCTGATGGAATAAATCAGTTGTGTTATGGTAGGAATAGGGATCCTGGTTATAGACAGACCCGTTTCCTGATTCCACCATGCTACAACTGGGGCAATTGCCACCATTATAAGGACCACCACACCATTGACAACCAAGAGGGTGAGGATAAGACATAGAAAGAATCAAATGGTTTCAGAGGGTAAGAAATATAGAATCAAAAGATGTGAGAGGGTAAAGATGGATATTTTTGGATTTTTGGATAAACATTTTTTTTTAAATATAAGAAATAAAATCTTTTTGGGTTTTTTTGTGTTTGTTGAAAACTTGAATAAAAAATGTTTTTCGGGAACCGTTTTGTTTTTATATGATAATAATAAGAAAATATGACCAAGGATGGTAAATATACAATGGGTGAATATTCAACAACACTGATGCTTCAAATTCGTAGTACGCAGCACACCTCCCCGACAGCGGCGCCAAAATTTGATCGGGTCCAGACAGTCAGGTTTTATTACACAAGCTAACCACTTGTGAATGGTCAACCGTAATAAAATTCAAACTGTCTAAAACCAATACAATTAAGAACAGAGGAGTATAGTGTTTCCCCGGGTCGTTAAGTCCCAACGAGGTGTGAACACTGTAGTACAACGAATCTGTGATCGGGTGATATTGAATGGAAAAGGTTTGTAGATTTGGAATAATTATACCTAAAGAGAAAGTTTGTAAATTACAGGGCTTAAATGCAAATTAAAGAAAATTAAAATGATAAATTATATTAAATAAACGCTATCACTATTTTAAAATTGATTAACGTTTAAAACCTAAAATGTACGTTTAAATTAAAAACTACGTAACGTACAAAATAAAACGTGAAAATAAAGAAGTAAAATATCTACGGATATGGAAAATATATTTTTACACTCCTAATTATAAAAGAAAATTATTAGAAAATTAAAATTATTTTTATGACTATTTATTTAATTATTATTAATTAAAAACTATTTTTAACTATTTAATGATACCCTAAAATATAAGAAAATATGAAATAAAGCTAGAAAAATGAAATTATGATTTATAAAAATCTAAAATAACTAAAGAGAATTTTCAAAACTAATTTTGTATTTTTCTGATGATGTTTCTATTTTCTACAAATTTAAAACTATTTTAAACTAATTAAATGGCTAAAAATTATAAATTTAACTAGGAAAAATCTGGAAAAAATTATTTTTTTGCTTTTTATATTTATCTTAATCTATGAAAATTGAAAACTTATTTTTTGAAGCTTTTCTGATTTATTTGTATTAAAAGCTATTTAAAAATGCTAAAAACTGAAATTAAATGCAGAAAAATAGTAAATGAACAGTGAAAAATATGAAAAGTTCCAGTCAACTATAAAATAATACTGAGAACCCAGGAAAAATAATAAAAGTGGTGCAGGTGTGCAAGATTAGGTTCTGTAGTGAAAAGTGCTTATAAATAAGCACTAAAAATAAGCTATAAGTACCAAATGAGCACCAAATGATCACAGCAGCTAGATTATGCAAAATATACTTAATACTAACCTATTTCAACTAGCCTAAACCTCTAATATGAAAACTATAATGATTTGGTTCTATTTAAGCACTAGTGCCAAACAGCCCTTAAGCCCTACTTTAAGCCCTTGTTAAGCCAGCTTATAAAAATCACAAAAATAAACTAAAATCACCATGAAAACCACTACCAACCAAAGTGTCTAAATCCAGAATTTCAGCTAATAAGGACTAAAATTGAGGAAACTAAAAATGCAAAAGTGGAAGCTATTTGTACTTGCAATGGAAATGGGTCAAAATGAGCTATTAAGCTTGCATAAGCTAATAAAAAGCTACCACTACTGAACCAAAGGTTGAATAAGCTATAAACAAGTTATAGGAACTTATAATAAGCAACAACAACAAGAAAAACACACTAAATAAGCAAAAATAAGGAATAAGCAAAACGGGAGTTTTGTGAAAAAGGGCTTAAAAGAAGCTAGCAAATAAGCAGTTTACAACACTAACTAAAAATTATAAAAAATACTATGATGAAGATAAGCAACAGAATGACAAATATCCAAAAGCACAAGTCTTCACTCCTAATATTAAGTCCTACATGAAATTCACAAGTTTATTCAAAAACGGGTTTCTATGAAATTTTGACTTTTTGAAGTTTTTGAAAATTTGACTTTATTGAACTTGTGAGCTTATGAAATGGAATGTGAATGATGTTTTAAGACAAAATAAGACTGAAATAAGCTAGATTAACTAATTCTAAACCTATATGCAAGATCTAGATTACTGATTCACACAGATGAGAGTATAAGAGCAGCTTATATGCAATTTTGACTTTTAACTGAAAGACATGTGATTCTTATGACTAAACTGACTCATATCATCCAAATGTAAACTGTTTGAACCAACAAGAACAACAATAACCACTTTTAGTTTATTAAACCAGGTTAAACCAAACACGCTTAATATACAAAAATGTAATTTTCCAAGTGTTTTAATCATTTGATCCATACCACTGATTCCTAAGGTGATAGCATGACATAATAAACTGAAATGAACACATACATACCTTTACTAACTACTAGAACTGATGAATCCAATATAAGCTAGTGTAACAGTAAGAAAATGAAAGGCTAAGCAGCCATGAATTCTTATTAACAAGCAGGATATATTAAGTAATATTATGACTTAAATTCACTTGATAATCATAAAACAACATGGATTAGCAGCTAATAAGCTGATGAACAGTAAAAGGCCCAAAAAATGAAATTATGGCTTACCAATGGTTCCAAGCTGAGAACTATGAATCAAGACCTCAAGACACACCTAATAGCTCCCCATTGAGCCACTAAACCTAAGGTCATCCAAAATTAACCATGCTCCATGAATTCTTCTTCCTTTTTGCTGATTTTTTTATTTATGAGCTATTTTCTAGTATTTTTGAGATTTTTAGTAAACTTAAGCTAAAACTGATTTTAATGATTAGTAAACTTATAAAAGCTTATTAGGGACTTAAGTGAGTTTAAACAACCAACAAACAACAACTTTTAATAACATCAAAGAAAAGATGAGATTTCAAATAAAAAAATGCATAAAACTGATTTTGATGAAGAAACTGAAATTAAGATTAATTGAAGATGAAATTATACTGAAAGAAAAGATTACAAGCTTTTTTTTAACTAAAAATTACAACTAAAAAGCTAAAATTACACTAGGTCGATATCTTCACTAAGCTAATTATCTATTGCTAACTACTACCTCCCATCTCTGCTTCTTTCTCTCTTTATAATGACTTCTAGGACTCTGTGGGTCCCACTTGGTCTTTCCCATCAATAATCCCAGCCTTTGGATGGGTCAAATTCATCTTGGCCATCAAATGGTATTTTGGCGCCAAAATATCACACGGTTGCTTGGAGCAATTTCAGTGTAATTAATGCTTCTTGGTTGCTTGTGGAGGTGGAGGGGACAAGGTGGTGGTGAAACCATGGAGGTGGAAGGTGGAATTGGTTTACAGTGTGTGAGGGAGAGGGAAAACAGGAAAGGTGGTTTGGGAGGGAGGTTGACCGGGTTTGACCTGGTATTGGGTTGGGTTTATATATTTGGGTTGGGTTAATAATACCAAGGGTCCGTTTGTTTTGTAGTTTAATCACAAGGACCACATTTGTAATTTCTGAAAAATAAAGGACTGAAATTGTAGCTTTCCCAAAGTTAATACAAGGGTCAAACTTGCCAAGTTTCTTTTACCAAAGGACCATAAATGTTAATTTTCCAATTTTAAACGTCCAAGGGTAATTTTTGCCAATTTTGAAACTTGAGGGACCAAACATGTAAATTTTCCAAAAGTTCACCATAAGGGCCAATTTTGCCATTTATGAATAGTACAAGGTTTATTTTTTATTATTTTCACTTTTTAAATTCACCAAGGACCATTTTTGACATTTTTCAAACTTTAGGGACTAAAGTTGTCATTTTGTGATTTTTAAACTTTGAGGGGTTTGTTTTGACAACTTTTGAATCCCAAGGACCTTAAATAACGTTTTACATTATTTTGATTTACCAGGGACTATATTTGACAACTTTTGAAACTTGGGGGACTAAAACTGCCAATTATGCAAACTTGATACGTTTTTCAACTGTTTTTGGTATTTTTGCATTTAAAACACATAAAACACTTATTTGTGATATTTTTATCATTTTGATGCGTTTCTGAGTGTTTTCAGATATTTTTGCAGTTTAAATGGTACAAAAATGATGAGTATTTAGACACTCATCAGCCATCTTCCCAGATATGCAAGATTCGCACTTATCAAATGATTCATCATTGATAGATTGAAAAAGACCACCGTGTGGCAGCTTTTCAATGCGTTTATTGCCTATGTGAGCAAGTCGACAATGCCAAAGTAGAATACAAGTCAGACTTGATTCTATTATTACTAATGTATAAGACAGAATTATTGTTATCATTTGATACAAGTCCATGCATATCAATTTCAAACATACCATTCAGAGGAATTGCATTAAAGTAAAAAAAACATTATTTAAAGAAACTGAAATTCCATTGTGTGAACATAACCAATATCTTTTAACAAAGAAGCTGAAACGACACCTCTTATTATTGAAGGTGTGTAATGACAATTGCTTAAAACTACTACTAAGCCCGAAGGCAAAACTAAATCAAGCATTCATATGGCTTCAACAACTGCACGTATTCTATTTCCCATGTATAGGTATTGCTCTCCATAGGCCAGCTTTTTTGCTCCTCTAAGTCCTTGTAATGTGTTATAACTATGAGTACCACATCCAGTTTCATACACACAGGAAGTATATTTATGAGAAAAAGAAAGTAATTCTATCATGAAGATACCTGAAGTGCTCGCAACATTTCCAACATTCTTTCTCTTCTTTTCTCGCAACTTCGAGAGGTAGAGAGGACAGTTCTCTTCCATTGTCCTACCTCTTTGCAGTGGTGACAAGCTTGATCCTTCCCATGATGATCTTTCTTCTTATGAGGGTTCTTCTTGGGCATGGGTTGATAAGCCATAACGTGCTTACCCTTCCCCGTGCCTTTACCCTTCCCCTTATTCGCTTGCGGCTTATTAATCCTACCACCTTGTATTGTAACCACCTTGTATTGCAACTCCTATATCATTAAGACTTACTCATGGCACTAAGGACAATCGCATAGTGTCATGTAAGCATGTTTCATACCATCTAATTCCTTGGGTTAAGGGATCTCACCATATACCTCAATTAAGTTATCCAATTTTAAAAACTGTAACTTTATTCCAGCTATGTCTCACATAACGTGGAGATTTACCTTGGGATTACAATCTAGCTACGTCTCTCATAACGCAAATTGCAACAACACGTATTTCTTTAATTGGATGGGATAAACTTTAATTCTCAAAGGGTACGTTTAAATTGATGTGAAATAAAATATATACGAAAAAGCATGCGCATATCTTCGTATCATACATTTAATAAAAACTTTACTCAATTAATTTATTTATTATACAACTACATCAATCAAAAAATGTTCGGTAGCTCCATAGTAATGCACAAATAAGCGGAGAAATTGGTCAGCGCGAAGCATATTAAAGGCCAACTTCTTTAGGGAATGTAAACAAACTCTCCTTATACCCCTCTTATAGTTTGTTCACTATGGGTGAGCCTAGTGGCCAATTGATTAATGATGTATTTAGGATAAAGCGATGAACTTTTACTCAAGGTATTTGTTAGAGCAATTAAAGAATTACGAACTACTATATTCTACTACCTTCTTGAGTCAAAAAACACAAGTTATTCGAATAATTACCACAAAGTGGAGCGTAGAATGACAGTAATCACCATTAAGATG
The DNA here is from genome assembly GCA_910596185.1 of Chrysanthemum makinoi. Taxonomy (NCBI): domain Eukaryota; kingdom Viridiplantae; phylum Streptophyta; class Magnoliopsida; order Asterales; family Asteraceae; genus Chrysanthemum; species Chrysanthemum makinoi. The sequence continues at coordinate 308,236,603 of OU343217.1, forward strand.
ATTTTTGTAAATACCAAATCATTGATAGATTACAAATAACATCAATCGAATACAAAGTTTAAAACTTTATTATTAAAAACACATTATAAACTATTAACTCTTGTAAGTCTCGATGCGAGGATGCATTTAACGCATTACGGCATGTAAGGCCAACCCCTTGGTGTCACATAAGATTTCACAAGTTTAATAATTTATAATAAATCAAATTTTACCATTATTAGTCCGATTAATTTTGGTTTTCCAAAGACACTCTTTGCTTGTTACTTGTCAAACAATAATAAAGTAAACAAGAAAAAATAACCAACTAATACAATTAACATGTGAAATTTAAATCAACTAACATGTATATTCTTAGCTAAGGCTCCCACTTGTTTTCAATCTAGGTACAAGTGGAGCACATTCATCGATGAATCGATTGCGTAAGCCCCACGTTAACAATATACAATAATCACATAAGCTGATAAAATAATACGATATATATGGGGTCTTCCCCAATTTTATAATTAATCAAATATTAGGTGATTAATGTGTCATAGAAATCTAATTACTAATAAACCCTAATTAATTGACACATATAACATAATTAAGCATGTAAAAGCACTTAACAATTGATGCACAAAATATCAAGATTCATATAATCATGACAAAACATGCAAGTTTTTATCATGGATTGCATATATTCACATATTCACGTATTAACAATTAATAAAGAAAGTAACAAGATTGATATTAACGCATAAATCCCAACTACACGTTAATAAATCACATAAAAAATTTCATGCAACCTAGGGTTTCTATAATTTTCAAAACCTAAATTTTTTTCATAAAGGTCGATCAACCTAAAAACAAAAAATAGGGTTTCAAAAATTAAAACCTAGAAATCCATGTAAACATGCAAACAAACATTCAAGATTCGATTTTTTTGCGTTTAGGTAATTAATTACACCATATTAACAGCTCGTGATGCTACTGTTGGAATTATACTATCATGACAATCATATAAACATATAAACACGAGTCACGCAACGGAAGCATAGATCAAATACATGTAATTAACTAACCGTAATCAAATAGTAAACGTACCTTGTTTGCTAACACGTGAATCAAACAACTTAGCAAAATCACAAACCCTAGATTAGGGTTTGTATGAATCGATTTGGGGACAAATCAATTAAGCCACCACCAAATAATCCAATTGTTGGAAAATTTAGTGCACTTGTGGGAATAGTTCACACCTTGTAATGGGTTAGGAGGTACGGAGTGTACACCCATAAGGTCCATGAACACCCTGACTCTTGTAGTGGTTTGTATTTGTAGTGCTTGGTGAAAGTACTGTTGTGGTTACCACTGATTATCAATGTTTCCACGGAAGATTTCCAATGGATCGTGTTTCCACCGGCTGGTGTTTCCACCGAGTGGTGTTTATTAAGTAGTGTTTACGAAGCGCTGGGTGTTTCCATAAGTAGTGTAACCTTGATAGCACTATGAAAGTACTGATGAAAGTATCTGCTTGTACGGTTTTGACCTATTCAAGTGGCAGTTTCAACCGCTTAATGACCACGTTTAATTGGTCATGTAACCACTAACGGCTATAATGGGGATAATTATGAGGCTATTAATGGGCCGATTAATACTCATAATTCCATTGAATTAGCCAAGAGTATTATCCTATAAATAGGATATCGGATTATGCATGAAGAACACACAGAAAACACTAAACACTTATAAGTGCAAGGGTTATTGAATTGTGCCTAATTCTATAACTACATTTGGTCTTATCCCAAGTAGATATTCGTGATACCCATGCATTAGGGTCGAATAGTTTACTTTGGAAAGTGATCACACGATTCAAGTGATATCGGCAACCACCAAGTGGTATCGTACTGCTGACCGTTTATTTGTTTTCTGACAGTTGCACATTTCTGCCGAAGTTGATTATCTTATCCTGCTCGGGAGATACATACCAACAATCAAAGTAAACTATTTTGTGATAATCAATGGCAACTGCTGCAATGAAACACATGGCTTCAAACTTTGCTAAGCTGGACAAGTTTGAAGGGGTGGACTTTAGGAGGTGGCAGTAGAAGATGCACTTCTTGCTGTCAAGTATGAGTGTGGTGTATGTGCTAATTCCACTCCAATTCTGATGATGGGGATGATGCTACGGTTGAGCGATCGGAGGATGAGCAAATGGGAGAATGATGACTACATATGCAGAGGCTTAATTCTCAATGGTATGTCTGATTCTCTGTTTGATATTTATCAGAACTTTGAATCTTCCAAAGAATGTGGAATTCCTTGGATGCTAAATATATGGTTGAGGATGCATCAAGTAAGAAGTTTCTTGTTAGTAATTTCACAAATTACAAAATGACTGATTCAAGACCGGTTATGGAACAATACAATGAACTTCTTGGAATACTTGGAAGGTTTACACAACACAATATGAACATGGATGAGGCCATTAAAGTCTCATGTGTCATTGACAAACTCCTTCCTTCTTGGAAAGATTTCAAGCATACCTTGAAACATAAGAAAGAGGAGTTAACTCTCGGTTGAGTTGGGCAAGTCATCTGCGCATTGAGGAATCTCTCAAGGTGCAGTATAATGACAAGCCAAAGAGTAGCAATGCTACTGGACCATCTGTTGTCAATATGGTGGAGCATAACAACTCCACTAGGTACAATGACAACAAAGGCAAACGCAAATATCATGATAACACAAGGGCAGATCCTAACAAGAAAGCAACACCTACTTGTTGTAAATGTGGCAAGACTGGTCACATTAAAAGGGATCAGAAGGTGTTAAAGTTGGTGATAAAGCCAATGGATCAGGCACTAATGGTTCAGGGAGTGGTGGTTCAACCAACTCACCGAAAGGTCAGAATATGTTTAATAAGTCTTTTCAGATTTATTATGTTACATATGTATCTGAATCTTTTATGTGCAGGATGATGATGTTGCGTGGTGGGTTGACTCTGGTGCAACAGTTCATGTGTGCAAAGATAGAAGCTGGTTCAAGACTTATGAGTCACTGAATGATGGTTCTATTCTTCACATGGGAAATGAGTCAACAACCTTGGTGCATGGTCGTGGTTGTGTAGATCTTAGGTTTAGTTCTGGAAAGATTGTAACTTTGTTTAATGTTATTCATGTTCCTGATATAAGGAAAAACTTGGTTTCAAGTAGTGTTTTGAATAATCATGGATATAAACAAGTTATTGAGTCTTATAAATTTGTGCTTTCTAAGAATGGTGTTTTTATTGGTTTTGGTTATTTATGTAATCAAATGTTCAGGCTTAATATTATCACTGACAGTGTTATTTCAGCTTTTGTGACCACATATAACCAGACTGACTCTATCCTATGGCATGCAAGACTTGGCCATGTACACTATAAAAGAATGCAAGATATGTCTAAGGATGTGTTGATCCCAGCTTTTGACATGGACACTGAAAAGTGTAAAACTTGCATGTTGACCAAGATTACCAAGAAACCCTTTCAGGGTGTTAGTCGTGAAATGATGAGCTCCTAGAGCTAATACCAGTGCTCTGTGGATTTGCATGCCACTCCATCTTTGGGAAATAAGAAGTACTTTGTGACGTTTATTGATGATGCTTCTAGGTTTTGTTATGTTTATTTGTTACATACTAAGGATGAAGCATTAGATAAATTCAAAGTGTTTAAAACTGAAGTTGAATTACAACTTGGGTCTTTGATCAAAAGATTAAGGACCGATAGGGGAGGTGAGTACATGGATACTCAGACTTTCTCTATTGGTATTATCCATGAAACGATGCCCTTATACTCCTCAGCAAAATGGTATTTGAAGGAAAAAATGGTGTCTTGAAGGAGATGGTTAATACCATGTTATCCTATTCAGGACTGAGTCAAGGGTTCTGGGGTGAAGCTATGTTAACAACTTGCTATTTATTAAATAGGGTTCCCAACAAAAGGAACAAGGTTACCCCTTATGAACTCTGGACTAAGAGGAAACCCAACCTGAACTATCTCGTGGTCCTGGGGTTGTAGGGCTGTTGTAAGACTCCACGATCCAAAGCAAAATACTTTGGGTGAAAGAGGCATTGTCTGCATCTTTGTTGGATATGCTGAGCATTCCAAGGCTTTTAGGTTCTATGTTATTGAACCTAATGAACATGTTTCAGCTAACTCAATAATTGAATCAATGGATGCGATTTTGATGACAATAGATTCTCATCAGTCCTATATCAAGTCGAGGATTCCTAATGGAACTCATGACACTGGTGTATCGAGGTCCTCGATGGTGAACCATCGGTGGTCCCTGATGAGGTTGTGGTTCAACAACCTGAACCCTCTGGCTTAGAAAAGCAAAAGGGTCAGGGCTCCAAAGTCATTTGGACCTGAGTTTCAACTATACTTGGTTGAAGGAACAAGGGATGAGGTCTCACACCAATACTCCTATTGCTTCATTGTTGAGGATGATCCCAAGACATTTGAAGAAGCAATGAAGTCCCGTGATATTGCTTTCGGAAAGAAGCAATCAACGATGAGATGGATTCCATCATGGGGAACAACACTTGGGTGTTGGTTGATCTACCTCCGGGTTGCAAACCTCTAGGTTGCAAATGGATTTTCAAGAAGAAAATGAAGGTAGATGGAACTATTGAAAATTTCAAGGCTAGACTTGTCATTCAGGGCTTTAAACAAAAGTCAGGGATAGACTATTTTGATACTTATGCCCCTGTGGCTCGTACATACCATAAGATGCTAATTGCTATGGCATCTTTTCACAATCTGATTATTCATCAGATGGATGTGAAGACAGCTTTCTTGAATGGTGAATTAGATGAGGAGGTTTATATGAACCAACCTCAGGGCTTCATCATGCCTGGCAATGAAAACAAGGTGTGTAAACCGATTAAGTCTCTTTATGGACTTAAGCAGGCACCTAAGCAATGGCATCAAAATTTGATGAAGTGGTTTTGTCTAGTGGTTATGTTCTTAACCAAGCTGACAAATGTGTATATAGCAAATTTGATGAATCGGGTAAAGGAGTCATCATTTGTCTATATGTTGATGACATGTTGATCTTTGGCACTGACCAAAATCAGTTGACCGACAAAGGAATTTTTGTCATCAAGGTTCTCCATGAAGGACATGGGGTGATGTTATCCTTGGTATAAGGATTAAACATGAAAGTAAAAGAATTTCTATCTCTCGGTCTCATTATATTGAGAAGGTACCGAGGAAATTCAATTACTTTGATTGTACTCCAGTGAGTACACCTATGGATACTTGTGAAAGCCGATGCCTAATCATGGCAAGGCGTATCTCAACTTGAGTATTCTAGGGTAATTGGTCTGCTGATGTATGCCATGACTTGTACAAGACCTGATATTGGTTTTGCGATTGGGAAAATTGAGCGGTATACTAGTAATCCTAGTGCTCATCATGCAAGCAGCTTCAAAGGGTATGAAGTATTTGAAGAGAACTATGGATTATAGTCTCGATATAACTGGTTACCCATCGGTGTTGGAAGGATACAACGATGCAAGTTGGATCATAACGAAGACAATTCGCCTACCAGCTTTGGGGTATTCCTACTTGGTGGAGGTGCAATTTCTTGGGAATCCAAGAAGCAAACTTGCATCACCGCTCAAAAATGGAATCTGAATTTGTGGCTTTAGCAGCTTCTTGGTAAAGAAGTGAATGGTTGAAAAACTTGCTTCTTGAGATTCCACTGTGGCCTAAACCTATAGCACCTATTTCTTTCTGGTGTGTGATAGTGCAGCTACATTGGCTAAGGCTTATAGCCAGATGTACAATGGTAAGTCTAGACACTTAGGTGTCGGACATAGCATGATTCGTGAGCTTATCATGAATGGGGTGGTATCTATAGAGTTTGTGAGATCTCAACGGAACTTAGCTGATCACTTGACGAAGGGTCTGGCTAGAGACTTGGTTATAAAGTCTGCTAAAGGGATGGGTTTAAGTCCAACTTAGTCACTGAATGCTAGGACACCCAACTCCCTCCTAAGGAAACTTGGGAGCTGAGTTCAATGTGGAAAGTGAACATTCAGGACTGGAGCACATGTTTTATTTACATCCCAAGGTTGTGCTCCTGAAAGGAGGATGAAGTCTTTACTTCTTAATGGTTAATTTTCTTTGGAAAAGTCCTTGGCAGGAGCATGAATAAAAGAGGAACCACCTATGTAAATGTTGAAGTTTTGCCGCCTTCAGAAGCTTTGGACTTTAGCTTCTACAACATTTATTAATTTGGATATGGACACATGGCTTGTATAGTGTCAGGAGTTTTTAAGTGTTTGAAAACTTGTGTGTATTTTATCTTCAGGTATTCAAATGGGTTGAAGGGTTCAATTCTTAGAACACCTTGATTCTCGAATATTTGAAACGTGTAATTTACTAAGATGGAAATTCAATCCTCGGGACATTTTCATTTATGCACATGTTTTGCTTGATGTTTAATTTTCATGCAAAGGAAGTAAACTAAATTTGGGGAGGATTGTTGGAAAATTTAGTGCACTTGTGGGAATAGTTCACACCTTGTAATGGGTTAGGAGGTACGGAGTGTACACCCATAAGGTCCATGAACACCTTGACTCTTGTAGTGGTTTGTATTGGTAGTGCTTGGTGAAAGTACGTTGTAGTTACCACTCGATTATCGTGTTTCCACCGAGCAGTACTTCCACGGATCGTGTTTCCAATCGAGTGGTGTTTACTGAAGTAGTGTTTACACTGAAGCGGTGGTGTTTCCAGCGAAGCGTGTGTAACCAGCGATAGCACTATGAAAGTACTTGATGAAAGTACGCTTGTAACGGTTTTGACCTATTCAAGTGGTAGTTTCAACTGCTTAATGACCACGTTTAATTTGTCATGTAACCACTAACGGCTATAATGGGGATAATTATGAGGCTATTAATGGGCCGATTAATACTCATAATTCCATTGAATTAGCCAAGAGTATTATCCTATAAATAGGATATCTGATTATGCATGAAGAACACACAGAAAACACTAAACACTTATAAGTGCAAGGGTTATTGAATTGTGCCTAATTCTATAACTACGTTTGGTCTTATCCCAAGTAGATATTCGTGATACCCATGCATTAGGGTCGAATAGTTTACTTTGGAAAGTGATCACACGATTCCAAGTGATATCCGGCAACCACCAAGTGGTATCAGTTACTGCTGACCGTTTATTTGTTTCTGCTGAACAGTTGCACATTTCTGCTGAAGTTGATTATCTTACCCTGTTCTGGGAGATACACATCAACACCAATTGGGATTATCTCTACGTTTTCGCACATGCGTACTTTTTGTGATTCAATTAGAATGCTAGTTCAAGGATCACGAAAGCAAACCAAACACTTTGGTTATCCTCAAAGTCGATCCAAAACCCTAAAAGGGATTTGTAATTAATCGACTAAGGGACAAGAGGAAGAAAAGCTTGATTAGGTTTTCCATGGATTATCACACAATGAATATAAGGGATTGTGTTTATAGTGTGTTAACTTTGGGACCAAGAAAGCAATCCCACACTCCTTGGGTTGGGTTTTCGTCCGATTAAGAGAAGGGGAGAGGATTTCTAGATCCTTCTCTCCTTCTATTTACATTTGGGTCTTCATCTTTCGTATGACGACCGTTAACTAATTCCCATTAAGTTATAACGACCGTTAGCCATTTACTTCATGATCTAATAATTAAAACATAACTATTATTTATTAATTATAATTGAATTGAATCTCATATGTAACACGTGCGATCCTATAGGCTCGAGTTCGAATCCGAACATACGACTATTAATTATGTCTATAAACTAACAATAAAAACTTCCATATGTCTTGAATCACATATCTAGCTTTTATTTGTTGATACCCCTTCACTTCTCACCACATGCTTTTTAAATATGCCTTTTAGGAAAATCAATGTATAACAATACCAAAGTTCCATGAATCAATATGCTAATGAGACAAACTAAGGACATGAGACCACATAATTTAACCTTATAAGCATAGTAAGGCCAAATATAATCTCCTTACAGAAGTTACTAGCAAAAATTAAGGTATGTTAAAATTACAGATTCTGCAAAATACATGCAAATGTTACGGATTTCAATTACTTTAAATGCACAAGATCAGTAATGAACACAATGTGTTTGCTTTAGTAAACTAGTTGAGCTAAAAAAAGAAACTGAATAAAGCTATATCCACACTACAAGAAAAGGAGGCTTATAGGACGCCTGTTAGTGTCCTATAAAAACAGTTTATAGGACCTTTTACCTAATAGGACCAAAATAAAAGTGTCCTGTAGGAAGGGGTTGTAATAGATATTTAGGACATTTATTAGCGTCCTAATAAACTCGAACATTTTAAAATTAATTCTTTGGTCCTATAAAAATGTTTATGCGACCAAAATGACGTCCTAATAGACCACATTATAGGATGCTATACGGTGTTTTAATATATGCTTGCCCATTTGTTATGTTTTGGAACACTTTCATGGGTCCTGACACACATTTTCATAGGACGAAAACGTAATGGATAGAGTCTTATTTTAGCAGCAAGAAAATGGTCCTAATACATAGGTGCTTTGTTAGGACCAAATTTAGTGTTATAAAAGACATTTTGCCCCATGTTTATATGTCCCGGGGTTCAAAATAAATTAATTAACTAAAAACAATATATAAAGACAATCTTTAATCTCAAAAGAAAAATCGTCTTATTTCATATATAATATGAATATGTAAAATAAACTCATCATAAATATCATGATTGTTATATATGTATAACAGATAAAATATGTTTACAATAAAAGCGTATATATTACTGTCAACAAGTTTACAAATAAAGACAAAATATATATTTTTTTTATAATTATAGTTTCCGTCTATTTAGTAGTTATAAATTTAAATTAAATAGTTATTTGGATATATATGTGACATACTTATAATTATTTATTTATTTATTGTTATTTTTTTGTAAAGGACCTTCCATCCGGTAAAATATACTACTCTAAAAAAAGTTAAGCACAATAGAATGTGGCTGAAATACCACATTAACCTCAAGCAGCCGCTTGAACAACCACTAAATCATTCATGACAGGCCAGAAATGATCAACTAGCTACATACAACTAAAACACCAAAACAAAAACAAGCATAAACTAAGACACATCAACCTTTATGCTAAACAAAGGAAAATCAACGTATCCAAGTCTAATGTCATGGATGACACCAGCATTTAATTGGGCCGCAGATTGACCACAATCATCAAAATAATCATCTTCATACTCATTTTAGTCACATGTACCATATTTCTATTGCTTCAAAAGACTTCTCTCGTTCCCTCCACTACCAAAATAATTAGTCTCATTAGGATATTCTAGAATTTCACCATTGTCGCTATCGGAAACAACCACATTACCCACCTTAGAGAATGGGTTACCCACCTTAGTTGAAGAATCAACCTTTTTTTAGAGGTTTACCATCATCATCCACAAGAGTAAATTTCCCTTACACTGGTACAAAGAGTGGTATTGGTTACTCCAAAAATGTGTGACGATATGCATATAGTCACACACGTTTTTTTATGTGTGTCACCAAAGATCGTGCCACTGTAGGTGGCATATGGTGACATTGTTGAGTTCGTGGCCTTTTTCATTGAAAAACAGTGACCAAAACCCGAATATGTGTGACAAATTAGGCACAAGTTTTGTTGGATTAATCAGTATTTGTGACATTAAACACTTTATAGTCACACGAATGGTTTTTTAGAGTAACTATTGTTCGTCTTTTGGCCACATAAATATATAATATATGTGACATTTGAGATGATTTATTCAAGTAATTGTGTATTATGTGTGACTATTTCCCGTCCTGTGGCCACATGAATATATAATAAGTGTGACGTTTGTGATGATTTAGTCACACAACGGGTGTTGTTTTGTTGGAGTTAGTCACATATAATTTAAAACAAGGTGGCTAAAAGTGTTAATAAGTGTGACTGTATGAGCATTAGTCTAATGCATCATCTCTATCTATACGACTATACAATATTATAAAGCAATTATATCCCAAACCTAACGTAAAATTTTCAAATCTATCCAAACCTACCCCGTATCACTCTCTTTTTCCTGCCCAGTAAAATTTTCAGTGCACCGTTCACTGGTTGCACCATGAATCCCAAGCAGGCCTGCCCAAGCCCATGAGCAAGTCCAAGAAACCCATTCTGTCCGGCACTTTGAATAGGCTTTCTCACTACACTAGACACCCCAAAAGAAACACCTTGAGCTAGATCTTTTGTCTCTTGTAAAAATCCATCACCTACCCCGGTAATCCTTCTTGACCATACCTGGACCCCAAAATTTACTACTACCTCCGTCCCAAAACTATAGTACCCATTTGACTTTTCGGTCTTTCTTTTTCAACTTTGACCTTAAATATTTTTGTTTGTGTTATATAATAGTTGATGAAAATTATACCAAATAAAAATACATTTAAAACACAATCCATTTATATAATTTGCATCAAGTATTATATAACAAAAACAAAAATACTTAAGGTCAAAGTTGCGAAAGAAAGACCGAAGAAGTCAAAGAGGACTATAATTTTGGAACGGAGGGAATATTAATATAAATTTACATTATGAAGACCAGAAGTTTTTAGATTATAATGTATAGATATTTAGTAAAGAATTTACACCAGAACCTAGAAATATATTTTTAAAAGGTGAAGCCTAGAAATGTTAAGAATAACATAATAATAAATTGGAAATTTTTACAACACAATTTGCAGTATAAAGGCTAGAAATATAAAAAAATAAAAATAATAATAATAATTGAAACCTGCTTCGAGCGGAGTTGAAGAAACTATCCATCTGATTCTGATAGTATATTACCTTTTCTAAAGATGTGCAAGGTCCAATGATCCCTTGAATTTTGATATCCCTTGAACAATTCATCTCAAGTTCAAAAATCGAAAGAATAATAAATTAAACCATGAACACCTTACCTGGTTTCTAGATTAATAGCTTTAAAATCGGAGCAACGATGGTGAATGGAGTTGGCTCTGGTTTGTGTGGATCTATTCGACGATTGTCGTATGATGAAGATGATGAACTTTGTAGTTGGTGATGAACTAATGGATATGATTCGATTTTGGGGGAAAAAGATAAGGATGAGTGTGCAGCTGAATAAAAGGGATCTGAGAATGTAATTTTGATTTTGGGGGAAAATGAGGGCGGGATATGATGAAAAATTTGAGGGAGAGACAAAATTTTGGGGAAAACTTTATATTAGGTTTTGAAGGGGAGACATAATTTAGAAACACATTTGTGATATGATGTGACTATTGTAAACCCTATAGTCTCATGATCGTGCTACAATTAAATATGACTATACACATTAGGTTTTGGCAAGCAAACACACACTAAACTTTAGACACACATATTAACTTACGTGATCATATGTATCAAATTTTGGTTACACTTAATCATGTATGTCTATGGTTTAGTGTGACCATAGACATTTTGGTCACACTATTCAAGTGTGTGACATATATTTGTCCCTTTTAAATGCATATCGTGACTAATGCTTCAAACTTACTTTTCAGATGTCACAAATTTCAAATTCATATGTGGCTAAATAATCAGCAAAAAAATAGCAGCCACTTTTAAATAATGTGTGACAAACTTGACTATATGATTTAGCCACATACATAATTACTTCATGTGACCATATATGGATTTTGGTCACACTATTGAATTGTGTGACATATTTTTGTCACATATGTATATATATAGTGTGACTAATATTTCAAACTTATTTGTATCTGTCACACGTCCCAAATTATAAGTGACTAGATAATCAAAAACAAATTATCAATTACTTGTAGTCACATAAATATACAAATGTGTGACAATGAAATTTTGAAATGGTCACACAAGTCGGATCAAGTGTGGTTGTTTATTTTATTCTGGTACATTTAGTCACATAAATATCTGACTGTGTGGCCGTTCAAAAAATAACACGTATGACGAAATCTCAGATTTGTACTTGTGTTAATAATTAGCTTTTAAATCTTTCAAATTTTGTCAATAATAGGAGTAGTACTAGTGCTACCACAATCGCCAAAAGCATAAGTACAAAGAGAGGAAGAAGTACTAGGCTTAGTAGTCGTGGCCTGCTCCTTCTCCTTACCATTCGGAGGAAAACCAACAACACCCTCCTCACCCAACGAATTCAAAACATCAAAAGGATTGGAAGAGTTTATTGTTCGTACCTCATTTATCATTAGAAGAAGAAGTCTCCTTTTGAACCTTAGGATTCGAACCTTGCTTGGTAGCTGCCGTCGATATAGGTCTCCAAAACTTAGGTTTTGGCTTGTTAAGCCTAACACCACCAATGGCCGAGATTGAGAAGAACCAACCACACTCTTCCCTTTATTCTTTTTATTTCTTACCTTAATGAAGCCCTATTCATGATTATCCACCGGATCAAACACATTGTTTGCCACACTAATGTCATTTCGAATAGTCTTCTGACACATTTAGGACAATCAAAAAGATCCTGCCCAAATGATTTACAATCAATAAAATGAGGAGGCTTCCATTCATATTTGACTTTAATAATTTTAGTAGTATCACCATTACCTTCTTCATTCAGAATAACCATTGCAACTTGGCTCTTCAATTCAGAATCCGCGCTTAATTCAACTAAGGCACGAGCAAAATTAATACGGCCCCATGACTCAACACACATAGAACTTGTGAATGCATCCAACATAATAGGTTTCCCTACTTGCTTAGCAATCAAGCTCAAACCATCATCCGAATAAGCAACTAAAGGAACTTTACGCAGTTTAATCTAAGCCGAAACCTTGGTCACCTCATTTCTATTAAGGGATAAAGTAGGAGTCTATTTGTTGAGAATGATAGGCGAGTTACGAATTAACCAAGGTCCTCTTTTCAAAACACGATCCACACCATCTTTGGTAGCGAACTTAAAAATATATACACCATCAACATTTTTCATTAGCTTTTGTAATCCAAATTTCCCCCACGTATTGGTGACGTAACTTTTAACATTAGGGAAAGCAATGGTCTTACAGACGAAATAACCCACCAAGGTGTTATCATAACAGCTCATAACCTTCTCCATAGCAGCCCTAGGTAGCAATGTGTCATGTTTATCCACACTCTCCTCATTGACCAAAGACCGAAAATGAACTTTCTATATTGGACGGTCCACACGAGCCGTAGCGATAACATTAGCAAATGACGGGCTCTGAAAAGGAGCGTCACTCACATTTGTGTTAGCCCTTAGATCAGTACCCACGTTAAGAACATGCTCTTTGTTAGGGGCAACAACAAGTTTAACAAAAAGCCGCTCCACAGTTCCCTCATTTTGATTAGCATTTATAGTAGTCGAGCTTGTTACACCATCAATAGAACGCGCCGTGTTATTACCAGACACGACATTAACATTCCCATCATCATAAACGACAGTAGTACCAGTTTTTTTCTCCTTATAACCTCTCTCTCCCCCTCTCCTTGTTGAACTTAAGAAACCTCTCTACATAATAACTACATGTACACTAACAACCCTATCTTACAACAATCGAGGTACTACTTTCAAATCAAAACCACAAAACCAGCACAAACACAGTGAAACAAAACAAATAATAACAATAGTATACTATGTTAAGCATACACAAATCGAGAACCATCAAACCCAGCAACAAACAAAAATATGGATTAATAAACACAAACCGATAAAGGATCTGTTTGTGTTTATAGATCAGGTCACACCTTAAGATACTAACCCTAGATCGTTACAGAGACTAACTCTAGATCCAAAAACAAAACCCTATTTAAAGTTCAGGAATGATATATATGTGATTATAAGATTAAGTTGGATGTGTATGCTAATTTTGAGCTTTTGGAAGATATATATGCAATTACAAGTTTAAGTTTGATATATACGCAATTTTGAGCTTTTGCAGTGATATATATGCAACTCCCCTTTTGTAGTATATGAATCAGGGGAGTTTAAGTTGGGCTAGTATTAGTTGGGATTTTTGTAATAGATGGATTATTGTACATATTTAGATTTTTAAATGTTAATATATATAATTATATATAATCCATACCCTTAACTGGTTGTTTTGCCTTTTCTGTTGGTAAAAGGTCAAAGACTCGATAAATATATTACTCTAAAAAATATTTAAATACAAAAGATAAGGGTGAATCCCATATCTCAGCCCATTACATAGGCGAAAAAGTTACATAACCTGATACTTCCTATTTTCTAAACAAGAAAATAAACCACTACTCAAAAGATAGCATTAGACTCCTATGAAAACAAAATTACTTCCTACCAAGGCCTTGGAGTTTGATACCATACGTGTCATAAAGAGCATCCAAATTCTCTGGAAGATCGTATCCGCATAGTCGTCATAATCATCTTCACGATCATGACCACCACCAAATAGGTTCATTGACTCATCAAAATTCTTCACAACCTCCTCTTTATCACTGTCGAAATCAACAATCTCTCCCACCTTAGAGAATCAGTTAACCCTCTTAGTAGAAGAAGTAGACGAAGTAGACGAGGTAGACGGGAAATCCTTTTTATTACCCGGATAATCAACCTTTTTAATAGGATTACCATCATCATCCACAAGAGTAGCTTTTCCATCAATAAGAAGCTTTTCAAACTCCCCAATTTTCTCAACAATAGGGGTAGGACTAACCTCGTTAGCTTCCATTGAATCGGTGGCACCCGTATCCATCACTTTAGGAGCCACCACAGTCTCCTTCACTTTGTCATCAATCACAATTGGATCTTGTGATACACAACTAGTCTATTGAGACCCCTCCTTATTAGTAGCCATTGTAGTACTAGATTCAGTCAGAATCCCTTCCTTGGTAACATTAGTAGGCATGGTACAATTATCAGTATCAATCGTGTTAAGAGCTTCAAACGCATTAGATGTAACAACCTTAGTTCCACTAGTTCTAGCCACATCCGCCACCTTTTTCTTAGTACCATCCACCTTTTTGGTCACAGAAGGTGCTTTAGGTTGATAACGAACCTTAGTACCTACATTAGGTTTAGTAAATCCCCCTTTACCAGGAACACTTTGACCACCATTCTTACCCTTATTCTTGCTAATGACCATTTGAAAACCATCATTTACACTCTGGGTAGGCTGAGTATGAGATGGGACAGATTTAGGACAATCCCCCAGAGTATGACCAAACAACTTGCACTTATCACACCTTGGCGGTTTCCATTCGTATTCAACCCGAATCTTTTCAATAGTAGAACCCGACCCATCAAGTAAGGGTATTTCAACATTGAGACTCTCCCGAAGAACCTTATCCGCCTGAACTTCAATCAAGCACCTAGCAAAGCTACTGCGGCTCCAAGAATCCAAGCACATTTGACTTGTGTAAGAATCTAACATTTTCGTTGTACCAATCAATGTAGCAAGGAGACTAAAATCATCAGAAAATATGGCAAGAGGAACATATGAAATTTAACCCACACTGGAATGTTAGTCAAATCCTCTTTAAGCAGATTAGTATTCAACGTCCAAGTTTTAAGAATAATTGGCACATTCCTAATCATCCACGGTCCGTTTTCCAGAACATCATCAACACCTTTACGAGTGGAAAAGTTAAAGAAAAATAACCCCTTAGCATTCATCATAACCTTTTATATACGATACTTGGCCCACTTATTACAAACGTGATAATCAACAATCGGAAAAGCATTACGTTTACCAAGAAAATAACCATAAAGGGTATTCTCAAATTTAGAGTTTACCTCCTCCACGAATTTCATAGAAATAGAGAGATCCACCCCCACTAGACTTGTTACTACATTCCAACCTACGAAAATTAGACTTGCGCTTCGTAGAATCAATTGACCTAGCACCCGCATATGAAACCAACTTCACACTCGGGACACCCGTTGGTTGGGGCTAATTATGAACTTTGGGAGACGAATTAGAAGCAACATTAGTATCATTGTCCACATTCTCCGCATTCGTTACTTCAACACCACGCATAGCCTCTTCAAAAGTCTTACACGCCTCCAAAACAACCGGATCAAGACCATAATTCTGCTCTTGTAGAAATGACTCACCAAGGCTAACAGTAGGGTACGGAACAATTGTAAACCCATGAGCTATGTTTACCTCCTTTGTAGTCCCAACATAATGAGTAGAGGGATGCTCCACCACACACGAAGTGTTATTAGCATTATAATTCACATTACCATGAGATTCGACACCCATAGGAGTAGCAAGGGAAACCGGCTTCACTTGTTTAGAAGAACTAGCATTAATCTCAGAAAATGGTGGAAATTCAAATGGAATAGCATCCTCTACATCCAAATTATTACCACTATCAGCATCCTTAGTCGTAGCTTGCTCAACATCAGGTCCAAAACCAGTGTTAGTAGCAGGTTCAAACCTAAACTCCCCAAGGCTACTACGGTTATTAGTAGCAGATTCAAGGCTATTAGTAACAGTTTCAGAATCGTTTGTTCCAGTACTAGTCACATTACCATCAGAATCATGGTTAGGGTTTCGCAAAACCCTAACAGCTCTTCGTGGTTGAGATACACCAGTGATACCAGAATCTTGTTCCTTCAAATGAGTCATACGTGCATCCAATTCATCAATGTTAACTACAGGACGTGGCTTACTAATATTATAATCTCCCAAACTCGACATCACAGCATCAAACACCCTTAAACAGTAGACCGACTTAAAAATAAACAAGAAGTACTTCACTCTTCTGAACGATTAAAACCCTGGTTTAAAGGCAGGGTTTTTGAGCCATAAATATGTAATGATTAACTCATGATATGCTGATGATGTCCCAAATCAGTACAATGTTTGCAATTAAGATGGAATTAAATAGCAAACAAACTGACTTAATAAACCCTAATAACAGATCAAAGAGAAAACCCTGAGAAAAAACAAAATCGACTAGAAATCAGAACCAAAGACAAGATAAGAATTAAACAAGATCATACACAAGGTATAATCGAAGGTTAATTCAGAGTTGTGATTGGAATGACTGAAGATCGATTAGTTTGAAAAGAGAAAAGTTAGTGTTGATGCATAATCTGGAGCGGGCAGGATTCAACGACTCTCCTTGGCCGTTAGTCGTCTTCTCGAGCCCTAAGTAGACCTGTCAACAAAGAGAACCCGTTAGGAGTGGACCCGAGGCCGTAGCCCCGGGGTCCACCTCCGACGATCACGTTAGTATACGATGTAGCATATCAAAGTTAGGGTTAGAGATAACCTGTCATGTATTTATAGGGGATGGATTAGGGTTTAGGCGTAGAGTGGGCCGCATCTGCCGGGCCTGACCCATTCCTGGCCTAGTCCGGACCATACGTCTACAAGCCCCACAAGTTTAGTATGAGATAGCGCATGGCTATGTTATGCTAAACTTAAGTTCTGTTCATGGCCGCGTAGGTGAAAGTGGATCCCGCATGCTGCATCCTGGGTAAGGGCGTACCTTTTGTACCAGCAGTGACGTAGCATGGTGCGACAGAAGACGTGCTTCTGTAGCATAAGTGCGCGCTGTGCACGACAAAGGGGTGCGACAGAAGACGTGCTTCTGTAGCATAAGTGCGCGCTGTGCGCGACAAAGGGGTGCGACAGAAGACGTGCTTATGTAGCATAAGTGCGCGTTGTGCGCGACAAAGAAGACGTATGCGCATACGGAAACAGTGGTATATATACCCTGGTAGCCCCCCAAGTTTGATGGTACTACTCGTGTAGGAGCATTAAACTTATTTAATCAATTTAGAATTGATTTCTGCTTTTCGGTAATATGAGAACACGAAACATAGTTTATTCGTGGTCCCACGGATGGCGCCAACTTGTTGATGCATAATCTGGCGCGGGCAGGATTCAACGACTCTCCTTGGCCGTTAGTCGTCTTCTCGAGCCCTAAGTAGACCTGTCAACAAAGAGAACCCGTTAGGAGTGGACTCGAGGCCGTAGCCCCGGGGTCCACCTCCGATGATCAAGTTAGTATGCGATGTAGCATATCAAAGTTAGGGTTAGAGATAACCTGTCATGTATTTATAGGGGATGGATTAGGGTTTAGGCGTAGAGTGGGCCGCATCTGCCGGGCCTGACCCATTCGTGGCACAGTCCGGACCATACGTCCACAGTTAGGGTATCGTTTTTCTCAAAAATCGCCAAAGGGAGTACTGTGTTTTGCCTTTTGTTTAAACTCTAAATTATACTAATTGTGTAGTTGTTAAATAACAATAAAAGTCTTTTTGCCTACCAATCCACTAAATTTTCTCAAAGCAGTTAGAATTACATAATGACCACCATTTGTGGACACTAAACTTTTAACTAACTCACATTTCTCTGATCACAGATGCCTTAAAAAAATATTTGAAATCTAATTATCCGCAAAATATTTCCTTTTCTGAGCTTGAATTTCGTGATGAGCTTGATATGGTTTTCATGTTGCACCATGAAAACATCGCCCCTTTCATCGGTTATTGTGAAGAAAGCTATGCAATTGTTTCTCAGTATGCCATCAATGGAAGCCTTGATAATCAACTCAAAGACCCCAATAAGAGTATAACTTGGACTCAGCGCCTAAAAATTTGCATTGGGGTAGCAAAAGGACTCAGATATCTTCATTCGGGATTGGGGGAATCCAAGAGAGTAATCCATGGAGACTTTGGTAGCAGAAAGATACTATTATACGACAATCTAGAAGCTAAAATTTGTGGGTTCCGCGAGTCATTTTTATTCCATGATGAATTAGGTAGCAGAATGATGAGAGAATTTGGAGCTAAACCCCCCCTTGTAGGCAACAGATATTACATGGATCCAGTTTACCGTCAAACCCGCATTCGCAACAAAGAATCGGATGTGTACTCGTATGGAGTGGTACTCTTTGAAATATTAACTGGGATGTTGGCTTGTGAAACAACGCGCATTAGAGATGAAGAGCCACTAAACCTGGTTGCTTTGGTCCGACGTTACTATGCTCACCAACTAGACAAGTTACTTGATCCACGGATAAGAGATGAAATTGATGCTAGTTCTTTATATACATTTAAAGAAATTGCATATAAATGCATTAGTTTCAACATAAAGGATCGCCCTTCATGGAATAAGATCATCAAGAGGTTGGAGGAAGCGTTGTATACTCAAGTAAGTCTTTTCATTTACTAATTTGAAGGATATGTAGTTGGTTTCATTTGCCACAACGGGAAAAATCATATAAAATAAGGTCTACTCGAGTATAGGCTATGTTATTTTCCAAAATCTGGAAGGTTATTGAAGGCTTATTATTATTATTTATTTATTTTATTTTTTTTTTAAATGCTAGTACTTCTTAACTTGTCTTTCTACTTATTTTCCTAACAATGACGCATGTAATATTTTTTTATGAAATACGAGTTAGAAACTAACATGAATTATGATATTAATAAGGACTTTATTTGCAGTGCCACGGAGCTGCTTCTTACAATACAAGAAGATTTAGAACACTAGAAGATTCTTTTATTCCACTAAAGGACATCAACATGGCCATTGGAGTTAAAGGTCAAGAAACTCGGATTGGTGATGGCGGATTTGGTGCAGTTTACAAAGGCCAGCCCTCTGAACGCTGGCAAAACCGTACAGTCGCCATCAAATGCCTACGTCCCGAAAGTTACCAAGGAGAGTATGAGTTCCGCAACGAGCTTAATATGATTTTCAGTTTCAACCATGAAAACATCATCCCTTTCATTGGTTACTGTGATGAAGGCAATGAGAAGATTATAGTTTATGAGTATGCTAGTAATGGCAGCCTAGATTGTCATATTAATGACAAGAATAGGAGACGTTGCTTGACATGGGAACGTCGCCTCAATATTTGCTTAGGGGCAGCAAGAGGACTTGATTATCTTCACTCAGGTCTTGGGGAGGACAACAAAGTAATACACAGAGATGTCAAGAGCGCAAACATATTATTGGATCACAATCTGGTAGCCAAAATTTGTGATTTTGGATTGTCAAAATCTGGCCCCACGAATCAGCCACTTACTCGAGTCTACACAAATGCTGCGGGTACCAACTTTTACATGGACCCAGTTTACCATGAAAGTGGCTTCCTCCGGAAAGACTCAGACGTGTATTCATTTGGGGTGGTAATGTTTGAGTTGTTGAGTGGAATGTTAGCATATAATCGAAGAAGGTTAGGAGATGGTAAACCAAAACCTCTCATAAATATTGTCCGACACTATTATGATTACAAACCAGAGTTGCTAATCGATCCGCTCATAAGAGATGAAATTGATAGCCGTTCTTTTGATACATATAGTAAAGTTGCATTTCAGTGCATTAGTTTCAATACAAGGGAACGGCCTACCATGGAAACGATCGTGGATCGGATTGAGGAAGCACTGGAATTTCATGTAAGTATTTTATTTTTATCAAATTATTATATTGCTTCTGCAAGCATGCTATAACTATGGTTGTGTGAAAATGTTGATATTGATCCATTTCTCATAATATGATAATCTACTTTAAGTATGTAAAGCTATTAATCATCGGCCTAAAAACATACCATAGGCAGATCATAGTTGTACACGACTTCTTTGCTTTAATGCAAGCTTTTTGTTGTCAAATGTCACTTTTGTTGGCCAATAAAAGTTTTGTGTACTTTTTTCGTTAACGGATGATGGAGCAGTGTCCAACACCTTGTATGAGATTTTTTAGTGCTTAATACCACTTTTCGATTAACGAATTCTGATTTGATAAAGTTGTTAGTTAGGCAGGCATCTTGTACATTACTGTACCGTGTACTGTATTTTTTGCTTAACGTGCATTTGGTTCAACTACTTTTTTGTGTAGGTGAGTAAGCAAAGAAAATCATCCGGCGTCGTTTGAGTAATTACTCATTATTAAAAGTTTAGTTTCTTGATTCATTTTATGTTATGAGCTATGAATTCTTGGGAATGTGTATGCGTAATTTAAGACACATGTATCAGTGATGATTTTGACCTCTCTCCTGCTCAGTTAAAGACTGCTGGAATTCAAGATTTTTCTCTTAACTAGGTTGCTTTATAGCTTGCGTAATTTGTATCTATTATGATGGTTTTTTGTTTGGAGGTCTAGTTGGTTGTAGCTAGTTGTCGTTTATGGCATGTCATAAATGATTAGTGGTTGTGTCAAGCGTTTGCTTGCGGTTAATGTGGTACCTCAGCCACATTCCATTGTACTTAAACGTTTTTTTGGAGTAATATATTTTACCGGGTGGAATGCCCTTTACCCAAAAAAAAAAAAAAAAGACACATGTATCAGATTACCAAATGTGAAGTTATCAAAGCCAGGTGCACATGGATACAAGTGATAGTGATCATAAATGATTAACAAAAATTAAAACCCTAGACTCTCTCTCTAAGCGGCGAATTCATAATCTCTAATCGACTTTTTTCGTTTTTGCTGAATTCTACCGTGGTATTCAATTCAATGGAATCTTTTTATTACTAGTAATTCTTAATGACTTTAAGATATTAATATCCGATTCTTATATATCTTTGCTACTGTGCTTTTCAATTCAATTGAATCTTTTAATTAATTCTTACCTTAAGATATTAATTATTTGATTCTTCAATATCATTGATACGTTTCTTTTTTGAGCTATTACTCATACATTAGTGGTGTGTTCATGATGGGGTGTTGGTTAGGATCTGGTCATTAATGGTTAAACCCTAACTTTTCATAAGTTAGGGTTTTTAGTCGCTTTGTTTCTCTATTGTGCATGCGTTTCGCTGGTTGATTGTTACTAGGTTGGGGTGATTTGTTTCGACATGTTGAGGGTTAAAGAGGGATGGAAAAAGGTTTCTTCAACAATAATAGTGCTCGTAAGGGCACTAAAGATGTGGGGTCTTCTACTAGTTTGGCCGATCAAACTAGTGGTTCGCAAACTATGATGCACCTAACTTGGCCGATCAAGTTGGTGTGAATAAGGAATCGACGATGAACCCTAATAGTAGGAATGATGAGTTTACTGGTATTGATTCTGGTTCTCGTTCTGATGGACAAGTGGAGCCGGTTTCACTTGGTTCAAGCCCCAGTCATGACGCACCTAGTCATGACACGCTTGAGGGTCATGATACTTTATTGAAAATTCGTGCTATTGAAAAACAAATCTTTGAGAGAAAACTTGTTCTTGTGGGTGACGATGGGCAACCATTAAAACCAGCCGTGACAGTGGATGCTACTACTTCTACTCGGGCTAATCCAATTGAGCATCTTAAGGTGCCGCAGTCACAGAAGGAGCTAGAGGAGATGCTTACTGCTATTGGTTATTATTCGAAACCTCCTCAAGATACGAGTGGTCCTATGGCTTCTAATGTTAATGGCCATAATAATGCTAATGATAAGGTTGATACGAATGCACATGGGGCTGCTGGTGTTGAGAAGGTTGGTGCTTTGAAACAACCTTCTTCATCGTATGCTGGTGTTACTTCTACTGAACCAAAGAAACACACATCTAACTTTCGTAGGTTGGCATGTAGTAAGAAAGCTAATGGTGTGGATCTTTCTGTCCCGATGAAAGTGGTTGAAGAGGTGAAAACTAGGTTTGAGAATACTTTGTATGGGTATTTCCTTGGTCAACGCCTTGCGTTTCCTGTTGTTGATTACTTTGTACGCAATGCGTGGGCTAAGTTTGGTATACAAAAGGTAATGATGAATGCAAAGGGCTTCTTCTTCTTTAAGTTCAATTCGAAGAAAGGTGTTGATGATGTTCTTGAAAACGGTCCTTGGTTGATTAGAAATGTACCTATTATTCTTAAACCATGGACATTGAACACCAACTTACTTAAAGAGGATTTGACCAACATCCCGGTGTAGGTTAAATTCCATGATGTTCCTCTTACTATGTTTTCTGATGATGGCCTTAGTCTCATTGCCACATTGATAGGTACGCCCAAAAGGTTAGATGCTTTCACTAGCCAAATGTGCAAGGACTCGTGGGGCTGTAGTAGTTTTGCTAGATGCATGATTGAAGTGAAGTCGGATGAGGTGCTTAGGGACAGCCTTACTGTTGAGATACCGTTACTTGATGGGTCGGGTTCGACTATTGAGAAGATACGGGTTGAATACGAGTGGAAACCGCCTCATTGTGATAAATGTAAGATTTTTGGTCATACTCTTATTGAATGTCCGAAAGTTGTTGAACCTTCTGCCGCCTACTAAGCGTTAATGATGGTTTCTAGACGGTCAATAATAAGAAGAAGGGAAAGCAAGGTGGTTCTACTATTCCAGGTCAAGGAGGGTTTACTAAACCTGTTGTGGGTAAGCAGTTTCAATATCAACCCAAAAAGACTCCTCCTGAACCTAAGAAAGTGGAAGTCACTAAGAAGAATGCTTCTGATGTGGCTAGTTCGAGTGGAACAAAGATCTCTACATCTAATCAGTTTGATGCTCTTAATATGGAATATACGGATGCTTTTGGTATTCCTTCAAATGACACCAACAATTATGTGGATTCTGGTCGTACAATGGAAGTTAATGAAGATAAGTCTACTAAGACAGTAGCATCACATCACAAGAACCCCTTGTGAGTGATTTGAAAGAGATGGAGTCGGGTGTGTCTCCTATAACTAGTGATTCTTGTATTCCGCCCACCTCTTCTACTAAGAGAGTTAACATTTTTTCTAAAGTGGGAGATATTGTGGTGTCTGATTCTGAAGATGAGGTGGTTGCTAACCCATTTGATGAGTCTGCTAATCTATTCGGTGGTGGCCAAGAGTTTGAAGATGAGTATGATGACTATGACTACGATGACTATGCGAAGCAGTTTCTGATCTTCCAGGGAATTTGGATGCCTTTAATGCCATGTATGGCACCAAGCTTCAAGGACCTAGGAAGTAATTTTCTTTCGTTATGTCCTATGTTATCATTAGAGTAGTGGTTTGTTTTCTTGTTTAGAAAATATGTAGTATCTTGTTATGTAAGCTTTATGCCTATGTAACGGGCTGAGATATGGGATTTCACTCATATCCATTGTACTTAAATGTTTTTTGGTTAATATATTTACCAGGGTGCAGGATTACTCCCCTTTACCCAAAAAAAAAAAAAAAAAAATACAGATGATAGTGATCACCTATTCACCTGTGTCATGAACCCTTACATACTCGCACGTTTTATTATCAGGATAGACAATTCACCCGTTTCCTCTTTAGCTCTTTTTTTTTACATTTCAGCGTGACTGAAAATTTGGGCTGTATTTGTCACATTTGACCGTTTGATCTATAACATAAGATTGACTTTATCAGTTAACAATCCTTGAAAATAAAACATAGAGAGTACAGACTTTTCCGTTTGACAGTAAATTTAGGAATCTATAATGCAGTCTTTGGATGTCTGTGTTGTTTAATAAATTCTTTAATGCAATCTTTTGAAATCATGTGCTACAATGCAAATATGGCAATATCTTTGACACTATTAAGCGACTTTTGTTTTCGAACAACGACTTGACCCATTTGAATACACTTTTATGCAAATAACCCATTTTGTTTAGAGTTAAACTATGTAATACTCATGCGAAAATTTTGACCAATTTGACCCATTTCATTTTTAATATGAAATTTGACCCGTTTATTTTAGGTGGTTATGAGCTTTTTCTGTGGATCGTTTCCAAAATATAAAATTATCTTTTAAGAAGAACATAATTTAAATATCAACAAGTTTTGTCATTCCGGTGAACTATGTTGCTAGAATACATTTATATTAACAATATAGAGTATGTTTTGAAGCCTTAAATCATGATGTTCTAAAGTTATGTTGGTAAAATAATTAATCGCCAAAGGAAATTTGAATTTATTGTTAATTTTTATATTTGCTAAACTGATTGAAAATATTACCATTCACGGTAGCGTTATATCAATGTCTATTGATTTTTTGATTCATGATATACTAATATAAGTTTAAATCTGGAACTTTTTTGGTTTACATTATACGTTAATATTATGTATAGTAACTACTTTGAAAAATTTACCACGTAACAGTTTCTAAGGATATTACGCTTTTACCATATACACCAGAAAAACAAATCAGCAAATCTTTAGCAATGATAGCAATTCGGTGTCTCAAATGGTAAAATAGGATCATCACCTTTGTTGGAGAAATATTGTGTTAATTGGAGATGATTCGAATATTTTGTGTTACAATGATACCATATAATCCTGTAAGCAAAATTAAATGCTCTGTGTATATAAACTCTACTAATGTTATCGCTAAAGCCACTCTACATTCAAACTCATAAAAACAGTGCCAGCATTCGGGAATACCCGAGCCAACAAGAACAAGGCGATCGTCACCAACATTAGCGACAATAACCCTAATGAGTCAAATGTGAATGAAGCAACTCTTCGCAACAAGCACTTGCGAGAGATAAACTTTACTCTTGTTTCGTAACACATGATATAGTTTCGATGTTCGGTTCAGATTTTTATTTTTTTAACTTCTTAACGGGTTTTTCATGTGTATGTAGACGGAACAATTTCAAGTTAGTGTGGTGGACGTGTGACAAAAATGTAGAAGAGGATGTGCTCAAACGAGAGGTGTTTGAAGCTAGACCGAAAGAGGTGACAAATATGTATAAACATTTTTCTCTTCTCTTTCAGTCTAGCTTCAAGCACTTCTCGCTTGTGCACCTCCTCATCCACATTTTTTGGCCACACGTCCACTGCACTAAATTGAAATTGTTGCGTCCACAAACACACCAAAAAAAAATCCTATTCAGAGTTTTATAGAAAAATAAAAATGTAAATTCAACATGAAACGTATTTTATGTGTTACCATGTTAGAGTAACGATTTTCAGTCACAATCTCCTTTTTGCAAACGAGGTGGCACATTCACATCCGTGTCACTAGTTTTATCGTCACTAATGTTCGTGATGATCACCTTGTTCTTGTTGGCTATTGTTTTTAAGTTTCTAATATAACTTAATCAATAAAACTCACAAAGTTTCGTTATATAAAGGGTGTAAACAAGAGTCAAGCCCGAGCTCACCTCACTTACACCCTAATTATGCGGTATTATTACAACATATAATATGTTAATTAGATCCAATTAACACAATTCTTATGGTGTGTTTGTCTAAGCTTATATGTAAGCTTACTAGCTTATATGATATTTCATACAAGCTTAATTATAAGTCTCAGAACACATCAAAATATTGTGGCTTATGTAATATATGCAGAAAATCAAATAAGCTAATAAGCCCACATATAATCTTAAGGGGGTTGTTTGCGGCTTATGCCTTATTTAGTTTTGGGCTTATGTTTCATAAGCTCACTTTTTGTGGCTTATTTTGAAACTTTTCAGCTTATATAAGCTTAGTATGACATAATAAACTTTTGTTGGCATTTATACTACCCAAAAATCTTGACTGGATTGGATACATAGTCCTGTGTGTAGTTTTTGGGATTGCAGTGTATGGTTATATTTGTTGCAAGAAAGATTTGAACAATTTGGATGTTGGTACAGTGATTGAAATCCCTAAGAATAAGTACTCGGTTACTTGTATGCCTCTACCAGTTCTGCTAGCTATATTTCTTCCAAATAACTTCGAATGGGTTCTGTATTTGTTGGTGGCTGGATCCGTCGTGATCACAATCATGTATAACATTGGTGTATACTTGAGATTAAGGAAGGAGAAACGTGCACGTAATCTGGAAGTTCATCCATTGATCGAAGAAGATGATGACACGCATCATTTGAGTAGTTTAATTGGTTGCAAGATTTATGACCTTATAGTATTTGAGATATGACGTAGTATGTAAGGAAACTAGTTTTGGGAGCTATCTTTTGGTTGAATATCAGATTGTAGTGATGTTAATTCCCTCCTGATTTTGATAAAAATTGCACTTATAACTTCTGAAAAAAGAAACTTTTCAGCTTGTGAACAGTGTAAACCGTCGTCAAACAGTGTGCACTTGCTCTTAACGGAAACAATTGTAACAATGCAAGTGAACCATGTTAACTAACAAGGAAAAAAGATACAAGGTTATAATTTTGAAAACACGCCACGAGTTGTGGACCCTGCGTAAAACTTTCCAGTGGTTAGAGCTTTAGGAGGAAGCAATGCAATCATTGCAGCCATTTCAGCAGCATCATCAGCCGAATGATTCCCTTTGCCATCCGTCATTGATGTTTGCGTGAACCCCGGACAAAAACAATTCACACTTACCACACCTTCATACCTACGAGCCAAAACTTGAGAGTACGCATTCAAGGCAAGCTTGGACACTGAATAATCAGTCCATATCTCGGGCCACCCTTGCGTTTTCCATCTTCCTTCTTTCATGTCTTGTAGAAAAACATTCACCACCATGTCTATTCGCTCTTCGCTTAGTGTTTCTTTGTCACCAAGCAAAGCCTTCATTTTTGCATTCTTAAGCTTCTACATGATATAAACAAAAGAACTGGTTAGACCAAGCATCTCAAATGGTATGAACTTTATCAAGTTCATAGCACTGTCACGTCATGTTACGTCAATTTTTTATGAACTCGTAAAAATATAAACTTATTCATTATGAACTTCAGTGTCTTGCTTTCATTTGAGTTTTATTTTCCATATGCATCTTGCTAGCTAGTATACAAATTAAGTATTTTCCATATGCATCCTGCTAGCTAGTACACGAATTAAGTATTCCATAATAAGCTATGAAAGTAATGCGCGTATAACGTAGCTAGGTACTTACATCTAATGTCCCAAGTCTAGAACTTATGCTGAGGATGCGGCTTGTGGAAGCTGAACGACGAAAAAATGGCAACATGGCCTCGGTGAATAGTTTTGAACCGTAGTAGTTAGTGTTGATCACTGTTTCGGCATGGTCTATCGAGTTCTCACCCATAGGGTTGTAACACACCGCTGCATTGTTCACCTATAACATTGATATCCATGAATATCGAAAATAGGAAATAAGAAGCACACTTTGTTCATCTATATGTTACTCTAGTTTCTCTTAATATATTATCTCTACTATAAGTATACTATCACGAAATGAAGCAAATCGATATATTCGACTATTCGTATAAATAATAATATAATGTGAAACACACACGCATAGTACATATGATTTGGTTGGTAAGGTTAGAGATATCCCAAAAAAATGAACAATATATACATATTTAAAAGCCAAACAACATATTAATACTTTCAGTTGGTAATATTTTGCCGCAAAGGATGTGAGCTTGTCGAGTTATTCGAGCTCGAGGTTTACTCAAGCTCATTTGAGTCGAGTTTATAAGTATATTTGTTAACTTCTTATGGAGATTATTGAGCTTGATCATTCCATATGTAATGCTAATACACAGGTAATATGTTCCCTTTTACCAAAAAAAAAATACTCCCTCCGTCCAAAATTATAAGTCCAGTTTGACTTTTTCAAAGTCTTTTCTTTCCTATTTTGACCTTAATTATTTTTTTTCGTGTTATATAATACTTGATGAAAAGTATATCAATGAAAAAGCATTTAAAACACAAGTCCATTTATATATTTTGGGTCAAGTATTATATAAGACTAAAAAAAATAATTAAAGTCAAAGTTGATATAAAATGACTTTGAAAAAGTCAAACTGGACTTATAATTTGGAACGGGGGGAGTAAAAAATAAGTAATACACATGTACTTAGGTCCTTTGTTGCGTTAGAGCTTGCATAATGAAGGATTGGCACAATTATTGAATTGAGCTCGATCTTAGCTTAGGGTTGTCGAGCTCACATTGATTATCTAGTTAACTATATTACTTGTAAAAAATTATTCTTCTCATTATCACACCTATGAATTAGATTAACTTTTATAGCGACTCGATCATCAAACTAAACTAATTCTAATTAAAAATGAAAATTTGAACTATTTGATTAATATGTGAAAGAGAATATATATATCATCCCTTGGAGACCATATACTATGATTATAATGTATGCATGCACATTACAAAGAGTTAAAGAGTACTTACCAGAATATCAAACCCATAAAATCTGGATTCAAACCAAAAAGCAAACGAGCGAACGGAAGCTGGATCAGATATGTCAAGCTGACAAAAACAAACATTACGTTCGAGCCCAAGTTCCTTAAGTGAATCCATAGCCTTTGAACCTTTGGACTCATCTCGAGCCGTTAGCACAACACTCAACCCCAACTCAGCAAATCTTTTAACCAACGCGTACCCAATACCCTTGTTCGCTCCAGTGACAATAGCTACCGTGTCCTTCGACCACCATCTAACCGCGATTTTAGGGTGGCAAATAGGTTGTTTTTGTTGTTGTTGCTTAGATGGTGATGCCATGTTTTTAGCTTTAGATAGGAATGTGAGAAATATTATGCAAATGAGATGGAGACTAATGTTGAAAGAAATGGATATATATATAATTGACTAGCATGACGTAGGATATATGTCTTCTAGAGATTTTTAAATATAAGTTACCTGATTGGTTGCAATAAATAATTGTCCTCGTGGATGTTACAAGTTATAAAACTCCTATAGGTTTCCGTAGGTCATGGAAATTAAGCTAATTAAACTAGTTTAAAAGTTTAAATAGAATAACGTGTCTATATAATATCAAACGTTATATTGTAAAAATAACAGGGAAACTTAAAAAAGTTTGTAAATTACAAGTTTATCTTTTTATTTTGGTTTGCCTGGAAGTGTATATTAAAATGATAGTAAAGGTTGTTTGTAAATTTTGAATCTACTCTCTCCGTTTTAAAATTATTGTCCCCCGACAAAAAATACACAGTTTAAGAAAAAAATAATCATTACTGGTTTTTCTTTCCTTTGCTAGAATGACACTTTTACTCTTAACTAACTAACTAATTTTTTTTAAAGTTTGTAATAATAACATCAAATGAAGGTAATATGATAAACTCTATCAAAATTCACTTTCTATTTTTAGTAGTGGAAAATTAAATGGGATGTCCTAAAAAGAAAATGTGGAGTATTAATTTGAGACGGATGGAGTAATATAGTTGTATTAACTACGAATTAATCATAAGATTAAGAAGCTTTGTCCTACATTTTCAATCATAGTAGATGTTTATTTGATGTTTCAAGCTTTCAATCATGAAAACATAACATTTTACCGTTAGTTGTGAAATAAAATTGTACATACAATAAAAGAAAACTTGCGTCACTTGGTCGGTCCTGCTAACATAAAAGACAATTTGTTTTTTAACGGCATACATTAAACTAGTAAGACGCTAAAGGAAACAAATTACAATGATGAAGAACAAGATAACGCAATTATATGTGTCACTAAACCAATCCATCTAAATAAGCGAAGCTTTTTGTTCCTACTAGAAATCCATGTAAAAGATGAGAGTTTTATATCGTTGAATATAAAGTCTTTAGAAGTCCGTTTCACAAAAAATGTCACCTTGTTTTTATAGCTTCATAAATGCCATACGACGGTATGAACCACCTCACCAAACACTTTAATTGATTCGTAGCGATCGGGACAAGACCCGGTCTGCTAGTATAAAAGACATATTTTAACATATATATTTAAACACCAATGATATATGATTAGAGCATGTACATCGTTAACGGCTTAACGCCGTTATTGGCCACAATAACGCCGTTAGTGGCGTTATCCTTTTTGGGCATGCACGTTATTGCGCCGTTAGTCCCTACACGTTCAAGGTATAACGGCCGTAAAAAAAAAAAAAAAAAAAAAAAAAAAAAAAAAAAAAAAATCATTTCATCCCCCTAAATCATTTCACCCCCCTAAACCATTTCAAATAAATTTTCAATTACACCCCCTCAACCTATTCAAATTCAAATTTAAATTATACTGGTTAATTCTGGGCGGGATAAATTCAAATTCAAATTTGAAATTTAAAAATCAAATATGTGCGGGATTTATTCAAACTCAAAATCAAGTCTGCCTATATATACAACTCTACCAGAGTTATTTAGAACACACAAGTTACACACACAACTCACACACACAAAAAAATGTCTCGCAAAGATTTTTCTCAGCAATTCCCAAGTCCAGAAAAGTTGCCGGAAACCAGCTTTACAACTCCTAATCAGTTGCCGGAAACCAGCTTTCCAACTCTACCAGAGTTTGAAGTTTACTCAACACCACCTGAATCTGTCTTTCCGGTTTTTCAACCGGAAAATGTATTTTTAAACTCTCCACCTGTGAACAATCTAATTGTTCTAACTCCACCTGTGAACAGTCCACAGGTGGATCTTCAAAACCACCACAGCGGGTTAAGTGAGACTTCCCTTCGACAACTAAAACAAGATATTGAAAACGGTAGGGAGATTATGGAAGAGCAGGCACGTGAGGAAGCTGCTCGTCGTGAGCAAGAAGCAAAGGAAGCTCAGTATCTTCAAGACAACGACTTCGACATAATGGAGACTCGGCTATTTAATGGCGAGTTTGATTCCCCTTCAAGTTCTGAGGGTTGGGTCTCAGATGATTCGTTTTTTTAAGTTTTAGTAGTTTTATTTTCATCAGTATACGTTGTATCTTTAATTTTTAATGTAATTCGTGTTTAACGTTTAATGTACTTTGTGTTTTAATGCTAAATGTGATATGTTTTTTAATAAATGAAGTGTTTGTTTTAGTTTAGGGGTTGAAATTGAAAATATGAAATGTTAAAGTTTAACTTGGGATTTTATTGATGTGGGTGTTTTTTGAGAATTTTAAAATGAAATGTTAAAGCTAATGTGACGTTAACGTGGACGATGTTAAAGGATAACTCATGTTATTGATTGGAATGCTCTTAGAGCAAAGATTATTTGATTAAATTATATGTTTGTTGATGACTTAAATTATGATTATGATATATGAGATGGTGGTACATGTGGACAAATAAAATTACGTTGCCCAATGAAACCTTTTGTGGATTTGAGCGACCCCTAGCTTTCATTCTCACTTTTGAATTGTATATTTGCATGTTGGTACGAAATGCCAAATGCACCTAAGTTACTCAGAAAAAAGTAATGTATTTTAACTAGTTTTCTTTCCAAAATCTGTATTTTATTACATGTAAAACAAACATCAATTAATATTCTTACTTAGGGTCCGTTTGGTTCCCATAAAAGGGAATGAAACTATGACTTTCAAAGTCATAGCAAGTGTTTGTTTTGTTTTGTTTTGTGGGCCCGGTAATGAAATGGGTATATCATAGTCATAGATTCATTACACACCAATTTGGTGTTTATGAAATCCATTCCCGTGGGGCCATCTT
Source organism: Chrysanthemum makinoi (assembly GCA_910596185.1). NCBI lineage: Eukaryota > Viridiplantae > Streptophyta > Magnoliopsida > Asterales > Asteraceae > Chrysanthemum > Chrysanthemum makinoi. The sequence goes on from OU343217.1 coordinate 308,268,870, forward strand.
TTTACCACTACAAAATTTAAATATCTATACACTTTTTCATACCATATTTTATCAACCAAACATAAACAATCGTAATCATACACTTTTTCATACCCATTATCATTCCATCTCATTCCAAATCCAATACCCATTGTCATTCCTAGCAACAAACCAAACGGGCCCTTATTTTTAAACATATAGTCATTGTCGGATTGACAATTAAATATTCTATACAAGACCACGATTAACGTACAAAAAGTCATTGTAAGTATGAGAAAAATTTCTATTAAATAAACACTATTAGCGGACGGAAAAATTATACTATGAATTCTTAAAGTAAGAGTTAGCTTAAACGTTATTAAACGTTAATCTTGCTTTGTATTGTAGATCTTTGATTGAAATAATATATGTTCGCTGGTTAAAAAAAAAAAAAAACCATTAATCTTGCATGTATTATTTGTTTGGGGGTCTCAATTCGGTTACACTATATCAGAGTATTATTTTCTTTTCTATAGTTTCAGTACTACACGTATGATACCCAAATAAATGGTATATTTGGTAAAACTAACTTAAACGGTAGATGGAACGGAACTTGAAGTTTATACAATTCTTTATAAGTTATCTCAAGTAAATCTGATGTTTGAAATTTCTAAAATACTATATCCCCCTTTATTTTGTGAAAGCTGGTGGCCGCGTGTGAATTCTTTCAAGGTAAGGGGCGGCCTGATTCGACATTGTTGTTTACTCTAATCCGGTCGAGGTGTTTTCACCAGTGTGTAGGTAGTCTAAGTTCCTATGACCGAGTCTTTTAGCCCCTATGAACATCTTTTCTTAATATATTAAAGAGGGCTTCTCTAAAAGGTGAAGGTGGGTGTCCACTAACGGCCATTCCTGGCTCAGCTCCGATAACGCAATTTCAGGAGGAGTCATTAGTTGGGCGCTGGATCCCTTCGGACCTGGAGAACATGTACAGCTTATATTTAAAAAAATAAACTTCAGTTCTTAATATTAATAAGTTTACACGCTAAACATGCCCAAAATTTAAGATTTGTAATAAACTAATTGTGACAATGCAGCAACTAAAGAAGCCAAGCAAAGAAATTTAATGGTGGCCTGGGTCTGAATGCCATGCTTGCACATGCAGCCCCCAATGCTAATTATAACATGTGCTTGTCATTAAATAATCCTAAATTCATTCTTTTGTAGCCTAACCTTGTAGTAAAGTGACCTAACACTAACCCTAATAACCCTTAATATTGTATTAACATGTGCTAGTTCCCTTTACGTATTTCCTTGACATTTCAGTCGATTGTTCATACAAGGTTAGTATATGTGACTGTTCCGGCCAATGAATAATAGTTTCTACCGGAACGGTAATTATGTAACTCAGATATTCGCGGTCTAATCTGAATATCCTGTAACCCTACATTTCCGATTTTTTCTTGATCACGTACTCCAAGATGTGTATCTATGGGGTTTTACCCGTGATATCTTGTAAGGATATTATCATGTTTAATCATCACGGTGATTCCAATATATAAATAAATAACTTAAAGGTTACACTTTAAACCAATGTACGTAACGATTCACATGAAGCTGAAGGTAACTCCGAGCTATTTATATATGACTCGGTGGATATTCAATAAAGTTGATTAGAGTTCGAAGTATATAGAGCATGCGAGCAGATTTTGGAGCAAATTAATTAAGTGCAAGTATTTTAAACCTTAACCTATGTAGCATGCAAGTGTAATCGAACTAATTTCATTTTCTCAATGCTAACCTTCAATGTGTATATATTGTATATATAGTTTGTTGAGGTTATGATACATGATATATAAATAATAACATGTAGACATTACATAGTACACAGCGGAAGACTTAAAATATAATAGTAATTAATTAACTGAAAAATAAACGCGTAACATACCTTTTGCAATTGGTTAGATCTCATGAACAAAGAAGATGAGGTGGTTTAAAAAGTTGTCCCTTACCGTTTTACATCTCAAACCAATTGGTGTAAGAATAATGTCTTATCACCACAGTTTTGTACACACGAATTAACCACGAATCAAAACGATTGCTAGATCTAACACAAGCCTTTGTTTTATGGAAAAACAAAACCAAAACACCCTTTGGAGGTGGATCGGCCGAATAATGCAAGAGAAAGAGAGGGAGAGATCTAGGGTTAATTCAATGCAGAAAAGTTAACCTTAAACCTTTAACCTAGACCTTTTATATATAGTGGTAGAATAACGTGTAGAAAAAGTTAGGGTTTGGGCTTGGGGAAGCCACCCTTGGCCGGCCATGTAGGGAGGGAAAAGGGACAACCCGAATATTTTCCATTATTAAGTTATTCACCATATATTCTCTCATTTTAACATTTAACGGTCGTTAGTCATTTCTGTTAAATACTTAACGATCGTTAGACGGGGCTTTTGTGTAATAATTAATCGTAATCATTAACATTAATTATAATTTTAATTCTCATTCCTTAATGTGTGCAATCTCGTGGTCACGAGTTCGAATCCGGACATGCACGGTTTTATAGATATATATACATATTCCAACAGCTCCCACTTGGATATGTTTACAAAACGTGTAATGACATTGGTTAGCGTCTAGCAACACGCCAATGCTCCCGGTACAACTCGTGTATGGTTTTCTGGAGAAAAACCACTTTGATAATTTATCATTATATTCATCCTTTTGTTTCTAATACCTTGTTAATAAGAATATGGATCTCACTTAATTCTTAATTAACTATTGTTTCTCGCTTTATATGATTGATCAAGATTATCAATTCTTCTTAACATATTCCAGAAGACCTTCGGCATGGCCATGGAAGCATCTTGACAACCCTACGAGGGGCCCAGCAGTATTATACTTCAAATAAATTTGAAGTAAACAAATCCAGTTGAAGGAAACAAATCCCGTTTCGACTACGAGCAGAATTCATAAGTTTCGCAACACTTCTGAGAACAACCCTTATAACTACCAGTTACGTATAGCGTTAGATTGCTTCACAGAAATGCACTACATCTATGACAGTTCTCTGGTATCTCAAGTCAGAGGATAAATATTCATGATGTACTTAATGACTAAGATCCATAAAGTACCATCATGTGGGTGGGATAAGTCCTATATTCAATCCATTGAATATCATCTGAAATTAGTCATGCTACACATTAATATACTTTCAAGTATATATTCTAACTAATACTCAATATTGTCTTAATTCAATATCATTCCCATGTTATTGATCGACAACGAACTATTTTGAATAACTTAAGTTATTCAAGGATTTAAACAAGCAAATATAGGATAACATCATAATAATTGAATAATAAACATAACAAAAATATTTTATTTCATTTGAATAATAATGTTAACAATATCCTTTATCTAAAATACTTAGTCATAGATGGGCATGAAACTACTAGCTAAATGAAGTCCAAACTTATCAGACAAATGATTAAGTTTTTAACCATGTAAGGCCTTGGTCAAAGGATCTGCTAGGTTATCATCTGTGTGAACTTTGAGTAACTCAATTTCACCTATTTCGACTTGCTCTCGAACATAGTGATATTGTCTAGGATAGTGTCTGGTGCCCTTCATGACTCCTTCATGTGCAAAACTAATTGCAGCAAAGTTGTCACAATATACTTTAATAGGATTTTCAATCGACGGCATAACACCAAGCCCCGAAACAAACTTCCTTATCCAAACAGCTTCCATGGCAGCTTCTAACGCCGCTATGTACTCACTTTCTGCAGCAAACATCGCAAGAGTGGTCTGTTTCTTGCTCTTCCAATCCACAGCACCTCCATTGATGGCAAACATGTAACCTGTTTGAGACTTAGTATCAACTTTGTCACACTTACAGGATGCATCGCAGTAACCTGTAACAGACAGTTCTGCTTCTGGATTTCTCCCATACACTATGAACATATCTCTTGTATTCCTAAGGTACTTGAGAATATGTTTAACATCAATCCAGTGAATTTCACCTAGATTTTGTTGATATCGACTGGTCAGGTTTTGAGCAAACGCCACATCAGGCCTTGTGCATCGCACCGCATACATGATAGATCCTACAACTGAAGCATAAAGAACTTTCTTCATGCGTGCCACCTCTACAGGTGTTGAAGCACAGCCTTCGCTACTCAAACCATGGTTTACTTGATTTGGAAAAAATCCCTTTTTGGAATTTTGCATATTGAATCTTTTCAATATTTTGTCAATGTAAGCACTTTGGCTTAAACTAATTAGTCGCCTTGATCTAACCCTGTAGATCTTGATTCCGAGTATATATACTGCTTCCACTAAGTCTTTCATCAAAAAACATTTACCAAGATAGGCTTTCACCTCATTTAAACTTGGTATATTATGTCCCATGATTAATATGTCATTGACATACAGAACAAGGAAAGTAACATGACTCCTACTAGCTTTGTGATATACACATGGCTCATTAAGATTCTGAGTAAATCTAAAACTTTTGATTTCTTCATCAAATCTTTTATTCCATTGCCTTGATGCTTACTTTAATCCATAAATGGACCTTTTAAGCTTGCAATACACGGTTAGAATATAGTGGATTCACAAACCCCTCAGGTTGTGCCATATAGATGTCTTCATCTATACGACCATTCAGAAAGGCAGTTTTGACATCCATCTGCCAAATCTCATAGTCATAGTGTGGAGCTGTAGCTATGAGAATCCTAATAGCTCTTATGTCTGCTACAGGAGAGAATGTCTCCTCGTAATCAACGCCATAGGTTTGAGTAAAACCTTTAGCTACCAGACGAGCCTTATAGGTGTGTACATTGCCATCCATGTTAGTTTTCTTCTTGAAGATCCACTTATTTCCAATGAATTTAGCATTGGGAGGAAGGTCAACATTAATCCAGATATCATTATCTTTCATGGATTGCATTTCCCCATTCATAGCAATCTGTCATTTATCATTTTCAAGATCAGCCATGGCAGCCTTATAGTTGGTAGTTTCATAAAGATCCCCAGCCATATTTTCCTCCACCTCTACATTAAGACATAGACAATCAGGTACATGTATAGTCCTTTCAGACCTACGAATGGGAACAACTTCAAGAGGAGCGCCCAAGCTTTCAGGCTCATCTTGAAGTTGGCTAGTATTATCAGAAGGTGTTGTGTCTTCATGATCATAGACTCTCCCAGTGAGTTCTTGAGATATTAGATTCCTTTCAAGGAAGTCTCCATACCTAGCCACTATGACTTTGTTCTCAGCTGGGTAGTAGAAGTAGTAACCCATAGTTTCCATAGGGTATCCTACAAATATACACTTAACAGATCTTGGTTGGAGCTTATCCGGTGAGTCACGTTTAACAAATGCCTCACATCTCCATACCTTTAAGTAAGAAAAGTTAGGAGCTTTTCATGTCCATATTTTATATAGAGTCTTAACAACCTTCTTCGTTGGAACCATATTCAAAATGCGAATAGCGGTTTCAAGGGCATAATCCTAAAAGGTTAAAAGAAGAGTCGTAAGATTAATTATTGATCATACCATGTCAAGTAAAGTACGATTTCTCCTTTCAGATACCCCATTTTGTTGTGGAGTATAAGGAGATGTGAGCTGCTAGATAATTCCACACTCAACTAAGTAATCTTTGAACTCTTGGCTTATATATTCACCACCTCTATCGGATCGAAGAGTTTTAATCTTCTTACCGAGTTGTAATTCTACTTCACTGTTGAAAACCTTAAATGTTTCAAAGACTTCATGTTTATGTTTAAGTAAATAAACATAAAAATAACGACTGAAATCATCCATAAAGGTTAAGAAGTAGGTAGCACCACGTTTTGACACATGTCTAAGTGGACCACACACATCAGTGTGAATCAATCCAAGTAAATCTGAAGCCCTTTCCACTTGCTGTAAAAAAAGGTTTCCTTGTCATCTTCCTAGATATGCAAGATTAGCATTTGTCAAATGATTCATCATTGACACTTTGTAAAATCCTTTCATGTTGTAGCTTTTCCATGCGTTTCTTGCCTATATGAGCAAGGCGACAATGCCAAAGATAAGAAGAGTCCCAGTTAGACTTGCTCTTCTTTTTGCTAATGATATACAATGAATTATTTCCATTGGACACACAATCATCCATATCAATTTCAAACACACCATTTATAGAAATTGCATTAAAATAAAAAACATTATTAAAAAAAACTGAAATTCCATAACTGGCAAAAGTGTGGATAAAACCAATATCTTTTAACAAAAAAACTGAAATAACACCCCTAACAATGGAGGGTGCATAATGAAATTTATATAGTTCAAGAATTAAGCCCGAAGGCAACAATAATTCAAAAGTCCATATGGCTTCAACTACTGTACGCATGCCATTGCCAACATACAAGTATCTTTCTCCACAAGCCAGCTTATTCGCTCTTCTAAGCCCTGCGATGAATTACAGATGTGAGTACCACATCCTGTATCACAAATCCAGGAATTTTGCTTATGAGGAAAAGAAAATAATTCAAACATAAAACTACCTGATGAGCTAGGCACCATCTTATTTGTATTCTGAAGCAACTCACTCAGCAACAATGGATAGTTCCGCTTCCAATGACCTGGTGTGTTGCAGTGGTGGCAAGCCGAATACTTCTTAGGATTCTCCTTTTTCTTTGTAGGGTTCTTCTTAGGAGCTGGTGGGATCACAACTTGTTTCCCCTTTTCTTTTCCTTTCCCTTTCTTATCTGCTTGCGGCGTTGACTTGTTTACCTTACCACCTTGTATTGCTAGTGCCGCAGGTGTAGGTGCCTTCTTAGGTAATCTTTTCTCGAAGTCTACAAGCATTGCATGTAACTCATTCACTGTCTTTCCCGTGCAATGCATATTATACTGGCGCACAAAATCACCAAACCGCTCCTGATTAAGGGAGTGATTGATGAGGCCAACGCACACATTGATAACGCTCAAATTGTACATGTTTTTAGTAGCATTATTCGTTCTTTTATGTATGTTATTTGGTTATAATTTTATGATATTGTTGCTTAATCATATAAAAGTGTGTATGCTAGTTCATTTGTAGTCAAGTACAGGAAAGTGGAGAAAAAGACGGAAAAAGAAGTAAAATACGAAGAATTATCCACGTACGAAGAATTCCCGACAAAAGCAATACTTGTGGAGTATATTCGAGAAGATAGATTCATTAAGATAGTGGTCCAAGTACCCAAGAATAAAGTTCAAGAAGGAAAACGATAAATAAATGAAGAAAAGAAGCTAAAACGAAGAAATATTGGAAGCCTCGTTGTTCCCGGCACACCTTCACTATTTTGGCCATAACTTTTGTATACGAACTCGGATTTAGGTGATTCAAGTGGCCACGGAAAGCTAAGAGAACGATCTACAAGTTTCATTTTTGTCATTTTCTGTCAAAAGGCTCCAGCCAATCGATAGGAGCCTGCAACCGATTCGGCTAGAATAGAGCTTTCAGAGCAGTCGATCAGCTTTGCCCCGCAGCCGATCGGCTGCACCAAACTGAACTCCCCAAGTCATTTTTAATGTAATATTAAGTGCCATTAAGCCTCAATTTCGATCATATGTCCCTGATAACTCCTAAACATGCTACTTTATGACACTTAATGCCCAAAAAACTTAATTGGTGGCTAAGGTTGGCTTCTACCTATAAATAAAACCATTTTGGCTTAGTTTTTTGTGTGTAATTCTAGCCTCCACCCTTCAGGACGAATTTTCACCAACTTATCTTCCCCAAAAGACCACCAACCTCTGCCATTTCCAGAAGTAGTGCTCGTGTGCTGTTGAAGGCGTTTGGATATGATTTTTTGGCTTTGTTAGAGCTTGTAGTCAATTGGAGGCTTGAAGGTTGCTATAATCCTTCACCCTTGCCTATTGTAATCTTACTTTGGGTACATCTTTGTTACTTTTATGATGTTGAATTCTATTATTTATGTTTGGTTCTTTGGTTGTGTTGATTATATGATTCTTGTGATGTGTTATTGTCTTGTGAATGTTGTCTTGATACTTGTTTATTTCATATGAGAACTTGTGATAAAAGAATGTTTGGATAATTGTAGTGTTTGTTTGGAATATGTTGATAACATCATATTTGGTTAAATTGAAACTTGTTCTTGTTTATTGTTTTGGTTGGTCATTGTTGAGTTCAATGGCCGAAAGTATTCTTAACAAGGGTTAGTTCCAATTCATTAGTCGACGAATGATTTTGGTCTTGTACTTTGTGATGATTGTATGAGAAACTTAATAAACATAACAAGTAAAGGTTTAATTTGGATTAAGGCTGAAAGGAATCTTTTAAATATGTGTTCTCATTATCTTTCAAGTAAATGGAACTTCACGGATTAATAACATCAAAGTATATGGGCCGAAAGGATTATTTCTTTGTTGTTGGTTTAGGCATAAGGCTCATGACATGACCATTTGATTGAGGCTTACGCATATTTGATTTATAAAACACTAAACTATTATTATGGGTTCTATCTTTGATAATATGTTTTCCAAACTAAACATCCTATTATCCTTGTGATCATTTGTCTAAACATGTATGTTCTTTGTGTGCTTGTTCTTATATTGTTTTTCTCGTTGGTTTGATCCGTGACAATCATAACCATCAACTTGTTACTTGCTTAAACAAACAAACGACACTTGTAGTGAAACCAAGTCTCTTGGGACGACCTTGATTTACCAAAATCTATACTACAACTCGACTAGGGTATACTTGCCCGAATGTGTTCCTAGTTAACCGGTAATTCTTGATTACAAATTTAAAACCTCGTGCGAAAGGGATCACACATCTTGGGAGTAACCACAAGCGAGCTTCTCCAATTGGTCCAAGTGATGTTTCATCTTTAGGACGTGGTCGGAGACAGATTTACCAACCCCTTGCTTGCAGCTATGAACCTTTTCAATAAGTTCATACAATTCAGCTGTTGGTGGCTTCTCAAACATACGTTTGAGTTCATCTAGCATGCTCATAGGCGGATAGTGCTCAAATTGTTTTTGCAATTGAGCAGACATCCCCGAAAGCATAAGACACGCCACATCATGGTGCTTCTCATACTCGACACGATACTCCTCTTGTTCAAGAGCAGTAGCCGTATCAGCAGGAACTGCAGGCAAAGGTGTAGACAAAATGTCAAGTCTTTTGGCAACACGAAGGATGATCCTAAGTGCACGATGCCAATCATTGAAATTTGGGCCAGTCAGTTTGTCTCTTCCAATTATATCTTTGAAAGCAGGACTCATTAAGCTCATAGTGTTTTCAGGTTGATGAGCCATCTACAGAAAAAGTTCAAAAAACCATAATTAGTATTTTGATAATTTTTCTTTTCAATAAAATTAAATACCCAAGGTTCATATTCATATAAACAATTAATTATTATTGAAAAACTAGGATCCAAATTGTCATAATCTCATCACGTCAGTTGATCTGCTAGTGATGAATTCATACAAAATGGTACGAGCCCTTGCCCAATTGCCAATTTCAATTGCAATTCCTAGATTTATGGGATTTACATTTAGCCAATTTCAATTGCCATGTAAACATGTTGTATCCTCATCTTATTCCTTGAGTTGCCAGTTCTCACCGCCTAACTCTATTAAGTTGTCCAACTTAAGAAACTGCAAAATCATCCATGCCCGTTCTCACATCACGTGGATATTTTACTCTTTGATTACGATCTAAATCACGTTCTCACGCAAATAAAAGGTAATGTCATGTGTTTCCGTTTCGTTAGATGGCACACAACTTAAATTAAGGGTAATAATTTTGATGTCAAATCAAATATGTACAAAGATGTCATGCATTTATCTTTGTAGCATAAGTTTTTATTAAAACATTTATATCCTTGTTTTAATGTTTAAGCTTTTCATCATCAAAATTTAATCGAGGTATTGGTTAACCAATTAAAGAATTACCTTTAATCACCACTATATCCTACTGTTGCATGAGTCATAAGACCCAAGTTATTCGGATAATTACCATAAAAGTGGCGCGTAGAATTTAAGGTCAATTCACCCTTAAGATTTTATGCACATTCATAGGAATACTTGGTAGCTCCATTAAGACGCACAAACGAGCGGAGAATTAGGTCAGCGCGAAGCATATTACATACCCTCTTCTTTAAGGTCACAATTTAATGCGTACCAACCTTATACCCATCTTATAGTTTGTCAATAATGGGTGAGCCACCCCTAGCGACTCTCTCTTGGGCGATTTTTTAACCCTAACAACCCTAAATCGTTTTTTTTCTTCAAATCTGCCTTTAACTCGTGATTCTATGCATCTATCTGATTTTGTTATTGATTAACATCATTGTTAATTGGTTCTTGATTGGATTCATGTGTTTTGTCTCTCGTTTTAGTTAGGTTTTGGAGAATCGTTTATTTTGTTAGGGTTTTTCAATCGTTTTTCTAATCGTGCGGGTAGATTATAATCACTAATCAAAGGTTTATTTATTTATCTATTGTGATTTAATTTGTTTGGATGTCTATCATGGAGGGGGTTAGTCCTGTGTTGCGTTATTAAAACCCTAACGTTAAGTTAGGGTTTTCTCCTTTTGTTGTTATTTGGTTAAGTGGTTAGTTGGATTGGTACTTTTGTGGTTAGATTGTTTAGATTGTTAGTGGGTGTTGTTAGAGAGATGGAGAAAGTTTTTCTAACAACAATGATAGTTCATCGGTGAAGGCTGCAAAAACTGCATTACAATTGGCCGATCAAGTTGATGTGAGCAGGAAACGATTCATAAATAGGGATGATATTCCGGCGTTGGAA
>OU343217.1:308279741-308420480 GCA_910596185.1 Chrysanthemum makinoi
AGTATGCGTGTGTGTTTCACATTATATTATTATATACGAATAGTCGAATATATCGATTTGCTTCATTTCGTGACAGTATACTTATATTAGTGATAATATATTCAAGAGAAACTAGTAACATAGTAACATAAAGTTGTTTCTAAAGTTATTTTATTTTCGATATTCATGGATATCAATGTTATAGGTGAACAATGCAGCGGTGTGTTACAACCCCACGGTGAGAATTCGATAGACCATGCCGAAACAGTGATCAACACTAACTATTACGGTTCCAAACTATTCACCGAGGCCATGTTGCCATTTTTTCGTCGTTCAGCTTCCACAAGCCGCATCCTCAACATTAGTTCTAGACTTGGGACATTAGATGTAAGTACCTAGCTACATTATACGAGCATTACTTTCATAGCTTATTATACGGAGTACTTAATTCGTTTACTAGCTAGATGCATATGGAAAATAAAACTCAATGAAAGCAAGACACCGAAGTTCATATTGAATAAGTTTATAATTTTACAGGTTAATAAAAAATTGACGTAACATGACGTGGCAGTGCTATGAACTTGATAAAGTCCGTACCATTTGAGATGCTCGGTCTAACCAGTTCTTTTGTTTATATCACGTAGAAGCTTAAGAATGCAAAAATGAAGGCTTTGCTTGGTGACAAAGAAACACTAAGCGAAGAGCGAATAGACATGGTGGTGAATGTTTTTCTACAAGATGTGAAAGAAGGAAGATGGAAAACGCAAGGGTGGCCCGAGATATGGACTGATTATTCAGTGTCCAAGCTTGCCTTGAACGCTGCACTTCAGGTTTTGGCTCGTAAGTATGCAGGTGTGGCAAGTGTGAATTGCTTTTGTCCGGGGTTCACACAAACATCAATGACGGATGGCAAAGGGAATCATTCGGCTGATGATGCTGCTGAAATGGCTGCAACGATTGCATTGTTTCACCCAAAGCTCTAACCACTGGAAAGTTTTACGCAGGGTCCACAACTCGTGGCGTGTTTTCAAAATTATAAGCTTGTATCTTTTTCCTTCTTAGTTAACAGCGGACTCTAACGTTTTTGGACTTTAAAGATGCGAATTACTGTAATATTTTATATAGGGGAATCTAACGTTTTTGGACTTTGGTGGTATATTGAATTCAAAATTAGTCAATGTTGATGACTAAGAGACACAGTCGAGCAATGAAAGTCGTAATAAAAAGTTCACTCGATTATATTCTTTCTAGAATGACTTTTGTATTAAAGAATTAAGAGTGTGGTCCTAACTTTGAACAAGAGGAGTAATCGAACTGATTTAAATGGAATGTTGATTGAGTTTGAAAGTGTGAATGATTTTGATGATCCATTATACAACACATATGGTACATAATATAGTGAACATTGGACTATTCTAAAGACGGGTTTGAGCCCAAGATATATATAAACCTATCATACATTCGACTAATACTTTCCCGTAATTTGAGCGGAAATTGAACACTCAAACCTAACAAACTCCTCAACAAAGAAATAACTCGATTCGATAACGAAACGAGATGGAACATTAAGAACCCAACGAACTACTTCAACTAAATCACGAACAAAATGAATATCAATCTCATATCCTTCGACGCTGATGCTGAACCTGGATTGGAGGACAAATATACAAAACTAACATTATCACAATAAACAAGTGTAGTGGAAGACAAAGGAGTATGCAATTCATTAAGAAGTTCCTCAACCAATAAGTATCAAGAACAACATTGTCAACACCACGATACTCTATCTCAACTCTAGAACGAGAAAGCATGGTCGACGCTAGAGGACCAAGAGAGTAAGTTGTTGCTTAAAATACATAATAAACTTAAGTCGATCTGAAAGTAAAGGGGCAACCCGCCCAATCTGCATCCGAATAAGCAACCAAAGATGTAGTAGATGATGAGAACAACTCCAACCCATGATCTAAAATACCACAAACATATCTCAAAATCCAGAGAGAGAGAAATGAGGCTCCCTGAATTATGCATATGTAGACAAACTTGTTGCGTTATAAGAAATATCCATTGAGTAAAGATAAGATACTAAAGAGCACCTGCAAGACCGATATAATATTAGATCGATAATCCGTATCACCATCATCACCAAGTTTAGACTCAGTGTCCACAAGAGTCCCATTGGATTGTGCTAACCATATGAGTCATCAAGAATCTCAGCAGGATACTTACGTTGAGATAAAAACATCCTCAAAGAATCCCGTGTTATAGAAATACCCACAAAATAATTAAGCGAACCAAGATTTCTTATAGAAACCTCATGATGCAAGAAAGCAATAATCATCTGTAACAAAAGCTCAAAAGAAGCAATGATAACAATATCATCAACATAAAATAAAAATAAGCAAAGGTCATCTCTTTATCGGTAACTAAATAATGAAGAGTCACATCGACCGAGCAAACCCAACTCGAAGTAGTATAAGCCGAAAATGCTGAAACCAAGCCCGGGATGCTTGCTTAAGCCCATAAAGAGACATCTCTAGTAAAAACATAGCCGGATGCTCGTAATCCTAAAAAGTGAAGGTTGATGCATATAAAAAGTCTTAGATAAATCCCCATGTAGAAGTCATTCTTGACATTAAGTCGATCCATAGGCTAATGCCAAGAAGTAGTCAAACTAAGATCGGTCCGAATAGTGTCCGGTTTGACAACCGGAATAAAAGCCTCATCAACATCAATGCCCTCTAACTGCGAAGGCCATTCGCCTACAAGACAAGCCTTGTAGGGACTAAGAGTGTCATCTGCTAAATACTTATGGCGAAACAACCACATACAATGAACAATATTTATGTCAGGGTCGGGCACAAGAGTTCAGGTGTTATTTTTAATAAGTGCATTATATTTATCATTTATAGCATTTTGCCAATTTAGATCATTAAACGCATCAGTATACGATTTTAGTAAAGGTGAAATGGAATAGGTACTGGCATTATGGGATGAAGAAACCATGTTTCGTTGTGTTGGATGTTTGTTGTTGGCGATTTGTTCCAATAAAAACTTTTGACTATGGGATGAACAAAACCATGTTCGAGTTAGTTGGCAGCGGTCGGAATAGGTACTTCTTGGCTACGATTAGGGAAATTTGGGCGCAGGTTCATTTGGAAAAGCTAGTGCCATGGGTTGAGTGTGAGACAATACCGTCGTGTTTGGACTATTAAACCCATATTGGTTGGAATATTATTTGGTAAGTGGTTTTGAAGTATTGTGAGTGATGGAGCAATATATGATGAATGGTTTGAGTGATGATATCGGTGGGGTTATCCATAATGTGTTGGTGAGTGCCGCTCCGAGGCGCTTTAATAGAGCCATATGGAAACACTGTTTTATCAAAAGTAATATGGCGGAAAATAATTATTTTATCGGTGTTCAAGTCAAGACAACGATACCCACAATGATTGGAGGCGTGTCCCAAAAAAATTGAAGGTGTAGCACGGGGTTCAAGCTTGTGAGTGGTGTAGAGGTGAGGGTAACATACACACCCAAATGTGCTTAAAAAGCTATAGTCCATGATTCTTTTTTTCAAATAAACGGGTATACGGAATTTCATTGGCGTAGCAATGGAAACTTCAAGAGATATGAACCCAGATTTATCGAGTAAACTTTCAAGAGCAAAGGTACCACGAAAAATCTCATTCGACTTTACTATTTCCGTGCTCATTTGTCTGAGAGCCGAGACTTGTCAAAATATTGGCTATAGACTTTATTTTGCGAAAATAGCATCACTTAGGTCCCAAGTTTCAATGATCATAACTCCGCTTCAATGCAATATATTAGAGCATTTGTTATCGTTAAAAATATCCGCTATTAAGTCCCATGCCTCCTTAGCTGTTGTGGATCCTCCACAACCAACCACCTGAGAGGTCTCGAAAGTGTCATAAGTATCCACGAGAGAACAATGGTGTCCACTTTAGCTCCTCCTGAGAGGGATGGTGTTAATTGCACTAGCTCCATAGACGAGCCTAGTATGTACTTTAGCACATCATAGCCCTTGCATAGATTTTTGAAAAAGTAAACCCAAGACGCGTGATTCCAGTTATCAAGATCAAGTTTAACCGAACATGAGTGAGAAGGTGATTAGTAGTGATAGTGGATAGTTTGTCCGAAAGATGGATGATAGGTGGTTGAAAGCGGTTCAGTCATGGTGATTGGGTTAGTTAGGCTAGGTTTATGATAAAGAGAATGTAACAGAAAGATAAAAGACCCATGAACCAAAAGCACGAGTAATGCACCATTTGGATCCGCTGAACCAAAGCACGAATCACCAGTGAAGACGACTTGTTAACGTGAGAACAAGTAACGAAGGGTTTGTACAGATCGGTAAAAAATTTTAAGGTTTTGGCATTGATACCATGAAAGTGTGAATGATTTTGATGATCCATTATACAATACATATGGTACATAATATAGTGAACATTGGACTATTCTAGAGACTGGCTTGATCCCAAGATACATATAGACCCATAATACAATCGACTAACAGAGTTTAACTTGGTCAAGAACTTGAAACTTGACGTGAACTTGATCAACTTTCAATTTTCTTAAGTTCGAATGAAGCTTGATGAATAAGTTAGTACTCTTATACAAGACTCAAGTCGACTCGCTGATCAATATATATGCAATGTAAAAAAGTTTATAATAGCATTAGTTATAGTATGCTTGGCTCAACATTAGCTCGATTGGATAACTATGTTGGAATATGTATATATTTATGAAACCGCATGTTCGATTCAACTGTGACTACGTAGATTGCACACATTAGGGAATGAGAATTAAAGTTATAATTAATGTTAATGATTACCATTAATTATTACACAAAGCCCGCTCTAACGATCGTTAAGTATTTAACAGAAATGACTAACGACCGTTAATTGTTAAAAGGAGAGAATATATGGTGAATAACTTAATAGTGGAAAAGATTCAAGTTGTCCCTTTCCCTCTCTACATGGCCGCCAAGGGGGCTTCCAGCCCAAACCCTAACTTTTTCTATAAGTTATTTTACCACTATATATACAAGGTCTAGGTTAAAGGTTTAAGGTTTAAGGTTAACTTTTGTGCATTGAATTAACCCTAGATCTCTCCTTCTCATTCTCTTGCATTATTCAGCCGATCCACCTCCAAAGGGTGTTTTGGTTTTGTTTTTCCATAAAACAAAGGCTTGTGTTAGATCTAGCAATTGCTTTGATTCGAGATTAATTCTGTGTACAAAACCGTGGTGGTAAGACATTATTCTTACACCAATTGGTTTGAGTTGTAAACCGTAGGGACAACTCTTTAAACCACCTTATCTTCTTTGTTCAAGAGATCAAACCAATTTCAAGAGGTATGTTACACGCTATTTTTCATTTAATTAATTACTATTATATTCTAAGTATTCGCGTGTGTACTCGTGATTTACATGTTATTATTTGTATATCATGTATCATAACCTCAACTGGCATCCACGAGCCATTTATAATGAGTAATTAATTACTAAAACGATAAAATAAATAAATTGTATTGTGTTATTAATTGTATGCTTAGATCTAGGGTTTGTAAAACCTAAACCCTAATTTTTTTGGGGCGTTTTTTTTATGCCCTAGATAAGGTTTTGCAAACTTTTGTTTTTAATTGGATTAGAAAACCCTAGGTTTCATGCAATTTTATGTGTATTAAATTGCGTAACTCTTGTTTAATTGCATTAATTGTTAAGTGTAATTTATGTCCATGATAAATACATGCGTGTTTTGTTATGGATCTCTTTTATTGTATGCCTTAATTGGTTAAGTGATATACACTAATTTTTCAATAGATCTAAAATTGGAGAAGACCTCAATCATTATTTTTAAAATCAATATGTGCTATGTGGTATGTGTTTAATTTTGACTTTACACAATCGAATCGATGCATGTGGCTCACCTTGTACATAGATGAAAACGGGTGAAAGTCTTTATTAGACATATACATATTGACAGATCTAGATATTGATTATTAATAGGATTTATCAAAAGGTTTGCATGTAGTTATTTGATATGCATGATTAATTGTTAAGTTATGTATTCATTGTTTACATGTTTATTTTTAAATACTTGCTTGTTTGTTTTGTGTGCAAAGGGTATTTATAAGAAAAATAAACCGATCTAAACAATGGTGAAACATGTGTTTTTTAAGCATAGTGATCAGAATTTAATTGATTTATTTTATGCACAAAATAGTTAGAACGGCTCACCCATTAATGACAAACTATAAGATGGGTATAAGGTCAACGCGATTAAATTGTGACCTTAAAGAAGAGGGTATGTAATATGCATACGACCTAATTCTACTACTTTGTTTGGCGTCTTAATGGAGCTACCAAGTATTCATATGAATGTGCATAAAATCTTAAGGGTGAATTGACCTTAAATTCTACTGCCACTTTTATGGTAATTATCCAATAATGGTCTTATGACTCATGCAACAATAGGATATAGTGGTAATTAAGGTAATTCTTTTAATTTAACCAACAATTCGACAATTTTGATGATGAAAAGCTTAAACATTAAAACATGGATATAAATGTTTTAATAAAAACTTATGCTATGTAAGATAAATGCATGACATCTTTGTACATATTTGATTTGACATCAAAATTATTCCCCTTAATTTAAGTTGTGTGCCATCTAACTAAACGGAAACACACTGAGATTACATTTTATTTGTGTGATAACGTGATTTAGATCGAATCAAAGGTAAAATATCACGTGATGCAGAACGGGCATGGATGATTTGCAGCTTCTTAAGTTGGACAACTTAATAGAGTTAAGTGTGAGAACTGCAACTCAAGGCATAAGATGGGGATAAAACATGTCTACATGGCAATTGAAATTGGCTAAATGTAAATCCCATAAATCTAGGAATTGCAATTGAAATTGGAAATTGGGCAAGGGCTCGTACCATTTTGTATAAATTCATCACTAGCGATCAACCGACGGATGAGATTATGACAATTTGGATCCTAGTTTTTCAATAATAATTAATTGTTTATATGAATATGAACCTTGGGTATTTAATTTTATTGAAAAGGAAAATTATCAAAATACTAATTATGGTTTTTTTGAACTTTTTCTCAGAGATGTCATCAACCCGAAACACTATGAGCTTAATGAGTCTCCGCCAAAGATATAATGGAAGAGACAAACCGATCGCCTAAAATTCAATGATTGGCATCGCACGAGGGATCATCCTTCGTGTTGCCAAAAGACTTGACATTTTGTTACACCTTTGCCTCATCTCTGGCGATACGGCTATCGCTTCGAACAAGAGGGTATCGTGTCGAGTATGAGAAGCACAATGATGTGGCGTGTCTTATGTTGGATGTCTTTCAATTGTAAAAACAATTTGAGCACTATCCTCTTATGAGCATGCAGATGAACTCAAACGTATGTTTGAGAAGCCACCAAGATCCGAATTGTATGAACTTATTGAAAAGGTTCATAAGCGCAAAATGGGGTTGGTAAATCTTTTCCCACCACATCCTTAAGATGAAACATCACTTGGACCACGGAGAAGGTCGCTGTGGTTACTCCCAAGATGTGTGATCCCTTTCGCACGAGGTTTTAAATTTGTAATCAAGAATTACCGGTTAACTAGGAACACATTCGGGCAAGTATACCTAGTCGAAGGTATAGGTTTTGGTAAATCAAGGTCGCCCCAAGAGACTTGGTTGCACTACAACTGTCGTTTGTTTGTTTAAGCAAGTAACAAGTTGATGGTTATGATTGTCACGGATCAAACCAACGAGAAAAACAATATAAGAACAAGCACACAAAGAACATACATGTTTAGAAAAATGATCACAAGGATAATAGGATGTTTAGTTTGGAAAACATATTATCAAAGATAGAACCCATAATAATAGTCTAGTGTTTTATAATCAAATATGCTTAAGCCTCAATCAAATGGTCATGTCATGAGCCTTATTTAAACCAACAACAAAGAAATAATCCTTTCGCCCATATACTTTGATGTTATTAATCCTAGTTCCATTTACTTGAAAGATAATTAGAACACATATTCAAAAGATTCCTTTCAACTTTAATCCAAATTAAACCTTTACTTGTTATGTTTATTAAGTTTCTCATACAATCATCACAAAGTACAAGACCAAAATCATTCGTCGACTAATGAATTGGAACTAACCCTTGTTAAGAATACTTTCGGCCATTGAACTCAACAATGACTAACCAAAACAATAAACAAGAACAAGTTTCAATTTAACCAAATATGATGTTATCAACATATTCCAAACAAACACTACAATTATCCAAACATCCTTTATCACAAGTTCTCATATGAAATAAACAAGTATCAAGACAACATTCACAAGACAAGAATCACATAATCAACACAACCAAAGAACCAAACATAAATAATAGAATTCAACATCATAAAAGTAACAAAGATGTACCCAAAGTAAGATTACAATAGACAAGGGTGAAGGATTATAGCAACCTTCAAGCCTCCAATTGACTACAAGCTCTAACAAAGCCAAAAAATCATATCCAAACGCCAACAAAGACATGACCCAGCACTACTTCGAAATGGCGAGGTTGGTGGTCTTTGGGTAGATATGGTGAAAATTGGCCCCTAAGGGTGGAGGCTAAAATTACACATAAAAACTAAGTCAAAATGGTTTTATTTATAGGTAGCCACCTTAGCCACCAATTAAGTTTTTTGGGCATTAAGTGTCATAAAGTAGCATGTTTAGGAGTTATCAGGGACATATGATCGAACTTGAGGCTTAATGGCACTTAATATTTCATTAAAATGACTTTGGGAGGTCATTGGTGCAAATGATCGGTCATGGGCAAAACGATCGACCGCCAAAACTCGCCTAGCTCGACCGTTGCGGTGCTCCTACCGATCGGCTGGAGCCTTTTGACAGAAAATGACAAAAATGAAACTTGTAGATCGCCTCTTAGCTCCGTGGCCACTTGAATCACCTAAACCGAAGTTCAGATGCAAAGTTATGGCCAAAATAGTGAAGGTGTGTCAGAACAACGAGGCGTCCAATATTTCTTCATTTTAGCTTCTTTTCTTCATTTGTTTCTCGTTTTCCTTCTTGAACTTTATTCTTAAGTCTTTGGACCACTATCTTGATGAATCTATCTTCTCGAATATACTCCACAAGTCTCGATTTTGTCGGGAATTCTTCGTACGTGGATAAATCTTCGTATTTTACTTCTTTTCAGCCTTTTCTCCACTTTCCTCAGACTTGACTACAAATGAACTAGCATACATACTTTTATATGATTAAGCAACAAAATCATATGATTATAACCAAATAACATACATAAAAGAACGAATAACACTACTAAAAACATGTACAATTTGAGCGTTATCACTGTGTGTGTTGGCCTCATCAATCACTCCCTTAATCAGGAGCGGTTTGGTGATTTTGTGCGACAAAATAATATGCATTGCACGGGAAAGACAGTGAATGAGTTACATGCAATGCTTGTAGACTTCGAGAAAAGATTACCTAAGAAGGCACCTACACCTGCGGTACTAGCAATACAAGGTGGTAGGGTAAACAAGCCAACGCCGCAAAGCATAAGAAAAGAAAGGAAAGGAAAGGGAAACAAGTTGTGATCCCACCACTCCTAAGAACCTTACAAAGAAAAAGGAGAATCCTAAGAAGTATTCGCTTGCCACCACAAGAACACACCGAAGTCATTGGAAGGAACGTCCATTGTTGCCGAGTGAGTTTCGTAATAAAATAAGATGGTGCCTAGCTCATCGTAGTTTTATGTTTGAATTTTTTTTCCTCATAAGCAAAATTCCTGATTTGTGATACAGGATGTGGTACTCGACATCCAGAATTCATCGCAGGCTTAGAAGAGCGAATAAGTGCTCGTGGATAAAGATACTTTTATGTTGGCAATGGCAAGCTGCAAGAGTTGAAGCCATATGGACTTTTGAATTAGTGTTGCCTTTGGGCTTAATTCTTGATCTAAATAAATTTCATTATGCACCCTCCATTGTTAGGGGTGTTATTTCAATTTCTTTGTTAAAAGATATTGGTTTTATGCACACTTTTACCCGTTATGAATTTCAGCTTTTAATAATGTTTTTATTTTAATGCAATTCCTATAAATGGTGTGTTTGAAATTGATATGGATGATTGTGTGTCCAATGGAAATAATTCATTGTATAGCATTAGCAATAAGAAGAGCAATTCTAACTCGACTCTTCTTATTTTGGCATTGTCACTTGCTCATATAGGCAAGAAACGCATGGAAAAGCTACAACATGAAAGGATTTTACAAAGTGTCAATGATGAATCATTTGACAAAAAGAAGTCTTGTATATCCGAAGATGACAAAGAAAACCTTTTCACAAGAAGAAGGGCTTCGATCTACTTGGATTGATACACATCGACTGTGTGGTCCACTTAGACATGTGTCAAAACGTGGTGCTACATACTTCTTAACCTTTATTGATGATTTCAGTCGTTATGTTTATGTTTATTTACTTAAATATAAACATGAAGTCTTTGAAACATTTAAGGTTTTCAAAAGTGAAGTAGAATTACAACTCGGTAAGAAGATTAAAACTCTTCGATCCGATAGAGGTGGTTAATATATAAGCCAAGAGTTCAAAGATTACTTAGTTGAGTGTGGAATTTTCTAGCAGCTCACATCTCCTTATACTCCACAACAAAATGGGTATCCGGAAGGAGAAATCGTGATTTCTTTACTTGACATGGTATGATCAATATTTAATCTTACGACTCTTCCTTAACTTTTTCGATTATGCCTTTAAACCGCTATTCGCATTTTGAATATGGTTCCAACGAAGAAGGTTGTTAAGACTCCATATAAAATATGGACATGAAAAGCTCCCAACTTCTCTACTTAAAGGTCCGATGTGAGGCGCTTGTTAAACGTGACTCTCAACGGATAAGCTCCAACCAAGATCCCAAGGCTTTGTAGGATACCTAAGAAACTATGGGTTACTAATTCCACTACCCACTGAGAACAAAGTCATAGTGGCTAGGTATGGAGACTTCCTTGAAAGGAATCTCATATCTCAAGAACTTAGTGGGAGAGTATATCATCTGGAAGATGATCATGAAGATACAACACCTTCTGATAATACTAGCCAACTTCAAGAAGAGCCCGAAAGTTGGGCCCCTCCAAGTTGTTCCCATTGTGAGGTCCAAAGGACTATACATGTACACATGTCTATGTCTTAATGTAGAGTGGAGGAAAATATGGTCAGATCTATGAACCAACCAACTATAAGGTCGCCATGGTCGATCCAGAAAGGATAAATGGCAGATTGCTATGAATGGGAAAATGCAATCCATGAAAGATAATGATGTCTGGATTAATGTTGACCTTCCTCCCAATGCTAAAGTCATTGGAAATAAGTGGATCTTCAAGAAGAAAACTAACATGGATGGCAATGTACACACCTATAAGGCTCGTCTCGTAGCTAAAGGTTTTACTCAAACCTATGGCATTGATTACGAAGAGACATTCTCTCCTCAGAGGCATATAAGAGCTATTAGGATTCTCATAGCTATAGCTGCACACTATGACTATGAGATTTGGCAGATGGATGTCAAAACCGCCTTTCTGAATAGTCGTCTAGATGAAGACATCTATATGGCACAGCCTGAGGGGTTTGTGAATCCACTATATTCTAACCGTGTATGCAAGCTTAAAAGGTCCATTTATGGATTAAAGCAAGCATCAAGGCAATGGAATAAAAGATTGGGTGGGCGTGAATATAATGCAACGAACTTTCTCAAATTTACAATGTACGAACATACTTATTTTAATCATGATACGTAATATACTTTCAAATCTTTACCAATGTAATGTAATATTGACGGTTAGTACTTTAAAAAGTTACAATAATGGTCCCCGGCTTATGCTATTTTCACCTAGTCCTTTGACATTTTTCACTTAAAAAGTTACAAAGAATGGTCCATGTGGTTTGCTTTGACTTTCACCGTTAGTCCTTAAACTTTATCTTTTCATATCGCTTTATATTACTAAACATGTTTTTACACACATTTATATACATTTTAAGCATTTCTACACTTTTTTACCCTTTTATACATACTTATGTAAGTTTTTTACATCGCTTTATACACGCTTTTAAAATGTTTATATACGCTTTTTTTTGACACCATTTGACCATCGCTTTATACGCTTTTTTCACACGCTTTTACACGTTTTTTACATTTTAAACATGTTTTATACACTTTATACGATTACGTGATTTTATACATTTTTACACTAGTAGGTTTTTACACCGTTTATACACGGTTTTATGTAAGTTTTACATGTTTATTTTTGGTAAACGCTTTTGATACGCTTTACACCCTATGACCTTTCACACGCTTTATAACATCGCTTTTGACATTTTAAACATGTTTACTCACGCCATATACTTTTTCGGCACAATTTTACATCGCTTTTATGATAACGGTTTGAGCAGTTTTTTACACGCTTTTACATCGCTTTTTATATTTTATACACCGCTTTTAATTTATGCACGTTTTATACGGAGATATTTGCCGATCAAGATATTTTCTTTTTATTATCAATTCATGCACGTTTATATCGTTTATCAAGCGATACATCGCTTTACAATTTTATATTGTTTACCAGCGAACATTTTATATTGACGGTTTTTACACTTTATATGTTTTACTGCATATTTATACATATTTTAAAAACGTGGACAAACGATATACAACCGTATATAAACGCAATGAATCAGGTAAAAATCGATAAAAAACGGCTTTTAAACAACGGACAAAAATCGCAGAAAAATACTTACATAAACCATATATAAAACTTTGTGGAAACAACTTATTATTAAACCGCATAAAAACATAAAATTCAGAGAAATTCAGAAAATGAGGAGGGAAATAAGTAGAAATGGAATGGAATGGAATGGAGGAATGGAATCAGGAATGGAAGGAATGGAATGAAACGCACATGGACAAGGATCTGAATGGAATGGAATGGATGGAAGGAAAGTAATGGAGAAAAGTCGTTGACGGTAGATTAGACTTCAGCCTAAAAGATTTGATGAAGAAATCAAAAGTTTTAGATTTACTTAGAATCTTAATGAGCCATGTGTATATCACAAAGCTAGTGGGAGTCATGTTACTCTCCTTGTTCTGTATGTTAATGACATATTAATCATGGGACATAATATACCAAGTTTAAATGAGGTGAAAGCCTATCTTGGTAAATGTTTTTTGATGAAAGACTTAGTGAAGCAAGATATATACTGAATCAAGATCTATGTGGTTAGATCAAGGCTAATTGGTTTAAGCCAAAGTGCTTACATTGACAAAATATTGAAAAGATTCAATATGCAAAATTCCAAGAAGGGATTTTTGCCGATGCAAGTAAATCATGGTTTGAGTAGCAAAGGTCGCGGCTTCAACACCAGAGGTGGTACGCATGAAGAAAGTTCTTTATGCTTTAGGTTGTAGGATCTATCATGTATGCATGATGCACAAGGCCCGATGTGGCGCTTTGCTCAAAACCACCGACCGATATCAACAAAATCTAGGTGAAATTCACTGATCATTGTTAAACATATTCTCAAGTACCTTAGGAATACAAGAGATATGTTCATAGTGTATGGGAGAAATCCGAAGCATAATCATCGTTATGTTACTTCGATGCATCCTGTAAGTGTGACAAAGTTGATGTAAGTTTCAAACGGGTTACATGTTTGTCATCAATGAAAGCTGGATTGAAGAGCAAGAAACAGACCACTTGCGATGTTTCTACAGAAAGTGAGTACATAGCGGCGAGAAGCCGCCATGGAAGCCGCTTTGGATAAGGAAGTTTGTTTCGGGGATTGGTGTTATGCCGTCGATTGAAAATCCTATTAAAGTATATTGTGACAACTCTGCTGCAATTAGTTTTGCACATGAAGGAGTCATGAAGGGCACCAGACACTATCCTAGACAATATCACTATGTTCGAGAGCAAGTCGAAATAGGTGAAATTGAGTTACTCAAAGTTCACACAGATGATAACCTAGCAGATCCTTTGACCAAGGCCTTACATGGTGAAAAAATTAATCATTTTTCTCATAAGTTTGGACTTCATTTAGCTAGTAGTTTCATGCCCATCTGTGACTAAGTATTTTAGATAAAGGATATTGTAAACATTATTATTCAAATGAAATAAAGTATTTTTGTTATGTTTATTATTCAGTTATTATGATGTTATCCTATATTTGCATGTTTAATTCCTTGAATAACTTTAGTTATTCTAAATATTCCGTTGTCGATCAATAACATGGGAATGATATTGAATTAAGAAAAATTTAATTATTAGTTAGAATATATACTTGAAAGCATATTAATGTGTAGCATGACTAATTTAAGATGATATTCAATGGATTGAATATAGGACTTATCCCACCCACATGATGGTACTTTATGGATCTTAGTCATTAAGTACATCATGAATATTTATCCTCTGACTTGAGATACCAGAGAACTGTCATAGATGTAGTGCATTTCTGTGAAGCAATTTAACTTATAATGTGAATCGGTAGTTATAAGGGTTGTTTTCTAAGGTTATGTAAATTTATGAATTTCGCTTCAGAGTAAAATGGGATTTGTTTCTCTGATTTGTTTACTTCAAATTTATTTGAAGTATAATACCGGGCCCCTCGTATTGTCAAGATGCTTCCATGGCCATGCCGAGGTCTTCGGAATATGTTCGTAAGAATTGATGCTTGATCAATCATATAAAGCGAGAAACAATAGTTAATTAAGAAATAAGTGAGATCCATATTCTTATTAACAAGGTATTAGAAACAAAAGGATGAATATAATGATGAATTATCAAAGTGGTTTTCTCCGAGAAAACCATACACTTATAATGCGATGGCGCGTTGCTAGACGCTAACCAATGTCATTACACGTTTTGTAAACATATCCAAGTGGGAGCTGTTGGAATATGTATATATATCTATAAAACCGCATGTCCGGATCGAACTCGTGACCACTAGATTGAACACACATTAGCGAATGAGAATTAAAGTTATAATTAATGTTAATGATTACGATTAATTATTACACAAAAGGCCGTCTAACGATCGTTAAGTATTTAACGGAAATGACTAACGACCGTTAAATGTTAAAATGAGAGAATATATGGTGAATAACTTAATAATGGAAAATATTCGGTTGTCCTTTTCTTTCCTCCCTACATGGCGGCCAAGGGTGGTTTCAGCCCAAACCCTAACTTTTCTACACGTTATTCTACCACTATATATAAAAGGTCTAGGTTAAAGGTTTAAGGTTAACTTTTCTGCATTGAATTAACCCTAGATCTCTCCCTCTCTTTCTCTTGCATTATTCGGCCGATCCACCTCCAAAGGGTGTTTTGGTTTTGCTTTTCCATAAAACCAAGGCTTGTGTTAGATCTAGCAATCGCTTTGATTCGTGGTTAATTCGTAGCAAACTGTGGTGATAAGACATTATTCTTACACCAATTTGTTTGAGCTGTAAAACGGTAAGGGACAACTCTTTAAACCACCTCAGCTTCTTTGTTCAAGAGATCTAACCAATTGCAAAAGGTATGTTACGAGTTTATTTTTCAGTTAATTAATTACTATTATATTTTAAGTCTTCCGCTATGTACTATTTAATGTCTACATGTTATTATTTATATATCATGTATCATAACCTCAACAAACTATATATACAATATATACACATTGAAGGTTAGCTTTGAGAAAATGAAATTAGTTCGATTACACTTGCATGCTACATAGGTTAAAGTTTAAAATACTTGCACTTAATTAATTTGCTCGAAAATCTGCTCGCATGCTCTATATACTTCGAACTCTAATCAACTTTATTGAATATCCACCGAGTCATATATAAATAGCTCGGAGTTACCTTCAGCTTCATGTGAATCGTTACGTACATTGGTTTAAAGTGTAACCTTTAAGTTATTTATTTATATAATGGAATCACCGTGACGCTTAAACATTATAATATCCTTACAAGATATCACGGGTAAAACCCCATAGATACACATCTTGGAGTACGTGATCAAGAAAAAATCGGAAATGTAGGGTTAAAGGATATTCAGATTAGACCGCGAATATCTGAGTTACATACTTACCGTTCCGGTAGAAACTATTATTCATTGGCCGGAACACTCACATGTACTAACCTTGTATGAACAATCGACTGAAATGTCAAGGATATACGTAAAGGGAACTAGCACATGTTAATACAATATTAAGGGTTATTAGGGTTAGTGTTAGGTCACTTTACTACAAGGTTAGGCTACAAAAGAATGAATTAAGGATTATTTAATGACAAGCACATCTTATAATTAGCATGCATGGGGGCTGCAAGTGCAAGCATGGCATTCAGACCCAGGGCCACCATTAAATTTCTTTGCTTGGCTTCTTTAGTGGCTGCATTGTCACAATTAGTTTATTACAAATCTTAAATTTTGGGCATGTTTAGCGTGTAAACTTATTAATATTAAGAACTGAAGTTTATTTTCTTAAATATAAGCTGTACATGTTCTCCAGGTCCGAAGGGATCCAGCGCCCAACTAATGACTCCTCCTGAAATTGCGTTATCGGAGCTGAGCCAGGAATGGCCGTTAGTGGACACCCACCTTCACCTTTTAGAGAAGCCCTCTTTAATATATTAAGAAAAGATGTTCATAGGGGCTAAAAGACTCGGTCATAGGAACTTAGACTACCTACACACTGGTGAAAACACCTCACCGAGATTAGAGTAAACAACAATGTCGAATCAGGCCGCCCCTTACCTTGAAAGAATTCACACGCGGCCACCAGCTTTCACAAAATAAAGGGGGATATAGTA
The DNA here is from genome assembly GCA_910596185.1 of Chrysanthemum makinoi. NCBI lineage: Eukaryota > Viridiplantae > Streptophyta > Magnoliopsida > Asterales > Asteraceae > Chrysanthemum > Chrysanthemum makinoi. The sequence goes on from OU343217.1 coordinate 308,296,645, forward strand.
TTTTAGAAATTTCAAACATCAGATTTACTTGAGATAACTTATAAAGAATTGTATAAACTTCAAGTTCCGTTCCATCTACCGTTTAAGTTAGTTTTACCAAATATACCATTTATTTAGGTATCATACGTGTAGTACTGAAACTATAGAAAAGAAAATAATACTCTGACATAGTGTAACCGAATTGAGACCCCTAAACAAATAATACATGCAAGATTAATGGTTTTTTTAACCGGCGAACATATATTATTTCAATCAAAGATCTACAATACAAAGCAAGATTAATGTTTAAGCTAACTCTTAATTTAGGAATTCATAGTATAATTTCTCCGTCCACTAATAGTGTTTATTTAATAGAAAATTTTCTCATACTTACAATGATTTTTTGTACGTTAATCGTGGTCTTGTATAGAATATTTGATTGTCAATCCGACAATGACTATATGTTTAAAAATAGGTAAGAATATTAATTGATGTTTGTTTTACATGTAATAAAATACAATTTTAGAATGAAAACTAGTTAAAATAATTAATTTTTTTCTGAGTAACTTAGGTGCATTTGGCATTTCGTACCAACATGCAAATATACAATTCAAAAGTGAGAATGAAAGGTAGGGGTCGCTCAAAATCCAAATCCACAAAAGGTTTCATTGGGCAAAGTAATTTTATTTAATCATAGTTTAAGTCATCTACAAACATATAATTTAACCAAATAATCTTAATCTAATCATATCATTGGTGTTTAAATATATATGTCAAAATATGTCTTTATATTAGGAGACTGGGTCTCAATCACTACGAATCAATTAAAGTATTTGGTGTGATGGTTCATACCGTCGTATGGCATTTATGAAGCTATAAAAACAAGGTGACATTTTCTGTGAAACGGCCTTCTAAAGACTTCATATTCAACGATATAAAACTCTCATCCTTTACATGAATTTTTAGTAGAAACAAGAAAGCTTCGCTTATTTAGATGAATTGGTTTAGTCACCCATATAATTGTTTTTTTTTTTTTCTTTTTTTTGGGTAAAAGGTCAAAAGACCCGGTAAATGTATTACTCCAAAAAACGTTTAAGTACAAAGGATATGAGCGAATCTCATATCTCAGCGCGTTACATAGGCGGAAAGCTTACATAACAAGATACTTCCTATTCTCTAATCAAGAAACTAACCACTTCTTAATAGATAACATTAGACATGTATGAAAACAAAATTACTTCATACCAAGGCTTTGGAGCTTAGTACCATACATATCATAATAAGCATCCAAGTTCCCTGGAAGATCGTAGACCTGATCTGCATTGTTATCATACGCATCGTCGTCATAATTATCTTCACGGTCGTGACCACCACCAAATAGGTTCATTGACTCATCAAAAGTATTCACAACCTCCTCTTCATCACTGTCGGAATCAACAATCTCTCCCACCTTAGAGAATGGGTTAACCCTCTTAGTAGAAGAAGTAGACGAAGAAAAAGTAGAACTAAATTTACTAACCGCGGCCTGGACCTTCTCTTTCACAACACTCACAAGCGGTTCTTGCGATAAATTACCAGTCTTTGGAGCCCCATCCATCATAGCTTCCTTTTTATTACCCGGATAATCAACCTTTTTAATAGGATGACCATCATCATCCACAAGGGTAGCTTTCCCATCAATAATTAGCTTTTCAAGCTCCCCAATTTGCTCAACAATAGGCTTAGGAAAACCTCCTTAGCTTCCATTGTATTGCGTAATCCAACTCCGCCCCATCCTTAGCTACATGACATCAGAGATGAATACATTTACAAGATCTATCATATTAAGGACTTCAAATGTATTTGATGTAACCTTCATCCCACTCGATTAGCTACATCAGAGGCCTTCTTCTTTGTAAGATCCACTGGCTGGTTCGTTCACGAGGAATCACTTTAGGTTGATACCTAAACTTAGGACCCACAAAGAGTTTTAATAAAACCATTACCGGACCACTTTGGCTACCATTCTTACCCTTGTTTTTGATTAACCGTCTAAAACTATCACTACCCTTTGTAGGTGAACTGGGAGGAGAAACAAATTTAGACGCTTATCAGAGTATGACCAAATAGCTTACAAGTGTCACATCGAAGGTCTCCATCGTACTCAACACTAACCTTTTAAATAGTAGAACCCGACCATCAAGTAGGGTATTTCAATGATGAGACTTTCCTTAAGTACCTCATCCGCCTTCACTTCAATCAGACACCTAGCAAAACTACTACGACCCCAAGATTCCATGCACATTTGACTAGTGTAAGAATCTAGCATTTTAGGTGTACCAATCAATGTAGCTAGAGATAGACCATCATCGAAAAACATAGCAAGGGGAACATCATGGAATTTAACCCACACCGGAATATTAGTCAAATCTTCTTTAAGCAGATTAATATTCAAAGTCCAAGATTTAAGTATAATAGGCACATTCCTAATCATCTACGGTGATGCAACGCTGTTAATAAAAATTGTCTTTTATATTAGCATGACCCCCACCAAGTGATGTAAGTTTTATTTTATTGTATGTACAACTTTATTTCGCAACAAGCGGTAAAAAAGTTTTGTTTTTATGATTGAAAGCTTGAAACATCTAATAAACATCTATTATGGTTGAAAATATAAAAGGACAAATTGTTATTCTTAATTTTATGATTAATTCCTAACTAATACAACTTTATCAAGATCAAAGCTTACAAACAATACATACTATAGTAAATGATCATATAATTTGAGATTAGTTCTCAAAATATCGACAATCATAGTTATTCAAAAGTAAAGAATCTTAATCTTTCGTCCAAAATTATTAACCTTGCATATAGCTTAAAAAAATTGGAGATCAATAACTACATTGCACATCAATAACATGTTGTATTGACATTTGAAAATCAATTAATTGGTTAAAATATGTAAATATACACCGCTGAGACAAACCGAAATAGAAAGATAAACTTGTAAGACGGGTATAGTATAATATGACATTAACACTGTGTTCTCGAGTTTAATTGAGGAGTGAAAGTGAAGGAATTTTTTTTGAATTAAGCGCGGATTTAGAACTAAAAAGCCAGGTTACAATGTCAATTCCAAATAAAGCAAATGGTTTTACTACTGAAATTATTAATGTTGAATATGAATGGAAACCTCCTCAGTCCTCATGATGGTGAATGTAAAACTTGTGGACATGCTTTGATTGAATGCCCAAATCGTGTTAAGGAGGTTGTTGGTAGTAATACCAATGTAGCAGCCAAGGCTTCTGAAGCGTCTACTACCTTGGATAAAAATGATGATGGTTTCACTCAGGTAAGGAATCGTAAGGCTAAAGGTAACAAGGTTGGGGTTCAAATGCCTCAGAGAAAGCCGTTTCGTAGTATTGATGTACGTAAAGGGGATAAATTTAGCCTTCTAAATCTAAGGTATATGTATTGTATTGAAAAGCTCGATGCTACTAAGGAAAATAACACAAATGAGGCAAGTACGAGTGGATCGAATATTTAAATCAAAACCTTTTGATGCTCTTGATATGAACGACACTGATGTGAATGGTATTCTTTGTACTACTCCTACTGGTGAGAAAATTGGGAAGCTTGAAAAGCTACTTATTGTTGGGAAAGCTACTCTTGTGGATGATGATGGTAAGCCTCTTAAAAAGGTTGATTATCAGGGTGATCATGATAGTAAAGACGAGGTTGAATCTGTTGATAACGATATGCCTAATTTTTTAGCATATAGTATGCCTGCTGTTGCTAGTTCTTCTAAGGGTGAGTGTGGAAACGGATATGGGGGGAAGAAGAGTATATTAGAAAGTTGGAGGGAGAGTTATGGAAATGACCCCTATGACGATGATCCTTATAATGATGATGATGAAATCCACGAAGAGCTTTCTGCTAGTCAAATTGCCTTTTGTGATTCCTATGAAGTGAGTAGTGGTTTGTTTTCTTGTTTTAAAGGATATGAAGTGTCTTGTTATGTAAGATTTACTGCCTATGTAACGGCTGAGATATGGGACTTGACCCATATCCTTTATACTCAAACGTTTTTTGGAGTAATACATTTACCGAAAAAACCCTTTACCCAAAAAAAGAAAATAAAGGAAAAGTGGAGAAACTATTTTTTTTTTGTGTGTTCTTAAGACTTTTTTGAAGGATGAAAGGAGATTGAGAGAAAGAAAGCAAGCGGGATTTGAGGTATTTTGGGGCTAACACTTTCCGCTCAAAATTAGAGTGAAAATGAAAGAGAACAAAATTTAAAGTAGTAAAAAGACCAAATTATTCTTACATTGTTACTTGAGAACACAAATTAGATCTCTATCTTTCTTTTTTCTACACTCCATTTCTTTCATTCACTTTCATTTTCTTTACATTCCGCTCTTTAGACTAACTAAAGAAACTGTAAGGGCCTGTTTGGTTCGGCGGAATCCTAAGGATTCTGGTGGAATTGGAATTCAATTCCATTTCATAACATGTTTGGTTGAAAAATTTTAAGAATTTGGAATCTGAATTCCATTTCTTACTGTGTTTGGTTGGGAAACGGAATGGAATGAAATTCCTTCAAAATCCTATATATATGGAATTCAACATTCCATGGCAATATGAGAAGGATTGTTTACAATTCTATGGAATTCATATTATCTTTATCATTGTCATTACTATTATTATTATTATTATTATTATTATTATTATTATTATTATTATTATTATTATTATTATTATTATTATTATTATTATTATTATTATTATCACTTCATTAGAAAACCAGAGGGATTTTACAAGAAATTGATGGGAATCCGAGACACTAGTTGGGCTCCCACTTTCTCGATACAAAACTTAGTCTATGAAAATAAAAGCACCACTCACATTATTTGAGTGCTAATAAAGAATACCTTGATATACAAAGTGTATCCAAGGCTTCCGCCAAGCTCCCAAATGTAGAAAAAGCAAAAGGAATGAACTTGTAACCGTTTTCTTCACATTTGGACACATATTTCTTTTTCTTCTTCACCACAACATTATGTAATACTCCGGAGCCCACAAATTTGAATCAACCCGAAAAGGAGAGATCCGGTCACATCCAAACATGCGTGCCTTACCTTGGATCCAGTTGAATAATAGCAAGTCCAGGACGTAGCTCTTTCCCATCCCTTGAGAAACCCCATTGGGGCCTCCTTTTCACCATAATCCCAACCTTGGAACATATGTCGACAAGAATATCACGCACTGTGTTATGTCTCGAACTTCACCCCCACTTCACTGGAAAGTTGTATGCATGGTCTCCCATTGGTCCATACGATGCTTGCAGCTGACAAGGACTACCTTCTGAGAAACATAGGTATGGTAGGTGCCTATAAGACAATACCGATCGGAATTGACGATGGTTCATCCTTTGGCCTAACCCATCAATAGGTATGGTGAATAAGAAATCTTGTGAATGTGGGGCCGGGTACAATTAGGATAGCCACTTACCTTGGACTTAACGAATACTTGGAAACAAGATCTTTCTCGATGACACCAAAGTAACATTATTATTATTATTATTATTATTATTATTATTATTATTATTATTATTTTTTTTATTATTTTTTTGTTTTTGTTTTTTTTTTTTGTTTTTTTTATTATTTTTATTTTTTATTTTTATTATTATTATTTTTATTATAAATGATCATTTAATTATTATTGTTGTTATTATTATATTTTATAAACAATCATGTTATTAAGATTTAAAAATTATTATTTAGTTAAAATTGAATATAAATTATTATTTATATATTTAAAAATTATTATTTTTAAAATAAATATAATTTATTTATAGCTTCTTTTTTAATTTATATTTTAAAAATACAATTGTATTTTATATAAAAAACTATTTATTTATATATTAGTTTATATAAAATTAATTAAAAAATTATTATTATTTGATAAGTAATTTATTTATTAAATAATATTTAGTTTATTAATCTTAAACTAAAATTAAATTTTAAATATTTTAATATAATTATTTTTCTCATTTCATTCTTCCAACCAAACATGCGCTAGTATTTGCAAAGTTTCAATTCAGTCAGATTTTAAATTCTAAGGATTTCAATTTCTAACATTCCATTCCTTCACATTCCAATTCCTTAAATAGATTTCAATTCCATCAAAAAACATTCTGCGAACCAAATGAGCCATAATAATTTTGGATGGCAGACTTTTTTAAGTTAGGTAAGTTTAGAAGTTTCCCTGTTATTTTTACAATATAAAGTTTGGATATTATATAAACAGTTATTCTATTTACACTTTTTAGCTAGTTTTGTGGACTTTTTAGCTAGTTTAATTAGCTTAATTTCCATGACCTACGGAAACCTATATATAGGAGTTTTATAACTTGTAACAATCCACGAGGACAATTATTTATTGCAACCAATAAGGTAACTTATATTTAAAAATCTCTAGAAGACATATATCCTACGTCATGCTAGTCAATTATATATAAAACCATTTCTTTCAACATTAGTCTCCATCTCATTTGCATAATATTTCTCACATTCCTATCTAAGCTAAAAACATGGCATCACCATCTAAGCCACAACAACAAAAGCAACCTACTTGCCACCCAAAAATCGCGGTTAAATGGTGGTCGAAGGACACGGTAGCTATTGTCACTGGAGCGAACAAGGGTATCGGGTACGCGTTGGTTAAAAGATTTGCTGAGTTGGGGTTGAGTGTTGTGCTAACGGCTCGAGATGAGTCCAAAGGTTCAAAGGCCATGGATTCGCTTAAGGAACTTGGGCTCGAACGTAATTTTTGTTTTTGTCAGCTTGACATATCTGATTCGGCTTCCATCCGCTCTTTTGTTTCTTGGTTTAAATCCAGATTTGATGGGTTTGATATGCTGGTAAGTACTCTTTAACTATTTGCTATGTGCATGCATACATTATAACCATAGTATATTGTCTCCAAGGAATGATATAGGTTCTCTTTCAAATATTAATCAAATAGTTCATATTTTCATTTTTAATTAGGATTTGGTTAATTTGATGACCGAGTCGTTTTAAAAGTTAATCTAATTCATAGATGTAACATAGTTAACTAGATAATCAAATCGAGCTCGACAACCCTAATTAAGCTAAGCTCGAGCTCAATTCAATACTTTTGTGCAAATCCTTCATTATGCAAGCTCTAACTCAGCATAGGAGTTTGATTCAGTTTGCTTGAACGGGCTTGGGTATGTTAAGTTTAAGCTCATGTAACTTGATTTATGAAACATGCTTCATTTACTACCCTAAGTACCTGTGTATTAGCATTACATATCGAATGATTAAGCTCAATAATCTCTATAAGAAGTTAACAAATATACTTATAAACTTGGCTCCAATGAGCTTGAGTAAACCTCGAGCTTTAATAACTTGACAAGCTCACATCCTTTGCACCGACATACACTTTGAAGTTTTAAGCCGTAGCTGTAACGAAACTGATTTTTCATGTAATTACAATATTGTAGATATTAGCTTTCTATACTTAAGTTACTTTGGGATATCTCTAACCTTACCAACCAAATCATATATAGTATGCCTGTGTGTTTCACATTATATTATTTTATACAAATACTCGAATATATCGATTTGCTTCATTTCGTGATAGAATACTTATAGTAGTGATAATATATTAAGAGAAACTAGAGTAACATATAGATGAACAAAGTGTACTTCTAAAGTTATTTCTTATTTTCGATATTCATGGATATCAATGTTATAGGTGAACAATGCAGCGGTGTGTTACAACCCTATGGGTGAGAACTCGATAGACCATGCCAAAACAGTGATCAACACTAACTATTACGGTTCCAAACTATTCACTGAGGCCATGTTGCCATTTTTTCGTCGTTCAGCTTCCACAAGCCGCATCCTCAACATAAGTTCTAGACTTGGGACACTAGATGTAAGTACCTAGCTTCGTTATACGCGCATTACTTTCATAGCTTATGACGGAGTACTTAATTTGTGTACTAGCTAGCTAGATGCATATGGAAATTTTACAAGTTTATAAAAAATTGATGTAACATGACATGGCAGTGCTATGAACTTGATAAAGTCCATACCTTTTGAGATGCTCGATCTAACTAGTTCTTTTGTTTATATCATGTAGAAGCTTAAGAATGCCAAAATGAAGGCTCTACTTGGTGACAAAGAAATGCTAAGCGAAGAGCGAATAGACATGGTGGTGAATGTATTTCTACAAGACGTGAAAGAAGGAAGATGGAAAACGCAAGGGTGGCCCAAGATATGGACTGATTATTCAGTGTCCAAGCTTGCCTTGAACGCGTACTCTCAGGTTTTGGCACGTAAGTATGAAGGTGTTGTAAGTGTGAATTGTTTTTGTCCGGGGTTCACTCAAACATCAATGACGGATGGCAAAGGGAAACATTCAGCTGATGATGCTGCACAAATGGCTGCAACGATTGCGTTGCTTCCGCCTAAAGCTCTAACCACTGGAAAGTTTTACGCAGGGTCCACAACTCGTCGGATATTTACGAAACTATAACCTTGTATCTTTTTTATTTAACATGGTTCACTTGCATTGTTACAATTGTTTCCACTAAGAGCAAGTGCACAGTAACCCTATATCTTTTTAGAGTTTGACGGCATTTAACATTGTTCAGAAGTGAGTAATGGATCTAGCTAAACGACTCACGGCTTGATTAATCAGGATATCAAAACAATGTTTTTGATAAGCAACATAGTATGGAAACTGTTTTTAGATATTTAATTTGTATGATTATTTTATAAATCTACAGTGGGAATGCCTTTCCTGCTATGATTTGAAAGTGCCTAAAAAACGTTGCAGTGTTCTATTTTTAGGAGCTGCGATATGAAAGTGTCAAATTATTTGTTAGAAGTGAAATGGGTCAAATTGGCCAAGAGTTACTGAGAAGTATATCACGATAAATTAAGCTAAAAGTAAAATGGTTCATTTTCATAAAAATGTAAGCAAATGGGTCGCATTAGGCGTCCAAAAGCACACGGCCCTATAAATTCAACAGATGGCACTGCGTCCCAGCAGTTGAGTCGTCTTATGTTTTTGAAACTGTAAGTACGTTTTACTACCAGGAATCTCGATGAAAACGGTTAAAATTTGTGGATGAAACAGGCAAGTGGAACAAAAGTCACCCATGATAGTCAATAAAAATTTAGCTACAAATTAAACATGCCGAAGGAACAATTGGATTAAAGGTGTAATCAGGTCATATTGAGTTTACGTAATACATATGATTGCATTCCTTCAGAAATTGCATAAAAAAAGTCAACGCAAATTCCATCAGTCTAAATTTCAATAAACAAACACAGAGCTCAATTCACTGTCAAATAGCAAAATCTCGACTCACAGTATGAAATAAGTTAGAAGTCTACAAAAAACTGGATCAACTAGACAGAAGTGTATTCAAATGGTTTAGATTGGGTAGACCCAAAACACATTTTGAATACTCTCATTTTAACTTCACTACAATCTGATATTCAACCAAAAGCCAGCTCCTGAAATTAGGTTCCATACAAAAGTTCACTACATCTCTACTCACATACTACGTCATATCTCAAATACTATAAATTCAAAAATTTTGCAACCAAACTACTCAAACGATGCCTGTATAATCATCTTCTTTGATCAATGGATGAACTTCCAGATTACGTGCACGTTTCTCCTTCCTTAACCTCAAGTAGACACCAACGATACATGATTGTGATCACAACGGATCCCATAATCAACAAAAACTGAACCCATTCGAAGTTATTTGGAAGAAATGTAGCTAGCAGAACTGGTAGAGGCATATAAGTAACCGAGTACTTATTCTTAGCGATTTCAATCACTGTACCAACATCTAACTATTGTTTAAATCTTTCTTGCAACAAATATAACCATACACTGCAATCCCAAAAACTACACACAGGACTATGTATCCAATCCAGACAAGATTTTTGGGGAGTATAAACGCCAACAATAGTTTATTATGTCATACTAAGCTTATATAAGCCGAAAAGTTTCAAAATAAGCCACGAAAAGTGAGCTTATGAAACATAAGCCCAAAACTAAATAAGGCATAAGCCGGCTATATAAGCCGCAACAAACAACCCCCTTAAGATTATATGTGGGCTTATTAGCTTATTTGATTTTCCTCATAATTTACATAAGCCGCAATTTTTTTGATGTGTTTTGAGACTTATAAGCTTGTATGAAATATCATATAAGCTAATAAGCTTACATATAAGCTTAGACAAACACACCATAAGAATTGTGTTAATTGGATCTAATTAACATATTATATGTAGTAATAATACCGCATAATTAGGGTGTAAGTGAGGTGAGCTCGGGCTTGACTCTTGTTTACACCCTTTATATAATGAAACTTTTTAAGTTTTATTGATTAAGTTATATTAGAAACTTAAAAACAATATTACTTTTCAGGTATACCCGAGCCAACAAGAACAAGGTGATCATCACTAACATTAGTGACGATAAAACTAGTGACGTGGATGTGAATGTGCCACCTCGTTTGCAAAAAGGAGATTGTGAGTGAAAATCGTTACTCTAACATGGTAACACATAAAATACGTTTCATGTTGAATTTACATTTTTATTTTTCTATAAAACTCTGAATAGGATTTTTTTTTGTGTTTGGGATTTAACAATTTCAATTTAGTGCAGTGGACGTGTGGCCAAAAAATGTGGATGAGGAGGTGCACAAGTGAGAAGTGCTTGAAGCTAGACTGAAAGAGAAGAGAAAAATGTTTATACATATTTGTCACCTCTTCGTCTAGCTTCAAACACCTCTCGTTTGAGCACATCCTCTTCTACATTTTTGTCACACGTCCACCACACTAACTTGAAATTGTTCCGTCTACATACACATGAAAAACCCGTTAAGAAGTTAAAAAAATAAAAATCTGAACCGAACATCGAAACTATATCATGTGTTACGAAACAAGAGTAAAGTTTATCTCTCGCAAGTGCTTGTTGCGAAGAGTTGCTTCATTCACATTTGACTCATTAGGGTTATTGTTACTTATGTTGGTGACGATCTCCTTGTTCTTATTGGCTCGGGTATTCCCGAATGCTGGCACTGTTTTTATGAGTTTGAATGTAGAGTAGCTTTAGCGATAACATTAGTAGAGTTAATATACACAGAGCATTTAATTTTGCTTACAGGATTATATGGTATCATTGTAACACAAAATATTCGAATCATCTCCAATTAACACAATATTTCTCCAACAAAGGTGATGATCCTATTTTACCATTTGAGACACCGAATTGCTATCATTGCTAAAGATTTGCTGATTTGTTTTTCTGGTGTATATGGTAAAATCGTAATATCCTTAGAAACTGTTACGTGGTAAATTTTTCGAAGTAGTTACTATACATAATATTAACTTATAATGTAAACCAAAAAAGTTCCAGATTTAAACTTATATTAGTATACCATGAATCAAAAAATCAATAGACATTGATATAACGCTACCGTGAATGGTAATATTTTCAATCAGTTTAGCAAATATAAAAATTAAAAATAAATTCAAATTTCCTTTGGCGATTAATTATTTTACCAACATAACTTTAGGACATCATGATTTAAGGCTTCAAAACATACTCTATATTGTTAATATAAATGTATTCTAGCAACATAGTTCACCGGAATGACAAAACTTGTTGATATTTAAATTATGTTCTTCTTAAAAGATAATTTTATATTTTGGAAATGATCCACAGAAAAAGCTCATAACCACCTAAAATAAACGGGTCAAATTTCATATTAAAAATGAAATGGGTCAAATTGGTCAAAATTTTCGCATGAGTATTACATAGTTTAACTCTAAACAAAATGGGTTATTTGCATAAAAGTGTAGTCAAATGGGTCATGTCGTTGTTCGAAAACAAAAGTCGCTTAATAGTGTCAAAGATATTGCCATATTTGCATTGTAGCACATGATTTCAAAAGATTGCATTAAAGAATTTATTAAACAACACAGACATCCAAAGACTGCATTGTAGCACGACCAATCGAGTAATAGTCATTGCGGCATTGCAGAATCCATTATTTGATATTCTATTAACACTATAGATTCCTAAATTTACTGTCAAACGGCTAAGTCTGTACTCTCAATGTTTTATTTTCAAGGATTGTTAACTGATAAAGTCAATCTTATGTTATAGATCAAACGGTTCAAATGCGAAAAATACAGCCACATTTTCAGTCGCGCGGAAATGTAAAAGAAAGAGCTAAAGATGAAATGGGTGAATTGGACCGAAAAACGTATTCATATGGGTCAAACTGGGTTGACCAGAAACATAAGTTGCATTTTAACAATGATTGCATGAAACATTGTGAGTTTTTACCCTGAATCACTAAACAATGATTGCATGAAACAGAAAGTTACTTCTAACAAGTAATATTGAGGTAATGTGCTTACGAGATTAGTTAGTTTATGTTGAAATCGTTGTTATTGATAGCTGTGAGGTACTTCCCCGATGATAATGAAAGTCATCAAATGATCAGGTTGGTGACCAGGTAGTTGCATTATCTTTTCAGTTTTGTACAAACTTAATATCATATTAAGTATTTATTTGATTTTTCCTCGAACCTGTTGGTGACTCTCACCAGTAAACATAATCAAAGAACCCAATGCCTTGAAGGACAAGTTCCGGCTAGGATGATTGGGAAAGATCAAAGCAATTTGAACCGCTCACATCACAGTAGTAACTCATGCTTCAAAATTTTGATAGCAGATTACGCATGCAACTCTTTTTCTCCTATACCCTTTTCTATTTGCTTTTGTGACTTGAATTGTCTAATGGTCGGAGAAAATAATGTCTAATGAGGTTTTAAAAATACGAGTTACGGTAATATTTTAATAGAGGATTCTAACGTTTTTGGACTTTGGTGGTATGTTGAATTCAAAATTAGTCAATGTTGATCACTAAGAGACATAATCCAATGTTTCTAGAATGACTTTTGTATTAAAGAATTAAGCGTGATGGTCCTAACTTTGAACAAGAGGAGTAATCGAATCAAACTGATTTAAATGAAATGGGTAAAAGGGACTTCTACCCTGGTAAAATATAGTAACCACAAAACTGTTTAAAGTACAATGGAATGTGACTGAAATGCCACATTAACCTCAAGCAACCGCTTAAACAACCATTAAATCATTTATAACATGCCATAAATGAGCAACTAGATACCAACAACTAGAATAACCACTAAAAACATAAAAAACATGCAAAACAAATAAACCAATCCACATAAAAGATTACTTTCGCGAACGGCCTTGATGCTTGAAATCAGACTTATTGTTAAATTCCTCAAATTGCCAAGGTAAGACATAGACCTGGGCTGCATAATCATCAGAAAAATAACCTTCAAGCTCGTTATGTCCTCCTGTTGATGAAAAGTAACTGCCCGTAGGATCATTTGGCTCAAGCACCTCATCATCACTATCTGAAACAACCACTTCACCCACCTTAGAGAATGGGTTGCCATTCCTTTCACCATCAGCCATCGGAATATGTTTACCTTTATCATCCACAAGGGTAGCTTTCCCATCAATAATAAGCTTTTCAAGCTTCCCAATTTTGTTAGCAATATGAGTGTTCTCCATAGGAGATGGAGGCGTAGTTTTGGAAGAACTAGAGATAACTTCAAGAGTACATGTAGTGCCAATCACAGGTTCCAAAACCGAATCTTGTTCCATAAGCACATCAAAACTGTTCTTCAAATGAACAAGATTGATATCATCCACCCAATTATTATTCTTACCTTGGTCATCCCGGGATGGAGCCGTACTACAAGTAGGATCAGTAGTAGGTTCATTACAAGAAGTAGAACCTACATTAACCATTGGAGAACTTGTATTCATTTGGAGAGAAGGCTTAGACGTCGATGCTCCTCTATTCTTTGGCTTAGTAATCGGCCTATAGTAATACGAAAATTTAGGCTTTTGAAAACGAATCCCATCAACATGACGATTAGTACCCTAAAGCTTACCTTTTCCTTTCATCTTATAAGCTTCAACGAAACCCTCTTCATCGACCAACGATTTATCTTTCACAACCGGTTTCACTCTCTTAGGACATCCATCATCATTGTGATTTAAATGAAATGTTACAAAGCTCGAGCTTAACTTGGTCATGAACTTGATACTTGACTCGAGCTTGATCAACTTTTAATTTGCTCTTAAGTTCGAGCTGAAGCTTGACAAAAATCTGGTCACATACTACATATACTTCGAACTCTAGTCAACTTTAATCGAATATCCATTGAGTCATACTTAAATAGCTCAGAGTTACCTTCACTATGTGAATCGTTATGTACATTGGTTTAGTTAAAGTGTAAACCTTTGAGCAGCTTATATATTTATATATTGGTTAGACATTCTAATATCTTTACAAGATATCTCATATTAAAACCTCACTAGATACGTCTTGGAAGTAACCTGGGAAAATAGAAAAATGTATGCTTACGTGAACCTCGAACTAAACCGCGTATATCTGAGCTAAATACTTACTCTCCCGATATAAACTAAATAGGGAAAACCTTTTTTATTTATACATTGGCCGGAACAGTCACATGTACTAATCTTGTATGAACAATCGACTGAAATGTCAAGGATATATGTAAAGGGAACTAGCTTGCTAATACAATTTTAAGGGTTATTAGCATGGCTGTCTCGTACCTTTCGGTGGCCGCAATAACAACAAAGAGACCATATTACACTTGTAAACTAATGAGAAATTGCATATAAACTTGAACTAAATGACTCATATATGTTTAATATTATGCGTACTTATATGCAAAACTAATAGAAATGTGGCACTTTTTAAGTAGAGGCTCCGTGCAACGGCACCTATTGCACACTCATCCGAAACCCCTCTGGTTAGTAGGGTTAGTGTTAGGTCACTTTACTACAAGGTTAGGCTTCAAGAGGGATTATTTAATGATAAGCACATGTTATAATTAGCATTGGGGGCTGCATGTGCAAGCATGGCATTCAGACCCAGGCCACCATTTAATTTCTTGTTTGTCACAATTAGTTTATTACAAATCTTAAATTTTGGGCATGTTTAGCGTGTAAACTTATTAATATTAAGAACTGAAGTTTATTTTCTTAAAATATAAGCTACACACGTTCTCCAGGTCTGAAGGGATCCAACGCCTAACTAATGACTCCTCCTGGAATTGCGTTATCGGAGTTGAGCCAGGAATGGCCGTTAGTGGACACCCACCTTCATCTGTTAGAGAGGCCTTCTTTAATACATTAAGAAAAGATGTTCACAAGGGCGAAAGACTCGGTCATAGGAACTTAGATCACCTACGCGCGGGTGAAAACACCTCGACCGGATTAGAGTAAACAACAATGTCGAATAAGGCCGCCCCTTGCCTTGAAAGAATTCACACGCGGCCACCAACTTTCACAAAATAAGGGGGGATATAATCTTTTAGAAATTTCAATCATCATATGTTACTTCAGATAACTTATAAAGAATTGTATAAACTTCAACTTCCATTCCATCTACCGTTTAAGTTAGTTTTACCAAATATACTATTTATTTCGGTATCATACATGTAGTATTGAAACTATAGAAAAGAAAATATACTCTGATATAGTGTAACCGAATTGAGACCCTTAAACAAAAAATACAAGCAAGATTAATGTTTTTTTTTTGATGAACCGGTGAACATATATTATTTCAATCAAAGATCTACAATACAAAGCAAGATTAATGTTTAAGCTAACTCTTAATTTAGGAATTCATAGTATAATTTCTCCGTCCACTAATAGTGTTTATTTAATAGAAAATTTTCTCATACTTACAATGAATTTTTGTACGTTAATCGTGGTCTTGTATAGAATATTTGATTGTCAATCCGACAATGACTATATGTTTAAAAATAGGTAAGAATATTAATTGATGTTTGTTTTACATGTAATAAAATACCATTTTAGAATGAAAACTAGTTAAACTAATTAATTTTTTTCTGAGTAACTTAGGTGCATTTGGCATTTCGTACCAACATGCAAATATACAATTCAAAAGTGAGAATGAAAGGTAGGGGTCGCTCAAAATCCAAATCCACAAAAGGTTTCATTGGGCAAAGTAATTTTATTTAATCATAGTTTAAGTCATCTACAAACATATAATTTAACCAAATAATCTTAATCTAATCATATCATTGGTGTTTAAATATATATGTCAAAATATGTCTTTATATTAGGAGACTGGGTCTCAATCACTACGAATCAATTAAAGTATTTGGTGTGATGGTTCATACCGTCGTATGGCATTTATGAAGCTATAAAAACAAGGTGACATTTTCTGTGAAACGGCCTTCTAAAGACTTCATATTCAACGATATAAAACTCTCATCCTTTACATGAATTTTTAGTAGAAACAAGAAAGCTTCGCTTATTTAGATGAATTGGTTTAGTCACCCATATAATTGCTCTTTTTTTTCTTTTTTTTTTGGGTAAAAGGTCAAAAGACCCGGTAAATGTATTACTCCAAAAAACGTTTAAGTACAAAGGATATGAGCGAATCTCATATCTCAGCGCGTTACATAGGCGGAAAGCTTACATAACAAGATACTTCCGATTCTCTAATCAAGAAACTAAACCACTTCTTAATAGATAACATTAGACATGTATGAAAACAAAATTACTTCATACCAAGGCTTTGGAGCTTAGTACCATACATATCATAATAAGCATCCAAGTTCCCTGGAAGATCGTAGACCTGATCTGCATAGTTATCATACTCATAGTCGTCATAATTATCTTCACGGTCATGACCACCACCAAATAGGTTCGTTGACTCATCAAAAGTATTCACAACCTCCTCTTCATCACTATCAGAATCAACAATCTCTCCCACCTTAGAGAATGGGTTAACCCTCTTAGTAGAAGAAGTAGACGAAGAAAAAGTAGAACTAAATTTACTAACCGCGGCCTGGACCTTCTCTTTCACAACACTCACAAGCGGTTCTTGCGATAAATTACCAGTCTTTGGAGCCCCATCCATCATAGCTTCCTTTGTATTACCCGGATAATCAACCTTTTTAATAGGATGACCATCATCATCCACAAGGGTAGCTTTCCCATCAATAATTAGCTTTTCAAGCTCCCCAATTTTCTCAACAATAGGCGTAGGACAAACCTCCTTTAGCTTCCATTGTATTGCCAGAATCCAACTCTGCCCCATCCTTAGCCACGACATCAGTATGAATGCCACATTTATCAGTATCTATCATATTAAGGACTTCAAATGTATTTGATGTAGCAACCTTCATCCCACTCGTACTAGCTACATCAGAGGCCTTCTTCTTTGTAGTATCCACCTGCTTGGGTTCACGAGGAGGCACTTTAGGTTGATACCTAAACTTAGGACCCACAGCAGGTTTAATAAAACCATTACCCGGACCACTTTGGCTACCATTCTTACCCTTGTTTTTGCGATTAACCGTCTGAAAACTATCACTACCCTTTGTGTAGGCTGAACTGGAGGAGAAACAAATTTAGGACAGTTATCTAGAGTATGACCAAATAGCTTACAAGTGTCACATCGAGGCGGTCTCCACTCGTACTCAACACGAACCTTTTCAATAGTAGAACCCGACCCATAAAGTAGGGGTATTTCAACAGCGAGACTTTCCTTAAGTACCTCATCCGCCTTCACTTCAATCAGACACCTAGAAAAACTACTACGACCCCAAGATTCCATGCACATTTGACTAGTGTAAGAATCTAGCATTTTAGGCGTACCAATCAATGTAGCTAGGAGACTGAGACTATCATCAGAAAACATAGCAAGGGGAACATCATGGAATTTAACCCACACCGGAATATTAGTCAAATCCTCTTTAAGCAGATTAATATTCAAAGTCCAAGATTTAAGTATAATAGGCACATTCCTAATCATCCACGGTGATGCAACGCTGTTAATAAAAAAAATTTTGGTAAAAGGGTTAATTCACCCCGGTAAAATTCATTCCACCAAAAAACATTGAAGTACAATTGACATGGGTGAATCCCATGCCCTCGGCCCATTACATAGGCGACATCAACTGCAAAACGCAGAATAACTACCTAGCAAACCGCTAGAACTAACAATTACATTTAAAGAACAATTCAAATGTAAATAAAACATGTTCAAAGAACCACATC
Source organism: Chrysanthemum makinoi (assembly GCA_910596185.1). NCBI lineage: Eukaryota > Viridiplantae > Streptophyta > Magnoliopsida > Asterales > Asteraceae > Chrysanthemum > Chrysanthemum makinoi. Next base: position 308,314,839 of record OU343217.1, read on the forward strand.
CATAGTGAGCAACTCTATACTTCAAAAATCTACATTTCATAACCCAAGAGCGCACCACCAACTTCCGGGACCATAATGTTATTAGTAAAAACACCAAGAAACACAACTTCCATGATGCATTTAACCTTTGACCATTCTACAACCCGACCATAAACTTGAAGCACTAAACCACGAGCTTAGAAAAGAAACACCAGCCAAAAATCACAGCAACCATTACATCCAACAAATCAGAAGGACCTGGTTCCATCATCACGCATCAATCCCATAAACTTCCAACAAATCCTATATCCCGTTTGCTAAGCCATTCAGCAACCACGACATCCCTAAACAGCCTCGATCTATAGTCATACCACGAAGCATCTCAACAGATAACCACCTGGTATGTTTTACATTGTGATCCAGCTATCCCAGCAAACAAAGAACCCCTTTATCAACATAACACACTCATCCATCCAATGATGAACCCAACCCTAAAAGCAGATCCGAATATACACATCACTAGGGATTTGAAACACGCCATCAAACCCGATTCCAAATATAATTATTGACCAGCATAGAGCCTGTAATAAACAACCCACAAAACCACCCATGGAAAACGACCCCACCCCAGACAAATCTGATTCTTACCCGTTAAATCACTAATCCCAGTGAAAAGAAGTAAAGAAAAAACGAATTGGATTGGAAGAATTTGGCCGATGATTTGTCTGGATTGCACGCCACCTCAAGATATACACAAACCACACTAAACCCGATTGCATACACTAGGTAGAGAGGCGGATTTAGTGCTGATTTGGCCGGAAAAAAGGAACAGGAGGTGGCGGCTGTAGATCCAGCAATTTTAATAGATAAACCAAACGAATCGACCTAACAACCCAAACCAATATGAATCTTAGTCGTTAATCCAATAATCCCAATGAAGAGATTATTTTATTAGCATGACCCCCACCAAGTGATGTAAGTTTTATTTTATTGTATGTACAACTTTATTTCGCAACAAGCGGTAAAAAAGTTTTGTTTTTATGATTGAAAGCTTGAAACATCTAATAAACATCTATTATGGTTGAAAATATAAAAGGACAAATTGTTATTCTTAATTTTATGATTAATTCCTAACTAATACAACTTTATCAAGATCAAAGCTTACAAACAATACATACTATAGTAAATGATCATATATACGAGATTAGTCTGTCAAAATATCGACAATCATAGTTATTCAAAAGTAAAGAATCTTAATCTTTCGTCCAAAATTATTAACCTTGCATATAGCTTAAAAAAATTGGAGATCAATAACTACATTGCACATCAATAACATGTTGTATTGAAATTTGAAAATCAATTAATTGGTTAAAATATGTAAATATACACCGCTGAGACAAACCGAAATAGAAAGATAAACTTGTAAGACGGGTATAGTATAATATGACATTAACACTGTGTTCTCGAGTTTAGTTGAGGAGTGAAAGTGAAGGATTTTTTTTTGAATTAAGCGCGGATTTAGAACTAAAATGCCAGGTTACAATGTCAATTCCAAATAAAGCAAATGGTTTTACTACTGAAATTATTAATGTTGAATATGAATGGAAACCTCCTCAGTCCTCATGATGGTGAATGTAAAACTTGTGGACATGCTTTGATTGAATGCCCAAATCGTGTTAAGGAGGTTGTTGGTAGTAATACCAAAGTAGCAGCCAAGGCTTCTGAAGCGTCTACTACCTTGGATAAAAATGATGATGGTTTCACTCAGGTAAGGAATCGTAAGGCTAAAGGTAACAAGGTTGGGGTTCAAATGCCTCAGAGAAAGCCGTTTCGTAGTATTGATGTACGTAAAGGGGATAAATTTAGCCTTCTAAATCTAAGCAAGTATATGTAGCTGTATTGAAAAAGCTCGATGCTACTAAGGAAAATAACACAAATGAGGCAAGTACGAGTGGGACGAATATTTCTAAATCAAAACCTTTTGATGCTCTTGATATGAACGACACTGATGTGAATGGTATTCTTTGTACTACTCCTACTGGTGAGAAAATTGGGAAGCTTGAAAAGCTACTTATTGTTGGGAAAGCTACTCTTGTGGATGATGATGGTAAGCCTCTTAAAAAGGTTGATTATCAGGGTGATCATGATAGTAAAGACGAGGTTGAATCTGTTGATAACGATATGCCTAATTTTTTAGCATATAGTATGCCTGCTGTTGCTAGTTCTTCTAAGGGTGAGTGTGGAAACGGATATGGGGGGAAGAAGAGTATATTAGAAAGTTGGAGGGAGAGTTATGGAAATGACCCCTATGACGATGATCCTTATAATGATGATGATGAAATCCACGAAGAGCTTTCTGCTAGTCAAATTGCCTTTTGTGATTCCTATGAAGTGAGTAGTGGTTTGTTTTCTTGTTTTAAAGGATATGAAGTGTCTTGTTATGTAAGCTTTACTGCCTATGTAACGGGCTGAGATATGGGACTTCACCCATATCCTTTGTACTTAAACATTTTTTAGAGTAATACATTTACCGAAAAAACCCTTTACCCAAAAAAAGAAAATAAAGGAAAAGTGGAGAAACTATTTTTTTTTTGTGTGTTCTTAAGACTTTTTTGAAGGATGAAAGGAGATTGAGAGGAAAGAAAGTGGGCGGGGATTTGAGGTATTTTGGGGCTAACACTTTCCGCTCAAAATTAGAGTGAAAATGAAAGAGAACAAAATTTAAAGTAGTAAAAAGACCAAATTATTCTTACATTGTTACTTGAGAACACAAATTAGATCTCTATCTTTCTTTTTTCTACACTCCATTTTCTTTACATTCCACTCTTTAGATTAACTAAAGAAACTGTAAGGGCCTGTTTGGTTCGGCGGAATTCTAAGGATTCTGGTGGAATTGGAATTCAATTCCATTTCATAACGTGTTTGGTTGAAAAATTTTAAGAATTTGAAATTTGAATTCCATTTCTTACTGTGTTTGGTTGGCAAACGGAATGGGATGAAATTCCTTCAAAATCCCATATATATGGAATTCAACATTCAATGGCAATATGAGAAGGATTGTTTACAATTCTATGGAATTCATATTATCTTTATCATTGTCATTACTATTATTATTATTATTATTATTATTATTATTATTATTATTATTATTATTATTATTATTATTATTATTATTATAAAACATCATTTCATTAGAAACCAGAGGGATTTTACAAGAAATTGATGGGAAGCCAAGACACTAGTTGGGCTCCCACTCCTTTCTGGATACAAAAACTTAGTCTATGAAAAATAAAAGCACCACTCTTGACATTATTCGAGTGGCTAACAGCAACAGTCTTGATACGCGAAAGTGTATCCAAGGCTTCCACTTCAAGCTCCCCAAATGTAGAAAAAGCAAAAGGAATGAACTTGTAACCGTTTTCTTCACATTTGGACACATATTTCTTTTTCTTCTTCTACACAACATTATGTAAGGCTACTCCTGGAGCCCACAAATTTGAATCAATACCCGCAAAAGGAGAGATCCCAGTCACATCCAAACATGCGTCCTTACCTTGGATCCAATTGAATAATAGCAAGTCACGGACGTAGCTCTTTCCCATCCCTTGAAAGAAACCCCGTTGGGGCCTCCTTTTTCACCATAATCCCAACCTTGGAACATATGTCGACAAGAATATCACGCACCAGGTTATGTCTGAACTTCACCCCCACTTCACTGGAACAATGTACTGCATGGTCTCCCCATTGGTCCATACGATGCTTGCAGCTCGGACAAGGACTACCTTCAGAAAACATTGGTATGGTAAGCCTATAAGACAATACCGATCGGAATTGACGATGGTTCATCCTTTGGCCTAACCCATCAATAGGTATGGTGAATAAGAAATCTTGTGAATGTGGGGCCCGGGTACAATTAAGGATAGCCACTTACCTTGGACTTAACGAATACTTGGAAACAAGATCTTTCTCGATGACACCAAAGTAACATTATTATTATTATTATTATTATTATTATTATTATTATTATTATTATTTATTTATTTATTTTTTTTATTATTTTTGTTTTTTTTGTTTTTTTATTTATTTCTTTTTATTATTTTTATTTTATTATTATTATTTTTTTATTTTTATTATTATTATTTTTATTATAAATGTTCATTTAATTATTATTGTTGTTATTATTATTTTTTTATAAACAATCATGTTATTAAGATTTAAAAATTATTATTTAGTTAAAATTGAATATAAATTATTATTTATATATTTAAAAATTATTTTTTTTAAAATTAAATATAATTTATTTATAGCTTACTTTTTTAATTTATATTTTAAAAAATACAATTGTATTTTATATAAAAAAACTATTTATTTTATATATTAGTTTATATAAAATTAATTAAAAAATTATTATTATTATTTGATAAGTAATTTATTTATTAAATAATATTTAGTTTATTAATCTTAAACTAAAATTAAATTTTAAATATTTTAATATAATTATTTTTTCTCATTTCATTCTTCCAACCAAACATGCGCTAGTATTTGCAAAGTTTCAATTCAGTCAGATTTTAAATTCTAAGGATTTCAATTTCTAACATTCCATTCCTTCACATTCCAATTCCTTAAATAGATTTCAATTCCATCAAAAAACATTCTGCGAACCAAATGAGCCCTAATAATTTTGCATGGCAGACTTTTTTAAGTTAGGTAAGTTTAGAAGTTTCCCTGTTATTTTTACAATATAAAGTTTGGATATTATATAAACAGTTATTCTATTTACACTTTTTAGCTAGTTTTGTGGACTTTTTAGCTAGTTTAATTAGCTTAATTTCCATGACCTACGGAAACCTATATACAGGAGTTTTATAACTTGTAACAATCCACGAGGACAATTATTTATTGCAACCAATAAGGTAACTTATATTTAAAAATCTCTAGAAGACATATATCCTACGTCATGCTAGTCAATTATATATAAAACCATTTCTTTCAACATTAGTCTCCATCTCATTTGCATAATATTTCTCACATTCCTATCTAAGCTAAAAACATGGCATCACCATCTAAGCCACAACAACAAAAGCAACCTACTTGCCACCCTAAAATCGCGGTTAAATTGTGGTCGAAGGACACGGTAGCTATTGTCACTGGAGCGAACAAGGGTATCGGGTACGCGTTGGTTAAAAGATTTGCTGAGTTGGGGTTGAGTGTTGTGCTAACGGCTCGAGATGAGTCCAAAGGTTCAAAGGCCATGGATTCGCTTAAGGAACTTGGGCTCGAACGTAATTTTTGTTTTTGTCAGCTTGACATATCTGATTCGGCTTCCATCCGCTCTTTTGTTTCATGGTTTAAATCCAGATTTGATGGGTTTGATATGCTGGTAAGTACTCTTTAACTATTTGCTATGTGCATGCATACATTATAACCATAGTATATTGTCTCCAAGGAATGATATAGGTTCTCTTTCAAATATTAATCAAATAGTTCAAATTTTCATTTTTAATTAGGATTTGGTTAATTTGATGACCGAGTCGTTTTAAAAGTTAATCTAATTCATAGATGTAACATAGTTAACTAGATAATCAAATCGAGCTCGACAACCCTAATTAAGCTAAGCTCGAGCTCAATTCAATACTTTTGTGCAAATCCTTCATTATGCAAGCTCTAACTCAGCATAGGAGTTTGATTCAGTTTGCTTGAACGGGCTTGGGTATGTTAAGTTTAAGCTCATGTAACTTGATTTATGAAACATGCTTCATTTACTACCCTAAGTACCTGTGTATTAGCATTACATATCGAATGATTAAGCTCAATAATCTCTATAAGAAGTTAACAAATATACTTATAAACTTGGCTCCAATGAGCTTGAGTAAACCTCGAGCTTTAATAACTTGACAAGCTCACATCCTTTGCACCGACATACACTTTGAAGTTTTAAGCCGTAGCTGTAACGAAACTGATTTTTCATGTAATTACAATATTGTAGATATTAGCTTTCTATACTTAAGTTACTTTGGGATATCTCTAACCTTACCAACCAAATCATATATAGTATGCCTGTGTGTTTCACATTATATTATTTTATACAAATACTCGAATATATCGATTTGCTTCATTTCGTGATAGAATACTTATAGTAGTGATAATATATTAAGAGAAACTAGAGTAACATATAGATGAACAAAGTGTACTTCTAAAGTTATTTCTTATTTTTGATATTCATGGATATCAATGTTATAGGTGAACAATGCAGCGGTGTGTTACAACCCTATTGGTGAGAACTCGATAGACCATGCCAAAACAGTGATCAACACTAACTATTACGGTTCCAAACTATTCACTGAGGCCATGTTGCCATTTTTTCGTCGTTCAGCTTCCACAAGCCGCATCCTCAACATAAGTTCTAGACTTGGGACACTAGATGTAAGTACCTAGCTTCGTTATACGCGCATTACTTTCATAGCTTATGACGGAGTACTTAATTTGTGTACTAGCTAGCTAGATGCATATGGAAATTTTACAAGTTTATAAAAATTGACGCGAACATGACATGGCAGTGCTATGAACTTGATAAAGTCCATACCTTTTGAGATGCTCGATCTAACTAGTTCTTTTGTTTATATCATGTAGAAGCTTAAGAATGCCAAAATGAAGGCTCTACTTGGTGACAAAGAAATGCTAAGCGAAGAGCGAATAGACATGGTGGTGAATGTATTTCTACAAGACGTGAAAGAAGGAAGATGGAAAACGCAAGGGTGGCCCAAGATATGGACTGATTATTCAGTGTCCAAGCTTGCCTTGAACGCGTACTCTCAGGTTTTGGCACGTAAGTATGAAGGTGTTGTAAGTGTGAATTGTTTTTGTCCGGGGTTCACTCAAACATCAATGACGGATGGCAAAGGGAAACATTCAGCTGATGATGCTGCACAAATGGCTGCAACGATTGCGTTGCTTCCGCCTAAAGCTCTAACCACTGGAAAGTTTTACGCAGGGTCCACAACTCGTGGGATATTTACGAAACTATAACCTTGTATATTTTTTATTTAACATGGTTCACTTGCATTGTTACAATTGTTTCCACTAAGAGCAAGTGCACAGTAACCCTATATCTTTTTAGAGTTTGACGGCATTTAACATTGTTCAGAAGTGAGTAATGGATCTAGCTAAACGACACACGGCTTGATTAATCAGGATATCAAAACAATGTTTTTGATAAGCAACATAGTATGGAAACTGTTTTTAGATATTTAATTTGTATGATTATTTTATAAATCTACAGTGGGAATGCCTTTCCTGCTATGATTTGAAAGTGCCTAAAAAACGTTGCAGTGTTCTATTTTTAGGAGCTGCGATATGAAAGTGTCAAATTATTTGTTAGAAGTGAAATGGGTCAAATTGGCCAAGAGTTACTGAGAAGTATATCACGATAAATTAAGCTAAAAGTAAAATGGTTCATTTTCATAAAAATGTAAGCAAATGGGTCGCATTAGGCGTCCAAAAGCACAGGGCCCTATAAATTCCAACAGATGGCACTGCGTCCCAGAATCTCGATGAAAACGGTCAAAATTTGTGGATGAAACAGGCCAGCGGAACAAAAGTCACCCAAGATAGTCAATAACTAGTAAAATTTAGCTACAAATGAAACACCCCGAAGGAACAATTGGATTAAAGGTGTAATCAGGTCATATTGAGTTTACGTAATACATATGATTGCATTAAACAACAGATTGCATTCCTTCAGAAATTGCATAAAAAAAGTCAACGCAGATTCCATCAGTCTAAATTTCAATAAACAAACACAGAGCTCAATTCACTGTCAAATAGCCAAATCCCCACTCACAGTATGAAATAAGTTAGAAGTCGACAAAAATTGGATCAACTAGACAGAAGTGTATTCAAATGGTTCAGATTGGGTAGACCCAAAACACATTTTGAATACTCGCATTTTAACTTCACTACAATCTGATATTCAACCAAAAGCCAGCTCCTGAAACTAGCTTCCATACAAAAGTTCACTACATCTCTACTCACATACTACGTCATATCTCAAATACTATAAATTCAAAAATCTTGCAACCAAACTACTCAAACGATGCCTGTATAATCATCTTCTTTGATCAATGGATGAACTTCCAGATTACGTGCACGTTTCTCCTTCCTTAACCTCAAGTAGACACCAACGATACATGATTGTGATCACAACGGATCCCATAATCAACAAAAACTGAACCCATTCGAAGTTATTTGGAAGAAATGTAGCTAGCAGAACTGGTAGAGGCATATAAGTAACCGAGTACTTATTCTTAGCGATTTCAATCACTGTACCAACATCTAACTATTGTCTAAATCTTTCTTGCAACAAATATAACCATACACTGCAATCCCAAAAACTACACACAGGACTATGTATCCAATCCAGACAAGATTTTTGGGGAGTATAAACGCCAACAAAAGTTTATTATGTCATACTAAGCTTATATAAGCCGAAAAGTTTCAAAATAAGCCACAAAAAGTGAGCTTATGAAACATAAGCCCAAAACTAAATAAGGCATAAGCCGGCTATATAAGCCGCAACAAACAACCCCCTTAAGATTATATGTGGGCTTATTAGCTTATTTGATTTTCCTCATAATTTACATAAGCCGCAATTTTTTTGATGTGTTTTGAGACTTATAAGCTTGTATGAAATATCATATAAGCTAATAAGCTTACATATAAGCTTAGACAAACACACCATAAGAATTGTGTTAATTGGATCTAATTAACATATTATATGTAGTAATAATACCGCATAATTAGGGTGTAAGTGAGGTGAGCTCGGGCTTGACTCTTGTTTACACCCTTTATATAATGAAACTTTTTAAGTTTTATTGATTAAGTTATATTAGAAACTTAAAAACAATATTACTTTTCAGGTATACCCGAGCCAACAAGAACAAGGTGATCATCACTAACATTAGTGACGATAAAACTAGTGACGTGGATGTGAATGTGCCACTGCTTGCAAAAAGGAGATTGTGAGTGAAAATCGTTACTCTAACATGGTAACACATAAAATACGTTTCATGTTGAATTTACATTTTTATTTTTCTATAAAACTCTGAGTAGGATTTTTTTTGGTGTGTTTGTGGGCGCAGCAATTTCAATTTAGTGCAGTGGACGTGGCCAAAAATGTGGATGAGGAGGTGCACAGCGAGAGTGCTTGAAGCTAGACTGAAAGAGAAGAGAAAAATGTTTATACATATTTGTCACCTCTTTCGGTCTAGCTTCAAACACCTCTCGTTTGAGCACATCCTCTTCTACATTTTTGTCACACGTCCACCACACTAACTTGAAATTGTTCCGTCTACATACACATGAAAAACCCGTTAAGAAGTTAAAAAAATAAAAATCTGAACCGAACATCGAAACTATATCATGTGTTACGAAACAAGAGTAAAGTTTATCTCTCGCAGTGCTTGTTGCAAGAGTTGCTTCATTCACATTTGACTCATTAGGGTTATTGTTACTTATGTTGGTGACGATCTCCTTGTTCTTATTGGCTCGGGTATTCCCGAATGCTGGCACTGTTTTTATGAGTTTGAATGTAGAGTAGCTTTAGCGATAACATTAGTAGAGTTTATATACACAGAGCATTTAATTTTGCTTACAGGATTATATGGTATCATTGTAACACAAAATATTCTAATCATCTCCAATTAACACAATATTTCTCCAACAAAGGTGATGATCCTATTTTACCATTTGAGACATCAATTGCTATCATTGCTAAAGATTTGCTGATTTGTTTTTCTGGTGTATATGGTAAAATCGTAATATCCTTAGAAACTGTTACGTGGTAAATTTTTCGAAGTAGTTACTATACATAATATTAACTTATAATGTAAACCAAAAAAGTTCCAGATTTAAACTTATATTAGTATACCATGAATCAAAAAATCAATAGACATTGATATAACGCTACCGTGAATGGTAATATTTTCAATCAGTTTAGCAAATATAAAAATTAACAATAAATTCAAATTTCCTTTGGCGATTAATTATTTTACCAACATAACTTTAGGACATCATGATTTAAGGCTTCAAAACATACTCTATATTGTTAATATAAATGTATTCTAGCAACATAGTTCACCGGAATGACAAAACTTGTTGATATTTAAATTATGTTCTTCTTAAAAGATAATTTTATATTTTGGAAATGATCCACAGAAAAAGCTCATAACCACCTAAAATAAACGGGTCAAATTTCATATTAAAAATGAAATGGGTCAAATTGGTCAAAATTTTCGCATGAGTATTACATAGTTTAACTCTAAACAAAATGGGTTATTTGCATAAAAGTGTAGTCAAATGGGTCATGTCGTTGTTCGAAAACAAAAGTCGCTTAATAGTGTCAAAGATATTGCCATATTTGCATTGTAGCACATGATTTCAAAAGATTGCATTAAAGAATTTATTAAACAACACAGACATCCAAAGACTGCATTGTAGCACGACCAATCGAGTAATAGTCATTGCGGCATTGCAGAATCCATTATTTGATATTCTATTAACACTATAGATTCCTAAATTTACTGTCAAACGGCTAAGTCTGTACTCTCAATGTTTTATTTTCAAGGATTGTTAACTGATAAAGTCAATCTTATGTTATAGATCAAACGGTCAAATGTGACAAATGATGGTAATCAGAGGTACGCACGCAGATCCACAACACAGAAAATAAAGAACACACAAAGTTGCTGCCTAACACGCACGTTATTTTATTGAAGATAGTTAACTCAAAACTCCAATACGATACAAAGGTAATGCCCTACCCTTCTCGGTATATATAGACCAACATAGACGCGTTGTACTATAACTAGGATTACACATTAAACCTATCCTAAATCAATGAGGACTACTCCATATTAGGATAAACTTTAGACGAGTTGTACTAGCATTCCAACTAGTACTTCTTGATTCTGGTAACACGCCATAAGCTACATCCAAACTCAGGAATTCGCCAACAATCACCCCCTGAACTTCTGAGTCAAAGAGGGTAAATCTTGCACACCAAATAACGATCTCATCTCCTTGAACCTTATACGCGCCAAGGTCTTCGTTAATGGATATGCTCTTTGTTCTTCACCGGATACATTCTCAATAATTACCTACTCATTCCCAATCACTTCCGCCAATAACTCCCTTAGCCAAATTTCTTGACACGCAGCTGTAGTAGCCGCCATGAATTTAGCTTCACAAGAAGATAACGCCATGGTAGTTTTCTTTTGTGAGCACCATGTAATCGGTGATGTACCAAGATAAAAAATGTGTCCAGTAGTAGTACTCCGTCCATCATCAATATCAATATTATGACTGCTATATCCCACAAGCCTCATGTCATTACAACGATTGTATTTAATTCCAAACGACGTCGTACCTTTAAGATAGCGTAGGATTTGCTTGATTGCACGAGCATGTAATTCTCTTGGACTTTGCATATATCGACTAACCACTCCAACCGAGTAAGTCAAATTTGGACGAGTGTGCAAGAGGTAACGCAAGCAACTCACAACATTTCGATATTGAGTGGCTTCAAGTTCTGGTTCATCTTCTGCTTTTGTCAACTTGAGTCTCGGTTCCATCGGACATAAAGTTGCATTGCAATCTTCCATGCCAGCTTCTTTCAAGATCTTTGATAACATCAAATAGTCCCGAATATTAAGTGTCAATTTCCCCCGATAATGCTCGTATTTTATATCATTTATATGGATTTACGCTTGTTTTCCTATGTTTTACACTTTCAGGTAATTTATGAGCATTGGAGCTAAAGAGACGCGGATTTGGAGAGTTTATCAATGATATATCATAGTATACTCATTTTGAAGGTGTTACTGCGTAACTCCCCTCTCACATTACGCCGTAACAAAAGCGTGGCTCAGAAAACCAACTCAACTGAAGATTACGGCGTAACTCCCTCCAAAGATTACGACGTAACCAACTAGGTCAAATGAGCTTCCGCGCCGCTGCAAGTTACGCCGTAACTATTGTTTCATTTACGACGTAACATGGATTTATTGAAGATACGGCGTAACTCCTTCTAGATGTTACGCTGTAACCAACATTTTTAGTGCAAATTACGAAGATAATGGTGTTACGGCGTAACTCTTAACATTAGTTACGTCTTAACCAGATCTGGCCTATAAATACCCCACGATTTTCTACATTTCTAATCATCCTATTTCACACACAACATCAGTGACCGTGAGTAGAAGGTTGAGGGCAAATCTTAGGGAGCATATGGAGCTATCTTCAAGGGAGAAATCACTCCCCTATGATAAGCATTAGCATTTTATCTTTTCTTTACTTTCATTTCATGTATTTCGTACTAGTAAACCCTAAAACCGATCTTAACCTCTGGCGATTTTCGATCACATATAACCCTAACAATCCGATCGTCCTATTCCTATTCTCAATTATCTTTGACCTTGATCTGTTCTAGTTAACAAACCATTCGTGGGGTGTTGATTGTTTCTGATTTAAGCGAATAAGTCTTGATTTTAGGGGTCGATCTATCGTTTTTTTAGGGTTTACTTTCAAATTGCTGCTACTGTTTGATCTTATTATCGTTATTGATTTAACCGAACCTGCTATCATGATTGACGTTGGTTAGTATCTTGTGCTTTAATCATGCCTTAGTATACTAAGGTTATTGTGACTGAAGATTGACGTGGATCTTCTTGCTCTCCTGGTGTTTCGTTTGCTTAGAGTTTCGGTTACTACTTTCTGGTTTTCGTTTTTTAGGGTTGCTTTACTTTCTTGTTTGCTGTTATGGACAAGGTTAATGAATTAAACGATGATGAGCCTATTGTTAGTCCTGGTGAGTCGATTCTTCAATCGACAATGAACCCTAATAGTAGGAATGATGAGTTTACTGGTATTGCTTCTGATTCTCGTTCTGATGGACAAGTGGAGCCGGTTTCACTTGGTTCAAGCCCTAGTCATGACACGCCTGAGGGTCATGATACTTTATTGAAAATTCGTGCTATTGAAAAACAAATCTTTGAGGGAAAACTTGTTCTTGTGGGTGACGATGGGCAACCATTAAAACCAGCTGTGACAGTGGATACTACTACTTCTATTGGGGCTAATTTTGAGCATCTTAAGGTGCCGCAGTCGCAGAAGGAGTTTGAGGAGATGCTTACTGCTATTGGTTATTATTCGAACACTAGAACAAAAAGTGGATTTGGCTACACCGAATATGTGTGACGATATATATATAGTCACACATGATTTTTCGACCATGTGTGACTAAAGGTCGCGCGACCATAGGTACCCTATGGTCACGTGTTTGACTTTTTTTTAGTCTCTATTACAAAACAGTAACCAAAACCTTAACATGTGTGACAAATTAGGTACAAATTTTGTTGGATTAATCCGTATTAGTGACCATAAACACTGTATAGTCACACAAAGCATGTTTCTTTTGGGTATTTAGTCACATACAATTAAGCATAAAGTGGCCAAAAGTGTTAATAAGTGTGACCATATGGTATTTAAGGTTAAGAAATATGTCTTTTGTGTGACTATTGATCATCTAATGGCCACTTGAATTTTATGTTTGTGTGGCCTTTTGTAACATTTAGTCACACAAAGCATGTTTGTTTTGTGTATTTAGTCACATACAATTAATCATAAAGTGGCCAAAAGTGTTAATAAGTGTGACCATATGGTGTTAAAGTGAAGAAATGTGTATTTTGTGTGACTATTGATCATCCTATGGCCACATTAAATTTATGTTTGTGTGGCCTTTTCTAACATTTAATCACACAAAGAATGTTTGTTTTGGGTATTTAGTCACATACAATTAATCATAAAGTGGCTAAAAGTGTTAATAAGTGTGACCATATGGTGTTTAAAGTGAAGAAACGTGTATTTTGAGTGACTATTGATAATCCAATGACCACATGAGTTTTATGTTTGTGTGGCCTTTTCTAACATTTAGTCACACAAAGCATGTTTGTTTTGGGTATTTAGTTACATGCAATTAACTATAAAGTGGCTAAAAGTGTTAATAAGTGTGACCATATGGTGTTTTAAGTGAAGAAATGTGTGTTTTGTGCGACTATTGATCATCCAATGGCCACATGAATTTTATGTTTGTGTGGCCTTTTCTAACATTTAGTCACACAAAGCATGTTTCTTTTGGGTATTTAGTTACATACAATTAATCATAAAGTGGCCAAAAGTGTTAATAAGTGTGACCATATGCCGTTTAAAGTGAAGAAATGTGTATTTTGTGTGACTATTGATCATCAAATGGCCACATGAGTTTTGTTTTTGTGTGGCCTTTTGTAATATTTAGTCACACAAATCCTGTTTGTTTTTGGTATTTAGTCACATACAATTAATCATAAAGTGGCTAAAACTGTTAATAAGTGTGACCATATGGTGTTTAAAGTGAATAAATATGTATTTTGTGTGACTATAGATCATTCAATGGCCACATGATTTAAATGTTTGTGACATTTTTTAATATTTAATCACACATCGAATTAAACAAAGAGTGACCAATAATGTTGATAAGCGTGACCATATTATATAAGTGCAGCTTTTAGTCACAGGGTTACTATGGCTAGTACTAAGTTAGTACTGCTGGAGCAAAGTTAGTACTGCTAGTACCAAGTTAGTACTGCTGGAGCAAGTTATTACTACTAGTACTATGTTAGTGGTGCTGGAATGAGTATATATTTATAAAACATAATTAAAAATAAAAAGCAATTTCAAATTGAATAAAACTCGAATGTATATAACTAAACCAAATATAGAATTGTAATGTCGTACATAATCAAATTCTCAACTACCATAATTCTCTATTTACTGTCGCTTGAGATCTATCAGCTTGTTCCTTGTCTAGATTACGAGAAGATACTTGTGTACTTTCATCCATAGCTGCAAGCAGAGACGATCCAGAGATACATTATGTAACAAGCAAATATCAAAAATATAAGAACAAATTCCACAAACAGAATCCAAAAGAGGATGACATAGATAAATTTGTTTTAGGAATAACTACCGATGCTCACGGTGTGCTATCAAATCCTCAATGGTATACATACATAATCACGTCACATGATACATCAGCAAGTGTTCTTCATGCAACTACTAAAAACTTGTTGTCTTCAAGGAATCTGACGGATATCTAATAGTCATAGGTTACAGTGTTATACATAGCTATTTAGTTATAATGTTCACCTTGAACTTTATTCCAAACAGACGCAAACATGTGAAGACAGACTAGAGAACCTCATACATAATAACACTTTTAAAGAGCTTTATTCCAGGTGTTTGTTGAAAAACAAAGAAGCTTATATGACATATATAGGGTAAAAAGTAACAAGACTAAGCACATCAAGTGTTAAAAGTTCAATATTAAACCTTATATAATAATTTATGCAAAAACTTTATTACCATGGTGGTCGATGTCCTCCTCCTTTCAGAACCACGTCTCGGTACAGCAGAACTCGTACTTGAACTTGAAGAGGATGCACCAATAGTCCTCGCCAATCTCCCATTAAGAAAGGACCTCTAATATAAGTACAACCAATCAATCTTCATCCTCTCTCAACTAAATTAGTAAATCACTATTAAAATTATATGCCTGCACACTACATTTTCATTGATTGTTGCACAGATTGGATGACTATTCACTGATGTATATATTCTTAGTTCATAATTCAAATAAACTTCCAAGTTCCAACTTATAAGCAACTATCACGTCTGTTCATATTCTTAGACCAAGCTTAATGGCCTTCACACAAAAAATATCCAGTCAAGAAAACAAATACCACAGTCTGCATATGTTGGATTTGGTTTCTGTTTCACATACTTGGTTGGATTTGGCTACATAAAAAAGTTACCTGATGTGCCTCTTCCAAGCCGATTTTGTTTCTGTGAGATGTTGTTGCTCACCTTCCTGGGCAGGTTCAGATGCAGGTGCAGGTGAGGCCGGTTTCTCGGGAGTAGCTAGCTTTGGTGGGGCAGGCTTAGGTTTCGACATTATCGGGAGTAGCTGGCTTTGGTGTAAACTGTAGTAAACACAGACAAAGTAGAACATGATATATTTCAATTGCTGACTACAATCCACTTAAGATGACATCGTTTATGATTTTGCAACTAGTGTGTTCTTTTTTCAATTGAAATTAAAAATAAAATTACTATTAATCTAAGTATCTTCAATTACTGATATTTAAATCAAATTAAGTAGTAGTTTTCCCCTATAAGTATAAGATGTTTCTTACCTCATAACAAGAAAAGAGTGATCACAGCATTGACGAAGACGCAAGAGTAACTCTAAATATAAATGTTTCTTCACGGAGCCGATCAATACACGGAATCACACCACTTCCCGACCCTGATTTATTCACTTTCTCATCCTTCTCTTCTTTCTTTTCTTCTAAAATTCCTATTAACCCATTACACCAAAATAAAAGTTACTACTTTTTTCCAAAAACTCAACGAATAAAAACTTAAATAATCAAAAAAGGCCTAAAAAGTTAAAAACCAACAAACCTTTTTTCGACCCCTCATCTGAAACACGATCAAGATCCGCCCCAAATTTCGAAACCGAGCTCTTTCTCTAATATCTACGCTTCCTGAATCAATACCCATACACCACTTTTAACAACTAATTATCCTAACCATATAAAAGAGATAAAAAAGAGTTACAAGATTTAAGGGTTTAGTACCTTCTTGAACAACGGATCGGATCGTCTCTTCATTTTAGAATCACGATCAGGCGTATCTTCGACAACTAGGGAAGCCAATAAAAGCGTTTCTTCATCCCAACCAGCCATCGCAGCCACAGATCTAAACCCTGGACTGAAAATAGAATTCCCCTTTTCTTCATTTTCGGGTAGTTTCACTTTGCCTTCTTCCTCCAACATTTTTGGATATTCTACTCTGTGTGTGTGTTTGGGTTAGAGAGAGAAGATGTGAATAACTGGTTGTTTTGGTTTTTTTTTTTATTAGAAGAATGATAAGAGAACGGCTGACCATTTTATGTTAGGGTTTTTGTTGAATTGAAACTCAAAAAAGGGAAAAGTGAAAAGTATCTTCGAAATCTCCTCAAGATACGAGTGGTCCTATGGCTTTTAATGTTAATGGCCATAATAATGCTAATGATAAGGTTGATACGAATGCACATGGGGCTGTTGGTATTGAGAAGGTTGGTGTTTTGAAACAACCTTCTTCATCGTATGCTGGTGTTACTTCTACTGAACAAAAGAAACACACGGCAAACTTTCGTAGATTGGAGTGTAGTACGAACACTAATGGTGTGGATCTTTCTGTCCCGATGAAAGTGGTTGAAGAGGTGAACACTAGGTTTGAGAATACTTTGTATGGGTATTTGCTTGGTCAACGCCTTTTCTGTTGTTGATTACTTTGTACGCATGCGGGCTAAGTTTGGTATACAAAAGGTTATGATGAATGCAAAGGGGTTCTTCTTCTTTATGTTCAATTCGAAGAAAGGTGTTGATGATGTGCTTGAAAAGGGTTCGTGGTTGATTAGAAATGTTCCTATTATTCTTAAACCATGGACCTTGAACACCAACTTACTTAAAGAGGATTTGACCAACATCCCGGTGTGGGTTAAATTCCATGATGTTCCTCGGCTATGTTTTCGATGATGGCCTTAGTCTCCTTGCCACATTGATAGGCACGCCTAAAAGGTTAGATGCTTTTACTAGCCAAATGTGCAAGGACTCGTGGGGCCGTAGTAGTTTTGCTAGATGTATGATTGAAGTGAAGTCGGATGAGGTGCTTAGGGACAACCTTACTGTTGAGATACCGTTACTTGATGGATCGGGTTCGACTATTGAGAAGATACGGGTTGAATACGAGTGGAAACCACCTCATTGTGATAAATGTAAGATTTTTGGTCATACTCTTATTGAATGTCCAAAAGTTGTTGAACCTCCTGCTCAGCTTACCAAGCGTGTTAATGATGGTTTCAAGACGGTCAATAATAAGAAGAAGGGAAAGCAAGGTGGTTCTACTATTCCGGGTCAAGGAGGGTTTACTAAACCTGTTGTGGGTAAGCAGCTTCAATATCAACCCAAAAAGACTCCTCCTGAACCTAAGAAAGTGGAAGTCACTAAGAAGAATGCTTCTGATGTGGCTAGTTCGAGTGGAACTAAGATCTCTACGTCTAACCAGTTTGATGCTCTTAATATGGAATCTACGGATGCTTTTGGTACTCTTCCTAATGACACCAACAAGGATGTGGATTCTGGTTGTACAATGGAAGCTAATGAAGATAAGTCTACTAAGACAGGTACTGCATCACAAGAACCCCCTGTGAGTGATTTGAAAGAGATGGAGTCGGATGTGGCTCCTAAAACTACTGATTCTTCTATTCCGCCCGCCTCTTCTACTAAGAGAGTTCACCCTTTTTCTAAAGTCGGAGATATCGTAGTGTCGATTCGAAGATGAGGTGGTTGCTAACCCATTTGATGAGTCTGCTAATCTATTCGGTGGTGGCCAAGAGTTTGAAGATGAGTATGATGACTATGACTATAATGACTATGTGAAGCAAGTTTCTGATCTTCCGGGGAATTTGGATGCCTTTAATGCCATGTATGGCACCAAGCTTCAAGGACCTAGGAAGTAAATTTGTTTTCGTTGTGTCCTATGTTATCATTTGAGTAGTGGTTTGTTTGTTTGTTTTCTTGTTTAGAAAATAGGTAGTATCTTGTTATGTAAGCTTTATGCCTATGTAACGGGCTGAGATATGAGATTTCACTCATATCCATTGTACTTAAACGTTTTTTTGGTTAATATATTTACCAGGGTGCAGGATTACTCCCCTTTACCCAAAAAAAATTAAAAAAAATTCATGTATTTCGTAATGATAAACATTGAATCGATTGTTTTAGTTAATATGAGCGGCTAAGCACCTCTGGTTCTAGCCTAGTTATGATTCCTTAATTGCTTTGTTTGTGTTTACATTGCTTCCGCATAATTATTTCTAGTGTATGCTTGCATAGTTTGTTGGTAGCTACCCTTGTTTCGGTAGTTTTGAATGGCGGTAGTGGCTAGTTACTTAGGAGATATGACCAACTGACCCTAAGTAGGTAGACTGAGTGGGAAGGGTAAGATATGACCAACTGACGACCCTTTTTGCTTGTGCGATTTGATCAACTGATCACCTACCGTTTGGATGAACTTAAGAAGTTGGGGATGAGTGTTTAAGATGCTAGCGCCCGGGCACTCATTGTTACAAATCTTTCTTGTAGCGGTACCTAATGACTTGCTTAGGAGACTAAGAAAAACTGGACTTTCGATGTGTTACCTGACATCTCCAGTGGAACCCTTTGTTGATAGGTTAGGAAGAACTGACCAAATGCTGTCCTAGCGACTTTGACCCCACTTGAAGTAATTGGAAGTAATTAAACATGAATTTAGCTTGATAGAATGAATAACTAGGTTAGCACACTTCTCCACTATTGATCAAAACCCTCGCCTCTATTTGCTTTCTTATTTTCTTGCCTAGTAGTTAATTAATTATTTCAACCCTTAAAATCTATTAAAATCTGTGACACCTAGACTTATTTTAAATCCGCATACATAGCTCTTGGGAAGACCTCGGTTTTACCGAATACTACACTACACACGACCGGGTACACGGCCCGTTAGTGCATTATGGTAGACCATAGGTATAACGAGTAATTATAAATATTAAAACATGGTCAGTAAAACCTGCATCAAGTTTCTGGCGCCGCTGCCGAGGAGTTATATTTGGATTTTTATTAAGTCTTTTATTTTTGTTTTGTTTTAAAAGTTACTCAAATTCTCACGATCTCTTTTCAAGTTTCAGGTACCATGGAAGTTGTTAACATTGATGACCTCACTCTTGAGGAATATTTGGCGTTGACAAGAGAAGAACTAGGGTCGGGGCTCGTAAGACCGACGATTGGAGCTAATATTGATTTCAAGATAAAACCACAATTCATGAGGGAATTAAGAGCAAATCGTTTTTTCTAGAAATACTTCAGAGGATGCTTACGAACACATCGAAAATGTAGAATATATTACTAGCCTGTTCAATACGCCAGGAGTATCAAAGGATGCAGTTATGCTCAGAATTTTTCCAATCACACTTACTGGAGCCGCAAAAAGATGGGTTAATAGATTGCCAGCAGGAACAATTGATAAGTGGGCCCTCCTAAGAAGATACTTCATTTAAAGATATTGTCCACCTTCTAAAGTATCAAGACAACTCGCGGAAATACATAATTTTAAACAAGATGACAATGAGACGTTGTATCAAGCCGATACAACGACCTCCTCTACAAGTGTCCAACTCATGACCTAAACAACCAACAAAAGGTCAACATCTTTTACAAAGGTATTAACCTAACTACAAGACAGATGTTGGATTACCAAGGACCAATTCCGGGCATGACTCCTACTCTCGCCATTGAAGCCATTCAAAAACTGGCTGATCACTCTAAAAAATGGCATGATGGAGGAAGCAAACGAAGCCTGAGTAGAAATTCTGAAGGCATTGCCGGCATCACAAGCAAATTAGAAAACCTTGGGAGAGATATGAAGAAACTTCAAGAAGGAGTGCATGCTATTTGAGTAGGATGCGATACATGTGTAGGAGGACATTTAACTCGAGATTGCCCTACGAAGAATATAAGCCGCAAAATCGAAAAAGTTATGTATGGAGAAGGAAAACCCTTCCATCGAGGTTAAGATCGGAATCCCTACAAGGCAGAAAAACCTTCACTCGAAGTATCAATAAATAAGTATTTGGAAGAAGATACCAAGCGACAGGCCAGCAGAGACGCATTGTTCCAAAAATTTCAAGAAACAAGAGCCACTTTCCTTGCTCGTTATAAGGATTTAGATGACACCAGAAAGGAATCCGGGATAAGGGAAAATGAAATTAATAAAGACAACTCAAGTGATGATAGTTTCTTTAATGCCATATTTTCCAATAACGAGAAACCTCTTTACACCACTTTTAGGTACAATGAAGAGGAGCTTACTGGGTTCCCCAAACAAGCAATTATAAAAGATGATGATACAAACTTTCTAAAGGAAGAGCAACATACGGAAATAAAAACTGTTATGGATAATGAAGTAAAATTAAATGCCAGATGCTCAACAGTTGTCCTAAATCAGATCCCTCTTAAGGAAAAAGATCCATGAAGTTTCATTCTCCCTTGTTCTATTAATAATTTGCATAATATCAATGCCTTAGCTGACCTAGGAGCTAGTATTAGTATCATGCCATTTTCCATGTGCAAAAGATTAAATCTTGGCCCTATCAAACCCCTTTGCATGACGATTGAAATGGCTGATAGAACGGTGAGCATTCCTAGAGGGGTAGTTGAGAATGTGCTCATTAAGATTAATAATTTTACTCTTCCTGTCGACTTTGTTATTTTAGACATGGAAGAAGATCTCAACATTCCATTAATTTTGGGCAGACCCCTTCTGGCCACCGCACGGGCAAAAATTAACGTTTTCAAAACAATCATTACAATAAAAATCAATGATAGAAAACTTACCCTGAATATGGATGATGTTGGAAAATGTCACCCTATCGAAACTGTTTGTGTTATCAAAAATGGAAAAAACAAAATTACTCCCATCACACACAAGCATTGTATTGCTAATGGTCGTAATATGCAGGAAAGGAAAGTTGATGAATACAACAGGGGAAGAGTACATCACAACCACTTCTCGAAAACAAAGAATAACGTCAATCCAGTGCTAGAACTTGAGTCTGAAGACAATTGGCCCGAAGTTCAGAAAGTCAATTACAAGTACTTTCCAACATTAAAATACCATTGGTGCAAAGCTATCCCTGTTGACAACGATACATGATATGATCTTTGGGCTTCATGTAACCCTTATGCGGACGTCTGTGACGGTGGCCATGACAAAGAAAGAGTAAAAAACAACAAGTACCTGTGGTCCTCAACTAATGACAAAGAAATAACATTCGAAGCTTGGGTACAGATTATGTATGGGGATTTTGGCAATGATGATAAAAGAAAAATCTGGACTAATCTTAGCCACGGTAAACCCTCTGATAATGATTATGAAGCAACACAAAATTCAACCTTAGATCATGGGCTCGTTGACTATGACAACACCTCTGCTCGAAAGCATTGGTGTGAAAAAATAAAAACCATTGATAGGGATTCTTAGGCTTCCTGCAATCCATATGATGATAACTGTAATTGGGTAAATAGTGTAGTTAGAGTAGGAGTTAACGAATTTTTATGGACTTCAACCGATGATGATAGAAGAACCGAGATACAATGGTCGGATAGGTTAAAAAAGGGTTTATGTCGTAGAATAGCAATGTACTTTTCAAAGTGTCCCGTTTTAGTACGTGTACTTTTTTTAAGTTGTAGAATAGCAATGTACTTTCATAAGTGTTCCAATCTAGTACGTGTACTTTTTAACTTGTAAAGTAGAATAGCAATGTACTTTTCATAGTGTTCCATTTTAGTACGTCGATCGACGCATTCAAAATGGAACACTTATGGAAAGTTCATTGCTATTCTACAGCACTTTTACGGTTAAAAAAGTACACGTACCAAAACAGGACACTCATGAAAGTACATTGCAATTCTACAACTTAAAAAAAGTACACGTACTAAAACGGGACACTTTGAAAAGTACATTGCTATTCTACGACATAAACCCTTTAAAAAATTATGCCATTTTAAAATTTTGACATGTTTTTCTTAACTTAACTAGATTAGACCTTAGCTGAGCACATTATAACCCTTGATATTATATGGTGAGATTAGCCTTATCCATTTCCAAATTTTTACCCCAAATCCACCAAATTATGAGTGTGCCGGTAGCTTGTAAACTTTAGAACTTGGTCTTTACATAATTTCGAGACCATAGACGAGGTATGTTGAGTGAGCTCGATGTATTTGGACTTTTCAGTTTACGAAGGCAGTATTATAGGATTATCACCCAAATAGCCTATCATTGCGTTTCTATCGATTAGTCACCTCGACATCTCGACCCCAATGTTAAACCCTTTGTTGCACTCACCTTTAGTGCAAGATACCCCTAGATACACCCTTCTGAGTCATTCCTTTCATTTTGTTCACCCAACATATTGTTTTGATACACCTTTACACCTTAGCCTACCCTGTATTCTTTATTTGTAATTGGGAAGTCATTATTTGCCTAAGTTCAAGGTTCAAGTGAAAAGGTTCAGGAATCACGCTTTCGTCGACGACATATCCTTAAAGATCATTGAAGACTCCCCAAATTCTTATATTGTTTATCTCAAGTGAGGGGTTGTTATTTTTAGTTATTATGTTATGTTAAAAAAAATTGTGATTCGAAAAAAATAAAATAAATAAATAAATAAAATAGTTATTGTTATTCATTTAATTGTAAAGTTCGATGTTATAAGCACTATTGTTATGAGCTTACTATAGATTTAGTATCGAGGAGGCCACCTCGGTCACATTTAAAGAATGAAGTTGGAAGTGTGCCCATCATGACGTCCGCTAATGGCACATCTTCCTAGTTATATCATGATCCGGTTTCTTAACTTCAAAACTTGAACTTTGGGTGAACGATAAGTGGTGATGACTTTGTTATAGATTTAGACTATCTGCTTGATTTTATTTTACACCTATTTTATCCCATGTCTTATCCTACCCTTAGTCATGAAGCAGGTCTAGGTGATGCAGCGAGCAGTCTTTGGTGTCTTGGCCATTGATTTGGTCATGTATCATTGATTTTGTCCACTTCGCCATGACATGTTAGTAATGACAAATCACCCTTAACCTTGTCGTGTCTACCCATATTGCCTTCGAGAATTGTCTTGTCCTTAACTCTAGCGGTGGAGATTTGTGTAACCGCCAAGCTTATGATAGAATACATGCTAGGACTGTGCAATGATTGATCACCCCGAAATTATCACTTATAAAAGTTGATAGATTTGAGTGTTTTGTTCCCATTTCGTAAGGTGTACGGCTTTGTTTTATTCTAGCATAAGGGATTTGTAAACTTATATTTTCCAGAAAATGGGAGATATCTTTTTAGGAATCTATCTAATAAAGTCTACTTGAGGGCAAGTAGAAATCAAGTGGGGGATATTTGATAACTTCAAATAGTCTTGAATATTAAGTATCAATTTCCCTTGATAATGCTCGTATTTTATATCATTTATATGGATTTACGATTGTTTTCCTATGTTTTACACTTTCAGGTAATTTACGAGCATTGGAGCTAAAGAGACGCAGATTTGGAGAGTTTATCAATGATATATCATAGTATGCTCATTTTGAAGGTGTTACGGCGTAACTCCCCTCTCACATTACACCGTAACAAAAGCGTGGCTCAGAAAACCAACTCAACTGAAGATTACGGCGTAACTCCCTCCAAAGATTACGACGTAACTAACTAGGTCAAATGAGGTCCAGGCTGCAAGTTACGCCGTAACTATTGTCTCATTTACGGCGTAACATGGATTTATTGAAGATACGGGGTAACTCCTTCCAGATGTTATGCCATAACCAGCATTTTAGTGCAAATTACGAAGATAATGGTGTTACGGCGTAACTCTTAACATTAGTTACGCTGTAACCAGATCTGGCCTATAAATACCCCATGATTTCTAGCATTTCTAATCATCCCATTTCACACACAACATCAGTGAATGTGAGTAGAAGGTTGAGGGCAGATGTTAGGGAGCATACGGAGCCATCTCCAAGGGAGAAATCACTCCCCTACGATAAGCATTAGCATTTTATCTTTTCTTTACTTTCAATTCATGTATTTCGTAATGATAAACATTGAATCGATTGTTTTAGTTAATATGAGCGGCTAAGAACCTCTGGTGCTAGCCTAGTCATGATTCCTTAATTGCTTTGTTTGTGTTTACATTGCTTCTGCATAATTATTTCAAGTGTATGCTTGCATAGTTTATTGGTAGCTACCCTTGTTTTGGTAGTTTTGAATGGCGGTAGTGGCTATTTACTTAGGAGATATGACCAACTGACCCTAAGTAGGTAGAATGAGTGGGAAGGGTAAGATATGACCAACTGAAGACCCTTTTTGCTTGTGCGATTTGACCAACTGATCACCTACTGTTTGGATGAACTTAAGAAGTCGGGGATGAGTGTTTAAGATGCTAGCGCCAGGGAACTCATTGTTACAAATATTTCTTGTAGCGGTACTTAATGACTTGGCTTAGGAGGCTAAGAATAACTGGACTTTCGACGGGTCACCTGACATCTCGAGTGGAACCCTTTGTTGATAGGTTAGGACGAACTGACCAAATTCTGTCCTAGCGACTTTGACCCCACTTGAAGTAATTGGAAGTAATTAAACATGAACTTAGCTTGATAGGATGAATAACTAGGTTAGCACACTTCTCCACTATTGATCACAACCCTCACCTCTATTTGCTTTCTTATTTTCTTGCCTAGTAGTTAAATAATTATTTCAACCCTTAAAATCTATTAAAATCTGTGACACCTTGACTTAGTTTAAATCCGCACACATAGCTCTTGGGACGACCTCGGTTTTGCCGAATACTACACTACACACGACCGGGTACACTGTCCGTTAGTGCATTAGGGTAGACCATAGGTATAACGAGTAATTACAAATATTAAAACATGGTCAGTAAAACCTGCATCAATCTTCCTTGCATATCTATCTTGCTTGATCTCCATGCAATCCTTTTCTTGTGAGACTTCGATACCTAAGTAATAAGTTAATTCACCAAGATCCAACATTTCAAATTGAGACACCATTCTCCTTTTGAACTTATTTATGAGGTCTAAGCTTGTCCCAGTCACGAATAAATCATCCACATTAACCACAATAATGATCAATTCTCCATTGGGCACCTTTCTATAGATTGCATTTTTGTGCACACATTGTAGAAAACCCATATCTTTTAAAGTACTATCGAGCACCTTTCGATCACTATTTAGAAGAGCCATTCTCGTATCCAAGTGATGAATCTTCCATCGTTTCCCGGCTGCGAGAGCAATCAAGAGTCGTATGGTCTCGAGTCGAGCTACCGGCTCGAATACTTCATCAACTTCAATAACAGGTTGTTGTTCAAATGATTCTCGTTCCACTTCGTTTGTATCTTCTTTACCAACTTTTAGTTGAGCTTTATAAAGGTGATTTGCACTACGTGGGACCTTTATAAGTAAATCTCCACAACTATCTCGCATGGTTAAGAAATCACCTCGGATACTAATATCATAAACGAATATTGTAGCTTGTCCAAGACTTATCACATTACTACGAAGAGCGGGAATATAAAAGATATCTTTCAACAATTTTTGTTCTCCATTTTTACCTTGGAACAAAATCGAGCCTTTTCCATTTATGCTCACACGTGAACCATCTCCGAACCTAACACGTCCAGTAATATTTTCATTTAATTCAGAAAAGTAAGAGTAATTACCTGTCATGTGATTACTTGCACCGCTGTCAAAATACCATCCATCCTCTTCATCGGTATTTGAATCGCTCTTTGGTGGAGTGTACTTTTCTTCATTCAAGAAAATGGTTTCTTGAATATGGTTCATCATAAAGAACGTACCTTCCTCATGATACACATCTTTCTCTTGCGTCTCATTAAGGTTAACTTCATGGTTTCGGTTTTGTTCAGGGCATTTTGAAACAAAGTGTCCGTACTCATCACAATGGTAACACTTTATATGTTAGAGGTCATGTTTCTCATGTTGTTTACCCTTTTGTTCATTATCTTCACGTTTTTTCGAGTACTCACGTTGAGTGTTGCCACGTCCACTACCTTGACCACGACCACGATCATGACCTCAAGAGTATGAACCACGTCCTCTTCCTCTGCTTGAGTCATTATTCCTGTAGGAATTATCGGTCCTAGCATAAAGCAAATTCTCTCGAGCATCGCTTGTTTTATCTTTTCTTTGACTCTTTCTTCATAAGCTTTCAATCGTCCAACCACATCCTCAAACCCCGTTTCTTTAAGGTCTAAAACCGCTCTAGGGCTGCTGATATGGACAAACCATCTTGGAAGACTTGTGAGAAACTTCTTTACCACTTGTGTTCGACATGACTTCTCCAAACGTGGTTGATTTAGACGCAATACCATAACTTTGCAGCATATATTCATCTATAGTACCGTTATCGACATCTTCGATTTTGAACTGTAATTAGGGTTTGAAGCCTCGCTTCCTTCACACGATCAGATCCTAGGTTACGGGTTTTTATTGCTTCCCACATCTCCTTCCCGGTTTTCAAATTCCCGATTTGCAAAATCAAATCTTCTGGGATCGATTGAAACAATAATCCTTTAACTATATTGTTTTTCTTGGCATCGTCTAAGCCCGGATCTACCACATCCCATACTCCATGAATTCCAAGAAGTATCTCCATTCGCATACTCCATTCACATACTCCATATGGTGTAGTTTGTTGACGTCAATATCGGACATTGAAACGTCAACGTGGTTTCCTTTACAGGCTGTTGTGAGCTTTCTCCCACCACCATCTTAGTTCTTCTTCTGGTTCGTGAATAAGTTTGTAAAGGGGAACAATCCAGCCCGTATACCACATCTAGATTTAGCTAACCTCAGTGAGACAATCAACTGTTCAAAGGACGGTTTCTAACTCGCTGTATGAACTGACCGGAGGCTGTGATCAGTTTACAAAGCTGATCAAACACATGACTAACCCCGTAAACACAAGTTAGTTTCCAAGCTCGTTTTTGGTTTTACGTAACCCTTAAATCACAGTTACAGGTTACCAAAAATAACACGGCAAATCAGTCAACCAGATTACAACACGACCAACCACGATAGCACAGGTTTGAGTCGTTTGTTTTCCGTTTTTTTTTTTTTTTTTTTTGTAACAAAGGCTGTGATCTCTTTAATCTTACTGATCCGTCCACACAACTAAATCAGGAAGCCCATGACTAAAACCAATTGGCCTACATGTTTTAAGTCGATTCAATTCATGCAAATCACAGGTTATATGTCGACTATTATTAAGGTTGCTGTAACCCTAAATTGTTGATACAGACGTCTAACCCACTGGATCACATGTTAGGAACGATCTTCTTTCAGGTATTGTAACCCTTAAACGCGGATACAAATCACCAGGAACTTCTTCGCTAGCGAATGGAGTGATCAAAAACTAATAACAAACTGTGATCAGACCGATAAAACACGCGACTCAACCAAAAACTGTTGCTGTAAACCCTTAATCGCAGGTCACGCTTGTTCTATTTTTTTAGCTTCTGTAAACTCTTGATCACAGCTTACAGTTAACTTTTCTGGTCACCAAAGCTTTCTTGAATCTCTGATACCAATTGATGGTAATCAGAGATGTGCAGCAACAGTAACACAACACAAAACAGGAAAATAAGCAACAGTAATTGCCAAACAACGCAAAGACTTTTTATTCAAGAAACTTAACTCAAAACTCCAATCGGTACAATGGTAATGCCCTACCCTTCTCGGTATATATAAACCAACATAGACGCGTTGTACTATAACTAGGATTACACATTAAACCTATCCTAAATCAATGAGGACTACTCCATATTAGGATAAACTTGAGATGAGTTGGACTAGCACTCCAACTAGTACTTCCTAATTCTGGTAACACGTCATAAGCCACATCCAAACTCAGGAATTCGCCAACAACAAATACAGTCCAAATTTTCAGTCGCGCGGAAATGTAAAAAAAAGAGCTAAAGATGAAACGGGTGAATTGGACCGAAAAACATATTCATATGGGTCAAACTGGGTGACCAGATGTTGGCCCTGTTTTACGGATCTTTAATCAAAATATACCAAACTATGAAAATAATCTCTATTTTCTATAAAAAAGTCATGAATGATTCTTTACATGTTCTATTCTATTTATACAAAGTGAAACGGTACATAGTGAACCGTTGTGTTGGTTAAAGGATATGGTAGTTATAGTGTAACTGCTATATAACCGTTTATGTAACTGCTTCTTGTTGACTTTCGTTGAGGTTGACTTTCGTTGACTTTTGTTGACTGGGTCATAATGGGTGTTGACTTGGGTCGCTGGGTTGGGTAGATTGGGATTAACCCAATATTCTCCCCCTTAATCACAATCGCTGCGACGTAGGTCTTTAAGTCTTTTGTAGTCGTCTCCATTTTGCTTTCTTCGCATTCTCACGTTTTCTGCATTCTGCGGTTTCGCATTCTCTAGCGGTTTTAGCACTCTCTCTGTGTCGTGATCGCATTCTCTGCGCTTTAGCACTCTCTGTGTCTGCCGCACTCTCCGCTTTAGCACTCTCTTTGTGTCTGCACTCTCTGCGATTTCTGCAATCTCTGCGGTTTTAGCTTCTTGTGATCATCCTTATATCCAGGTAGATCAATTTTCCTTCGGTTATTTCCACCTTTTCTTCTGTGATCTTCATTATGTTCATGTTGATCTGGTTATTTCCACCTTTGTCTTATGTGATCTTCATTATGTCCATGTTGATCGGGTTATTTCCACCTTTGTCGTTGTGATCTTCCTTAAGTCCAGGTTGATCATGTTTTTCTGGTTATTTCCACCTTTATTGTTTCCCATAAACCATTCGCCTTCGAGAATGAATTTGCATGAATTGCCCATAATGAGTAATTCACGGGCTTTAGGATTGGGCATTGAAATTGAGGTGTACTATTTGTAAAATTAGTACTAGGTTCCTTATTTCCACTTCCTTTCGTCATATCTTAAATATATTAATAACAAAAAATATATCCAAAAATCTAACACGACGTGTGTTGAAAAATGTTTTATTTTTCCTTATAGGCTATAAAACTTTATAGGACTGGTTTTTAAATCCAAAACTATTCTCGAAGATTATTATATTTTAAAAACGAATAACCTAAGGTTAATTATTCCTTAAAAGTTATTTCTAATATAATAAGCAGTGTAATTACTAGGTTATTATATCTAAAAATTTGATGAAGTACTAAGTTTGTAATTTAAAGTAACTTATCAAACAAAAATAATATATATCTAAAATGAAAAATATATACTATATAAAAGAAATGAAAGAGTGGTGTTCTTAAATTTTGGAACCTGAATGGGTTGATGGTCTATCCCGTCTTATAAAAAATAAAATCCTTGCCCACTTAAAATACTGCGCCTCCTTATTTGTATATTATTTATCTCTTTGTGAGATAACAAAACATGCGCCGTATATATTTTCTGTATATCTCTTGTTTTGAGATAAGAAAGTAAAATGTCTCTCTTGGAGACTGTTTTTCGTCTCTCTCCTTTTCTGGGTATGAGATCCGCTTCTTCTTCTTCTCCTAATCTACGTGGTCAAACACCTATGATAAGGTTGAATGGCCTTCTTATCTTCTCCCGACGTGGTGATCTTTGAGAACACCGGATCCCTTCAATCGAAATTTTAGGGTTTCGTTGATTTGGGGTTTTTAATCCGTGAGTGATATGAAAGATTGGAGACTTAATTAAGTCAATTGGTGGCTTAATTAACCTACTGGGCTTGATTCTTGATTCGAACAGTGTGTTTCTTCCTTTTATGATTTGTTTATTGCCCTTTGATGATGACTTCGTTTAGTTTTAATGAATCAAGTATAAAACGATTTTGTTCGTTTTTTTTTATCTGATTGGATTGGGTAAAAAGAAAAATGGTTTCGAAATAAAAGGAATAAAATTTGCGAATGTTTTCTCGATGCGGGTTGAGAGTAATCACGTTGTGATTGTTCCTGTTGCGACGAAGTGTGTAACACAAAGATGACGTCTAGGATTTGTGTTCGAATCGATTTGCAAAATTTTTGTCGAAACCGTTTTTTTTCTTGATTTGATTCTGGAACTAAACGAATATGGTATATGATGATTGTGGCTCTGATACCAATTGTTGGCCCTGTTTTACGGATCTTTAATCAAAATATACCAAACTATGAAAATAATCTCTATTTTCTATAAAAAAGTCATGAATGATTCTTTACATGTTCTATTCTATTTATACAAAGTGAAACGGTACATAGTGAACCGTTGTGTTGGTTAAAGGATATGGTAGTTATAGTGTAACTGCTATATAACCGTTTATGTAACTGCTTCTTGTTGACTTTCGTTGAGGTTGACTTTTGTTGACTTTTGTTGACTGGGTCATAATGGGTGTTGACTTGGGTCGCTGGGTTGGGTCGATTGGGATTAACCCAATACGTACGAAACATATGTTGCATTTTAACAATGATTGCATGAAACATTGTGACTTTTTACCCCGAATCACTAAACAATGATTGCATGAAACAGAAAGTTACTTCTAACAAGTAATATTGAGGTAATGTGCTCACGAGATTAGTTAGTTTATGTTGAGATCGTTGTTATTGATAGCTGTGAGGTACTTCCCCGATGATAATGATATTTATAAGAAAACATTAGGAGGAAAGATTTTGAAGGCATATGAGATTAAATGGCCTAATTTTAGTTTGAGGGGCGAGTTAACAGTACATATCAAAGCAAAATGAGGGGGGGTGCATACCTGTCCATACTGATAATAGAACGTGCGAGTATGCAAGGGTTCATGACACAGGTGAATAGGTGATCACTATCACTTGTATCCATGTGCACCTGGCTTTGATAACTTCACATTTTGTAATCTGATACATGTGTCTTAAATTACGCATATACATTCCCAGCAATTCATAGCTCATAACATAAAATGCATCCAGAAACTAAACTTCAAATAATGAGCAATTACCCCAACGACCCCGGATGATTTAGCTCTGCATCACCTTTTGCCTGTGATTCTCTTTGCTTACTCACCTACACAAAAAAGTAGTTGAACCAAATGCATTAAGCAAAAAATACAGTACACGGTACAGTAATGTACAAGATGCCTGCCTAACTAACAACTTTATTAAATCAGAATTTGTTAATCGAAAAGTGGTATTAGGCACTAAAAAATCTCAAAAAAGGTGTTGGACACTGCTCCACCATCCGTTAACGAAAAAGTACACAACTTCTATTGGCCAACAAAAATGACATTTGACAACAAAAAGCTTGCATTAAAGCAAAGTATATTGAATGTTACCGTGACTCTATCTGTACAACTATGACATGCCTATGGTATGTTTTTAGGCCGATGATTAATAGCTTTACATACTCAAAGTAGATTATCATATTATGAGAAATGGATCAATATCAACATTTTCAAACAACCATAGTTATAGCATGCTTGCAGAAGCAACATAATAATTTGATAAAATTAAAATACTTACATGAAATTCCAGTGCTTCCTCAATCCGATCCACAATCATTTCCATGGTAGGGCATTCCTTTGAATTGAAACTAATGCACTGAAATGCAACTTTACTATATGTATCATAAGAACGGCTATCAATTTGATCTCTTATAAGCGGATCAATAAGCAACTCGGGTTTGTAGTCATAGTAGCGTCGGACAATATTAATGAGAGGTTTGTGCTTACCACCTTCTAACCTTCTTCGATTATAAGCTAACATTCCACTCAACAACTCAAACATTACCACTCCAAATGAATACACATCTGAGTCTTTTCGGAGGACGCCACTTTCATGGTAAACTGGATCCATGTAAAAGTTGGTATCCGCAGCGTTTGTGTAGACTTGAGTATGTGGCTGATTTATGGGGCCAGATTTTGACAATCCAAAATCACAAACTTTGGCTACCAGATTGCGATCCAATAATATGTTTGCACTCTTAACGTCTCTGTGTATTACTCGATTGGCCTCCCCAAGACCCGAGTGGAGGTAGTCGAGTCCTCTTGCTGCTCCCAAGCAAATCTTTAGACGATGTTCCCATGTCAGGAACCGTTTCTTGTCCTTGTCTTTGAGGTGACAATCTAGGCTACCATTACTAGCATACTTCTAAACTATAATCTTCTCATTTCCTTCATCACAGTAACCAATGAAAGGGATGATGTTTTCATGGTTGAAACTGAAAATCGTATTAAGCTCGTTGTGGAACTCATAATCTCCTTGGTAACTTTCGGGACGCAGGCATTTGATGGCAACTGTACGGTTTTGCCAGCGTTCAGAGGGCTGACCTTTGTAAACATCACCAAATCCGCCATCTCCAATCCGAGTTTCTTGACCTTTAACTCCAATGGCCATTTTGATGTCCTTTAGTGGAATAAAAGAATCTTCTTGTGTTCTAAATCCTCTTGTATTGTTAGAAGCAGCTCCATGGTTCTGTGAATAAAGTCCTTATTAATATCAAAGTTCATGTTAGTTCCAAACCGTACGGATGCTATCGCATCTGAAAATTATCTTGAAGAGGCTAATCACATAATTTCCAAGTTGTACCATGAAAACATCATCCCTTTTTACTCTGATGATGATCAGTACAATGAATATGCTATTAATGGAACGCTTAGTGCGTATCTCCAAAAAGAAAGAATAGGCATAACTTTACATGGGCGCAACGTCTCAGGACTTGCATAGTTGCCATAAAACAATATCTTACTGATGAAGATTTTCGTAAAATTTTTTTTGAGCTTGAGATGGTTTCCATATTGCACCATGAAAACATCGCCCCTTTCATCGGTTACTGTGAGGAATTTCACAAAAGTTTTTTTTTGTGAGGAATTTCACAAAAGTTATGATCACAGAATTATAGTTTCTGAGTATGCCGTCAATGGAAGCCTTGATAATCAACTCAAAGACCCCAATAAGAATATTGCATGGGCTCAGCACCTAAAAATATGCATTGGGGTAGTAAAAGGACTCAGGTACCTTCATACGGGTTTTGGAGAATACAAGAGAGTAATCCATGGAAACTTTAGTAGCAGAAAGATATTATTATACGACAATCTAGAAGCTAAGATTTGTGGCTTTCGCGAGTCATTTTTTTCCCCGGATACTGGAAAGAAGCTCACCTTTTAGGTCCTATGGGCAACAAATATTACATCGATCCTGTTTACCGTCAAAGCTACATTTGCAATAAAGAATCCGATGTGTACTCATATGGAGTGGTACTCTTTGAATTATTAACTGGGATGTTTTTTTTGGGTAAAAGGTCAATGACCCGGTAAATATATTACTCCAAAAAACGTTTAATTACAAAGGATATGGGTGAATCCCATATCTCAGCCCGTTACATAGGCGAAAAGCTTACATAACAAGATACTTCCTATTTTCTAAAGAAGAAAATAAACAACTACTCAAAACATAACATCAGACTCCTATGAAGATAACATTTACTTCCTACCAAGGCCTTGGAGCTTGATACCATAAGTGTCGTAGTAGGAATCCAAATTACCTGGAAGATCGTAAACCTGATCCGCATAGTTATCATAACCATAGTCATCAAAGTCATCTTCACGATCATGACCACTACCAAATAAGTTACTTGACTCATCAAAGGTGTTTACAACCTCCTCATCATCACTGTCGGATACCACAATCTCTCCCACCTTAGAGAATGGGTTGATTATTAACTGGGATGTTGGCTTATGAAACAATGCGTATTGGAGTAGATGAAGAACCACTAAATCTGGTTGCTTTGGTCCGTCGTTACTATGCCAACCAACTAGACAAGTTACTTGATCCACGGATAAGATATGAAATTGATGCTCGTTCTTTATATACATTTAAAGAAGTTGCATATAAATGCATTAGTTTCAACGTAAAAGATCGCCCTTCATGGAATAAGATCATCAAGAGGTTAGAGGAAGCGTTGTATATTCAAGTAAGTCTTTTCGATCATTTAACTAATTTGAAGCATATCTAGCTGGTTCATTTGCCAATGAGACCTATCATGATAAAATAAATTTTACTCGTGTATATGCTATGTTATTTCCAAATTCTCGGAGGTTACTGAAGTATTATTTTTTTAATAAATGCCACTTCTTCTTAACTCTTCTTTCTAGTTATTTCCCAAAATCTTATTGTTAGGAATATGAGTTAGGAACTAACATGAATTATGATATTAATAAGGACTTAATTCGCAGAACCACAGAGCTGCTTATAACAATACAAGAAGGTTTAGAAGATTAGAAGATTCCCTGATTCCAATAAAGGACATCAACAAGGCCATTGGAGTAAAAGGTCAAGAAACTAGGATTGGAGATGGCGGATTTGGTGTAGTTTACAAAGGCCAGCCCTCTGAATGCTGGCAAAATCGTACAGTTGCCATCAAATGCCTACGCCCCAAAAGTTACCAAGGAGAGTATGAGTTCCGCAACGAGCTTAATATGATTTCAGTTTCAACCATGAAAACATCATCCCTTTTATTGGTTACTGTGATGAAGGAAATGAGAAGATTATAGTTTATGAGTATGCTAGTAATGGTAGCCTAGATGACAATGACAAGAGACGTTTCCAGACATGGGAACATCGTTTAAAAATTTGCTTGGGAGCAGAAAGAGGACTCGACTACCTCCACTCGGGTCTTGGGGAGGACAACAGAGTAATACACAGAGATGTCAAGAGCGCAAACATATTATTGGATCACAATCTGGTAGCCAAAATTTGTGATTTTGGATTGTCAAAATCTGGTCTCATAAATTAGCCACAAACCCATGTCTACACAAATGCTGCAGGTACCAACTGTTACATGGATCCAATTTACCATGAAAGTGGCATCCT
The DNA here is from genome assembly GCA_910596185.1 of Chrysanthemum makinoi. Classification (NCBI taxonomy): domain Eukaryota; kingdom Viridiplantae; phylum Streptophyta; class Magnoliopsida; order Asterales; family Asteraceae; genus Chrysanthemum; species Chrysanthemum makinoi. Next base: position 308,350,436 of record OU343217.1, read on the forward strand.
TCGGAAAGAGTCAGATGTGTACTCATTTGGAGTGGTAATGTTTGAGTTGGTGAGTGGAATGTTAGCTTATAATCGAAGAAGGTTGGGAGATGGTAAACCAAAAACTCTCATAAATATTGTCCGACGCTACTAGGACTACAAACCAGAGTTGCTAATTGATCCTTTTATAAGAGATGAAATTGATAGTCGTTCTTTTGATACATATAGTAAAGTTGCATTTCAATGCATTAGTTTCAATTCAAAGGAACGCCCTACCATGGAAATGATTGTGGATCGGATTGAGGAAGCACTCGAATTTCAAGTAAGTATAATTATTTCAATCAAATGATTAGGTTGCTTCTGCAAGCATGTTATAACTATGGTTGTTTGAAAATGTTGATACTGGTCCATTTCTGATAACATGATAATCTACTTCGGGTATGTAAAGCTATTAATCACTGGCCTAATAATCCATGACTTCTTGTTTGCTCTAATGTAAGCTTATTGTTGTCAAATGTCATTCACGGATTGTGGAGCAGTTCTAACACCTTAATTTGCTTGGAACATCTGAATTTGCATGTCATGTTTATATGCCTATCTCAACTAATTTTTTGAGATTTTTTATGGCTTAGTACCACTTTTCGATTAATGAATTCTGATTTGATAAAGTTGTTAGTTAGGCTCGCATTTTGTTGCTTAACTATACCATGTACTGTATTTGTTGCTTAACGTGCATTTTGTTCAACTACTTTTTTGTGTAGGTGAGTAAGCAAAGAGAATCACTGGCAAAAGATGAAGCTGAGCTAAATCATGCGGGATCGTTGGAGTAAGTACACACTATTATAAGTTCAGTTGCTGGATGTATTTTTTTTATGAGATGAGTAATTACTGGAACTTCTGTAATTTTAAGTTGTGTTAATTGTTGGGATTTTGTATGCGTAACTTGTTGGAAAATTTAGTGCACTTGTGGGATTAGTTCACACCTGGTAATGGGTCAGGAGGTACGGAGTGTACACCCATAAGGTCCCTGAACACCCTGACTCTAATAGTGGTTTGTATTGATAGACAGTGTTTCCACTGATAGACAGTGTTTCCACTGATAGGCAGTGTTTCCACTGCTGGTACTATGTTAACACTGCTAGTATTATTAAAGCACTGCTAATACTGAAATCAACTTGTAACATGTTTTGACCTATTCAAGTGGCAGTTACAACTGCATAATGACCACGTTTAATTGGTCATGTAACCACTAACGGCTATAATAGGGATAATTATGAGGCGATTAATGGGCCTATTAATGCTCATAATTTCATTTGACTAGCTAAGAGTAATCTCCTATAAATAGGAGATCTGATTATGCATGAAGACACACACAGAAAACGATTAACACTTATAAACAAAAGGATTATTGAATTGTGCCTAATTCTATAACTACATTTGGTCTTATCACAAGTAGATATTCGTGTAACCCAGGCATTAGGGTCGAATAGTTTACTTTGGAAAGTGATCACACGATTCCAAGTGATATCTGGTAACCACCTAGTGGTATTTGTTTCTGCTGATTTGGTATTGGTTTCTGCTGACCTTGATTATCTTACCCTGTTCTGGGCGAATAACCACCAACAATCAAAGTAAACTATTTGTAATAATCAATGGCTGCTGCTGCAATGAAACATATGGCTTCAAACTTTGCCAAGCTTGATAAGTTTGGAGGGGTGGACTTTAGGAGGTGGCAGAAGAAGATGCACTTCTTGCTGTCAAGCATGAGTGTGGTGTATGTGCTAACCACACCCATTCCTGATGATGGGGATGATGCTACTGTGGAGCAGATCAGGAGAAGGAGCAAATGGGAGAATGATGACTACATTTGCAGAGGTCTTATTCTCAATGGTATGTCTGATTCTCTGTTTGATATTTATCCGAACTTTGAATCTTCCAAAGAACTGTGGGATTCCTTGGATGCCAAATATATGGCTGAGGATGCATCAAGTAAGAAGTTCCTTGTAAGTAATTTCACAAATTATAAAATGACTGATTCAAGACCAGTTATGGAACAATCATTGAACTTCTTGGTATACTTGGAAGGTTTACACAACACAATATGCACATGGATGAGGCTATTTCAGTCTCTTGTGTTATTGATAAACTTCCTCCTTCTTGGAAAGATTTCAAGCATACCTTGAAACATAAGAAAGAGAAATTAACTCTGGTTGAGTTGGGCAGTCATCTGCACATTGAGGAATCTCTCAAAGTGCAGGATAATGACAAGCCAAAGAGCGAATCTTTCTTTGGTGCATCTGTTGTCAATATGGTGGAGCATAACAACTCCACCAGGTACAATGACAATAATGGCAAACGCAAATATCATGACAACACAATGGCAAATCCTAACAAGAAGGCAACACCTACTTGTTGGAAATGTGGCAAAATTGGTCACATCAAAAGAGACTGCAAGGGTGTTAAAGTTGGTGGTAAAGCCAATGGATCGGGCACTAATGGTTCAGGGAGTGGTGGTTCAACCAACTCATTGAAAAGTCAGAATATGTTTAATAAGTCTTTTCAGATTTATTATGTTACATATGTAGCTGAATCTTATTATGTGCAGGATAATGAAGTTGCGTGGTGGGTTGACTCTGGTGCAACAGTTCATGTGTGCAAAGATAGAAGCTAGTTCAAGACTTATGAATCACTGAATGATGGTTCTATTCTTCACATGGGAAATGAGTCAACAGCCTTGGTGCATGATCGTGGATGTGTAGATCTTAAATTTAGTTATGGAAATATTGTAACTTTGTTTGATGTTATTCATGTTCTTGATATAAGGAAAAACTTGGTTTCAAGTAGTGTTTTGAATAATCATGGATATAAATAAGTTATTGAGTCTGATAAATTTGTCTTGTCTAAATGTGGTGTTTTTATTGGTTTTGGCTATTTATGTAATCAAATGTTCAGGCTTAATGTTTCCTCTGATAGTGTTAATTCAAAGATTTGTGACCACCACCGACCTTGACGACTCTACCCTATGGCATGCAAGACTTGGCCATGTACACTATAAAAGAATGCAAGATATGTCAAAGGATGGGTTGATCCGGCTTTTGAAATGGACACTGAAAAATGTAAAACTTGCATGTTGACCAAGATAACCAAGAAACCTTTTGAGGTGTTAGTCGTGAGACTAAGCTCTTGGAGTTAATACACAGTGACCTGTGTGATTTGCATGCCACTCCTTTTTTGGGAAATAAGAAGTACTTTGTGACATTTATTGATGATGCTTCTAGATTTTGTTATGTCTATCTGTTACATACCAAGGATGAAGCATTAGATAAATTCAAAGTGTTTAAAACTGAAGTTGAATTACAACTTGGGTCTTTGATCAAAAGATTAAGGACTGATATGGGAGGTGAGTACATGGATACTCAGTATTTTCATCTGTTGGTATAATCCATGAAACGATCGCCTTATACTCTTCACAAAATGGTATTTCGAAAGGAAAAACAGTGGTGTCAAGGAGATGGTTAATTCCATGTTGTCCTATTCGGGTGAGTCAAGGGTTAGGGGTGAAGCTATGTTAACGACTTGCTATTTATCAAATAGGGTTCCAAACAAAAGGAACAAGGTTACCCCTTATGAACTCTGGACTAAAAGGAAACCCAACCCGAACTATCTCAGGTCCGGGGTTGTAGGGCATTGTAAGACTCCCGATCCAAAGTTAAAGACTTTGGGTGAAAGAGGCATTGATCTGCATCTTTGTTGGATATCTGAGCATTCCAAGGCTTTTAGGTTCTATGTTATTGAACCTAATGAATATGTTTAAGTTAACTCTATAATTGAATCAAGGGATGCAAACTTTGATGAGAATAGATTCTCATCAGTCCCTAGACCAAGTCGAGGATTCCAAATGGAACTCATGACACTTGGTGTATCAGAGGTCCCGATGATGAACCATCGGTGGTCACTGATGAGGTTGTGGTTCAACAACTGAACCTGTGCTCAGGAAGAGCAAAAGGGTCGGACTCAAAGTCATTTGGACCGAGTTTCAACTATACTTAGTTGAAGGAACAAGGGATGAGGTCTCTGACCAATACTCCTATTGCTTCATTGTTGAGGATGATCCCAAAACATTCGAAGAAGCAATGAAGTCCCGAGGACATTGCTTTCGGAAAGAAGCAATCAATGATGAGATGGATTCCATCATGGGCAACAACACTTGGGTGTTGGTTGATCTACCATCAGGATGCAAACCTCTGGTTGCAAATGGATTTTCAAGAAGAAAATGAAGGTAGATGGAACTATTGAAAAGTTCAAGGCTAGACTAGTTATTTAGGGCTTTAAACAAAAGTCAGGAATAGACTATTTTGATACTTATGCCCATGTGGCTCGTATCAGTACCATAAGACTGCTGATTGCTTTGGAATCTATTCACAATCTGGTTATTCATCAGATGGATGTGAAAACAGCTTTCTTGAATGGTGAATTGGATTAGTAGGTTTGTATGAACCAACCTCAGGGCTTCATCTTGCCTGGCAATGAAAACAAGGTGTGTAAACTGATTAAGTCTCTTTATGGACTTAAGCAGGCACCTAAGCAATGGCATCAAAAATTTGATGAAGTGGTTTTGCCTAGTGGTTATGTTCTTAACCAAGCTGACAAATGTGTATATAGCAAATTTGATGATTCTGGTACAGGAGTCATCATTTGCCTATATGTTGATGACATGCTGATCTTTGGCACTGACCAAAATCAGGTTGACCTGACAAAGGAATTTTTGTCATCAAGGTTCTCTATGAAGGACATGGGGGAGGCTGATTTTATCCTTAGTATAAGGATTAAACATGAAAGTAATAGAATTTCTATCTCTCACTCTCATTATATTGAGAAGGTGTTGATGAAATTCAATTACTTTGATTGTACTCCAGTGAGTACACCTATGGATACTGTGAGAAGCGTGCCTAATAATGGCAAAGCTGTATCTCAACTTGAGTATTCTAGGGTAATTGGCTGCTTGATGTATGTCTTGACTTGTACAAGGCCCGATATTTGTTTTCGCGGTGAGAAAATTGAGCGGGTATACTAGTAATCCTAGTGCTCATCCGGCAATTCCACAGGTATTGGTATTTGAAGAGAACTATGGATTATAGTCTCTATAATCGCTATCCTTCATGTTGGAAGGATACACGATGCAAGTTGGATCAGTCGGAACAATGAAGACAATTAGTCTACTAGTGGTACGGGTATTCCTACTTGGTGGAGGTGCAATTTCTTGGGCATCCAAGAAGCAAACTTGCATCACCAGTTCAACAATGGAATCTAAATTTGTGGCTTTAGCAGCTGCTGGTAAAGAAGTTGAATGGTTGAAAAACTTGCTTCTTGAGATTCCATTGTGGCCTAAACCTATAGCACCTATTTCTATCCGTTATGATAGTGCAGCTACATTGGCTAAGGCTTATAGCCCGATGTACAATGGTAAGTCTAGACACTTAGGTGTCAGACATAGCATGATTCGTGAGCTTATCATGAATAGGGTGGTATCTATAGAGTTTGTTAGATCTCAACAGAACTTAGTTGATCACTTGACGAAGGGTTTGGCTAGAGACTTGGTTATAAAGTCTGCTAAAGGGATGGGTTTAAGTCCAACTTAGTCATTGAATGCTAGGACACCCAACTCCCTCCTGAGGAAACTTGGGAGCTAAGTTCAATGTGGAAAGCTGAACATTCGATTGAATTGGAGCACATGTTTTATTTACATCCCAAGGTTGTGCTCGAGAACCTGTGAAAGAAGGATGAAGTCTTTACTTCTTAATGGTTAATTTTCTTTGAAAAAGTGCTTGGCAGGAGCATGAATAAAGAGGAACCACCTATATAAATGTTGAAGTTTTGCCGCTTCAGGGAGATTTTGGACTTTTAGCTTTTACAACATTTATGAATTTGGATATGGACACATGGCTTGTTTAGTGTCAGGAGCTGATAAGTGTTTGAAAACTTGTGTGTATTTTATCTTGAGGTATTCAAATGGGTTGAAGGGTTCAATTCTTAGAACACCCTGATTCTCGAATATTTGAACGTGTAATTTACTAAGATGAAAATTCAATCCTCAGGACATTTTCGTTTATGCACATGTTTTGTTTAATGTTTGTTTTCATGCAAAGGAAGTGAACTAAATTTGGGGAGGATTGTTGGAAAATTTAGTGCACTTGCGGGATTAGTTCGCACCTGGTAATGGGTCAGGAGGTACGGAGTGTACACCCATAAGGTCCCTGAACACCCTGACTCTAATACTGGTTTGTCTTGATAGACAGTGTTTCCACTGATAGGCAGTGTTTCCACTGATAGGCAGTGTTTCCACTGCTGGTACTATGTAAACACTGCTAGTATTATTAAAGCACTGCTAATACTGAAATCAACTTGTAACAGGTTTTGACCTATTCAAGTGGCAAGCATACAACGCATAATGACCACGCGTTTAATTGGTCATGTAACCACTAACAGCTATAATGGGGATAATTATGAGGCGATTAATGGGCCGATTAATGCTCATAATTCCATTTGACTAGCTAAGAGTAATCTCCTATAAATAGGAGATCTGATTATGCATGAAGACACACACAGAAAACGATTAACACTTATAAGCAAAAGGGTTATTGAATTGTGCCCAATTCTAAAACTTCATTTGGTCTTATCCCAAGTAGATATTCGTGTAACCCAGGCATTAGGGTCGAATAGTTTACTTTGGAAAGTGATCACAAAATTCCAAGTGATATCCAGTAACCACCTAGTGGTATTTGTTTCTGCTGATTTGGTATTGGTTTCTGCTGACCTTGATTATCTTACCCTGTTCTGGGCGAATAACCACTAACATAACTTAAGGCACCTGTGTCTTGAACCCTTGCATACTCGCACGTTTTATTACCAGGATAGACAAGTTATCCACCCCCCTCTCCCACCACACATTTCGCTTTTGAGATGTGCTGTGAAATCACCTCGCAAACTGAAATTCAGCCATGTAATTGTTGGCGGTTACAGCCCAGAGGGTTAACACAATCAGTAGCAACTGCAAATACCACTAGGTGGTTACCGGATATCACTTGGAATCGTGTAATCACTTTCCAAAGTAAACTATTCGACCCTAATGCCTGGGTTACACGAATATCTACTTGGGATAAGACCAAATGTATGTTATTGAATCAGGTACAAATCAATAACCCTTTGCTTTCAAGTGTTTATGCTTTCAGTTTGTTTCTCCTGGTATTGTATGTTTCAGTGTGTCTTCAAGCTGAAGATGACAATCTCTATTTATAGTAGAGAACACTCAACACTAATCAATGGACATTATGTGTGATTAACGACCAATTAATCACCCATAATAAACCTCCATAATCATAGAAATAGTGGTTACATGTCCTATTAAACGTAGTCATAAAGCAGTCATAACAGCCAATTGAATGAGTCAAAGCTGTTACAAAATAATTACTGCAACACTACCAGTAGGAACCATTACACTAGCAGCAGGAACCATACACTACCAGCAGGAACCATCAGCAGGAACCATTACACTAGCAGTAGGAACCATAACACTACCAGTAGGAACCATCAGTAACTACATTATCAGTAGTAACTAATACACTACCAGTACTAGCCACTATTGAGTCAAGTCAGTCGTGGTGTTCGGGACCTCATGGGTGTACACTCTGCACCTCCTAACCCAAAACCAGGTGTGAACTAATCCCACAAGTGCACTAAATTTTCCTACTATCCTCCTCAAATTTAGTTCACTTCCTTTCCAAGAAAAACAAACATCAAACAAAACATGTGCATAAACGAAAATATCCTGAGGATTGAATTTCCATCTTAGTAAATTACACGTTCAAATATTCGAGAATCAGGGTGTTCTAAGAATTGAACCCTTCAACCCATCTGAATAACTGAAGATAAAATACACACAAGTTTTCAAACACTTAACATCTCCTGACACGATACAAGCCATGTGTCCATATCTAAATTCATGAATGTTGTAAGAGCCAAAAGTCCAAAGCTCCCTGAAGTGGCAAAACTTCAAAATTTACATAGGTGGTTCCTCTTTATTCATGCTCCTGCCAAGCACTTTTTCAAAGAAAATTAACCATTAAGAAGTAAAGACTTCATCCTCCTTTTCAGCAGGTTCTGAGCACAACCTTGGGATGTAAATAAAACATGTGCTCCATTCCACTGAATGTTCAGCTTTCCACATTGAACTCAGCCCCAAGTTTCCTTAGGAGGAGTTGGGTGTCCTAGCATTCAGTGACTAAGTTGGACTTAAACCCATCCCTTTAGAAGACTTTATAACCAAGTCTCTAGCTAATCCCTTTGTCAAGTGATCAGCTAAATTTTGTTGAGATCTAACAAAATCTATAAAAACCACCCCATTCATGATAAGCTCACGAATCATGCTATGTCTAACACCTAAGTGTCTAGACTTACCATTGTACATCTGGCTATAAGCCTTTAGCCAATGTAGCTGCACTATCACAACAGATAGAAATGGGTGTTATAGGTTTAGGCCACAATGGAACCTCAAGAAGCAAGTTTTTCAACCATTCAGCTTCTTTACCAGCAGTTGCTAAGGCCACAAATTCAGATTCCATTGTTGAACTGGTGATGCAACTTTGCTTCTTGGATGCCCAAGAAATTGCGCCTCCACCAAGTAAGAATACCCGACCACCGGTAGATCTAATTGTCTTCTGTTACTGATCCAACTTGCATCGATTGTATCCTTCCAACACTCAAGGATAACCAGTATATGAGAGACTATAATCCATAGTTCTCTTCAAATACTTCAGCATACCCTCTGAAGCTGCGCATTGATGAGCACTAGGATTACTAGTATACGCACAATTTTCCCATCGCAAAACCAATATAAGGTCTTGTACAAGTCATGGCATACATCAGGAAGCCAATTACCCTAGAATACTCAAGTTGAGATACAACCTTGCCATTATTAGGCATTAGCTTCTCACAAGTATCCATAGGTGTACTCACTGGAGTACAATCAAAGTAATTGAATTTCCTCAATACTTTCTCAATATAATGAGACTGAGAGATAGAAATTCTTTACTTTCATGTTTAATCCTTATACCAAGGATAACATCAGCCTCCCCATGTCCTTCATGGAGAACCTTGATGACAAAAATTCCTTTGTCAAGTCAACCTGATTTTGGTCAGTGTCAAAGATTAACATGTCATCAACATATAAACAAATGATGACTCCTTTACCAGATTCATCAAATTTGCTATATACATATTTGTCAGCTTGGTTAAGAAAATAACCACTAGACAAAACAACTTCATCAAATTTTTGATGCCATTGCTTAGGTGTCTGCTTTAGTCCATAAATAGACTTAATCAGTTTACACACCTTGTTTTCATTGCCAGGCAAGATGAAGCCTTGAGGTTGGTTCATATAAACCTCCTCATCTAATTCACCACTTAAGAAAGCTGTCTTCACATTCATCTGATGAATAATCAGATTGTGAATTGATGCCAAAGCAATCAGCAGTCTTATGGTACTGATACGAGCCACATGGGCATAAGTATCAAAATAGTCTATTCCTGACTTTTGTTTAAAGCCCTAAATAACTAGTCTAGCCTTGAACTTTTCAATAGTTCCATCTACCTTCATTTTCTTTTGAAAATCCATTTGCAACCTAGAGGTTTGCAACCAGGAGGTAGATCAACCATCACCCAAGTGTTGTTCCTCATGATGGAATCCATCTCATCATTGATTGCTTCTTTCCAGAAAGCAATATCCTGGGACTTCATTGCTTCTTCAAATGTCTTGGGATCATCCTCAACAATGAAGCAATAGGAGTATTGGTTAGAGACCTCATCCCTTGTTCCTTCAATTAAATATAATTGAAACTCAGGTCCAAATGACTTTGGATTCCTGACCCTTTTGCTCTTCCTGAGCACAGGTGATGTGCTACGTGTGGTGCAAGTTTTAAAAATTTATAAACACGATTTAACCGTCTAATCTATTAACACATACGAGCAAGTATACTCGTCCGTGATAGCAAAGTTTGGTAAGTCGAGATCGTCCCAAGGGATTTTGTGTTTGAAACTGTTTTTGTATGAAAAGATTCCAACAAGAAAGCTTGTCAAGGCTTCCTCAAATATTTATGTTATAGTGAAATTCAATAATAAGAAATATATATACTTGTGTGTAGTCTATAGTCAATCATAAATAGTATTCATGAAGGTTTGGTGTATACTCTTGATGTGATGCACAAATCATAAGCATATGATCCCCCAACCATGGTATATGTTTGTAAAAATCATTCTAAGAACAAAAACATATAGGTAATCCTTTCGGTCTTTATCCTAATGATTATCCTTTAGAAATTCCATTTGTTTGCAACATGTTCTTATTAAATTTGTTCTTACGAATCTTTCGACCTTTTCGTGATGAAAATGTTCATAGTCTTGTTTTAATAAGCAAACATGGTGGTTGTCAGTCACCATATCCCCATACTAGTTTGTCACTCAACTTTTTGGAATAAAACACAAGAGAAATCCTTTCGGTCCTTTTTCTTAAAACATGTTTTATCAACAAATCAAACCAAGACTAGTATTTTTCCAACAAACTCATTTAAACAAGATCATATATACATGCATCACATTTTAAGAACACTAGAATGATTAACTACATCCCAACACACAAGTATATCCCAAAACTACTCCATGATAATAATAATAACTAAACACAAATCATAACAAAGTAATTCCAATAATTCAAGAGAATAGAATTCCATAACAAAGTTTGTAGAATACCTAAACTTTTGATATTACAAGAATTAGAAATCGTGGATTGTAGCAACCACGCGCCTCCAATCACCTAGATTCACCGTAAAACTCAAAACTACCAAAACTATGGATGAGAATTGTCCCCTCCTTGCTCCTGGATGTTTTTCAGAAGAACCAAGCTTTGGGTGAATAATATGGTTGGTATTAGTTTTGAAGTAAACTAATAAACTTTTGGTTGTGTCACACCTAGTAAACAAGGACTAGGTTCATTATATAGCCAAATATGCTTGCTCAACTGACCAAAAACGTTCCCAAATAGTTAATATCAAGAAATGACGGCTTCCAATGATTATGGGAGTTAAGGCAACAATAAATGCAACTTTGTGTAATCTAGGTTTCTCGCAACCGGATCGGTATGCTTTGACCAAATGCCCACCGGATCCGTTACGGGTTACGATCGAACGGCGGGTGTTCGATTTGACTTTTGTTGACTTCGCTATACGCTTCATTCTTCGTCGTGATGATTTCCAAGGCAAAACTTGATCTTTCCTTGCTGTAGATACTTAGAAATCATTGTGCTTCCCAATCATTGAATCCAAAAGCTTCCTAACTCGACTTCCTTCCTCGAGAATCTTCCAAATGTGCATAAAACTTCATTTCTTCATCATTCGTGATACCTGGCTACATATACATACACAATACGCATCTTTTGCACTTTTGCAACAGTTATGAGTAAATATAGCCGATTATCATGCACAAAACCAACAATAACGCTACTAAAAACATGTTTGTTTTAGGCGTTATCAACAGGTTTAGGTTGTTGAACCACAACCTCATCAAGGACCTCTGATGGCACTTCATGAGGGACCTCTGATACACCAGTGTTATGAGTTCCATTAGGAATCCTCATACTTGGTGTAGGAACTGATGAGAATCTATTCTCATCAAAGTTTACATCCCTTGATTCAATTATGGAGTTAATTGAAACATATTCATTAGGTTCAATAACATAGAACCTAAAAGCCTTGGAATGCTCAGCATATCCAACAAAGATGCATTCAATGCCTCTTTCACCTAAAGTTTTAAGCTTTGGATCAGAGAGTTTCACAACAGCCCTACAACCCCAAACCCTGAGATAGTTCAGGTTGGGTTTCCTTTTAGTCCAGAGTTCATAAGGGGTAACTTTGATTCTTTTTTTGGGAACCCTATTTAATAAATAGCAAGTGTGTAACATAGCTTCACCGCTAACCCTTGACTCGGCTTGAATAGGACAACATGAAATTAACCATCTCCTTCAAAGACACCATGTTTTTCCTTTCAAAAATGCCATTTTGCCGAGGAGTATAAAGGCGGTCGTTTCATGGATTATACCAACATCAAAATACTGAGTATCCATGTACTCACCTCCCCTATCAGTCCTTAATCTTTTGATCACGGACCCAAGTTGTAATTCAACTTCAGTTTTAAACACTTTGAATTTATCTAATGCTTCACCCTTGGAATGTAACAGATAGACATAACAAAACCTAGAAGCATCATCAGTAAATGTCACAAAGTACTTCTTATTCCCCAAAGAGGGAGTGGCATGCAAATCACACAGGTCACTGTGTATAAGCTCTAAGAGCTTAGTCTCCCGACTAACACCCTGAAAAGTTTTCTTGGTTATCTTGGTCAACAAGCAAGTTTTACACTTTTCAGTGTCCATTTCAAATGCTGGGATCAACCCATCCTTAGACATATCTTGCATTCTTTTATAGTGTACATGGCTAAGTCTTGCATGCCATAGGGTAGAGTCAGTCAGGTCAGTGGTGGTCATAAAGGCTGAAATAATACTATCAGTGACAATATTAAGTCTGAACATTTGATTACATAAATAAGCAAAACCAATAAAAACACCATGCTTCGAAAGAACAAATTTATCAGACTCAATAACTTGTTTATATCCATGATTATTCAAAACACTACTTGAAACAAAGTTTTTCCTTATATCAGGAACATGAATAACATTAAACAAAGTTACAATCTTTCCATAACTAAATCTAAAGTCTACACAACCACGACCATGCACCAAGGCTGTTGACTCATTTCCCATGTGAAGAATAGAACCATCATTCAGTGACTCATAAGTCTTGAACCAGCTTTTGCACACATGAACTGCTGCACCGAGTCAACCTACCACGCAACATCATCATCCTGCACATAATAAGATTCAGATACATATCTAGCATAATAAATCTGAAAAGACTTATTAAACATATTCCGACCTTTCAGTGAGTTGGTAGAACCACCACTCCCTGAACCATTAGTGCCTGATCCATTGGCTTTACCACCAACCTTAACACCTTTGCAATCCCTTTTAATGTGACCAGTTTTGCCACATTTCCAACAAGTAGGTGTTACCTTCTTGTTAGGATCTGCCCTTGTGTTGTCATGATATTTGCGTTTGCCTTTGTTGTCATTGTACCTAGTGGAGTTGTTATGCTCCACCATATTGACAACAGATGCACCAGTAGCATTGCTACTCTTTCGCTTGTCATTATCCTGCACCTTGAGAGATTCCTTAATGCGTAGATGGCTGCCCAACTCAACCAGAGTTAACTCCTCCTTTTTATGTTTCAAGGTATGCTTGAAATCTTTCCAAGAAGGAGGGAGTTTGTCAATGACACAAGAGACTGAAATAGCCTCATCCATGTTCATATTGTGTTGTGTAAACCTTCCAAGTAGACCAAGAAGTTCATTGTATTGTTCCATAACTGGTCTTGAATCAGTCATTTTATAATTTGTGAAATTACTTACAAGAAACTTCTTACTTGATGCATCCTCAGCCATATATTTGGCATCCAAGGAATCCCACAGTTCTTTGGAAGATTCAAAGTTCTGATAAATGTCAAATAGGGAATCAGACATACCATTGAGAATTAGACCTCTGCAAATGTAGTCATCATTCTCCAATTTGCTCCTTCTCCGACTGCTGCACTGACCTGTAGCATCATCCCCATCATCAGGAATAGGTGTGGTTAGCACATACACCAAGCTTGTGCTGGAAAGCAAGAAGTGCATCTTCTTCTGCCATCTCCTAAAGTCCACCCCTTCAAACTTGTCAAGCTTGGCAAAGTTTGAAGCCATATGTTTCATTGCAGCAGCAGCCATTGATTATCACAAATAGTTTACTTTGATTGTTGGTGGTTACAGCCCAGAGGGTTAAGACAATCAGTAGCAACTGCAAATACCACTAGGTGGTTACCGGATATCACTTGGAATCGTGTAATAACTTTCCAAAGTAAACTATTCGACCCTAATGCCTGGGTTACACGAATATCTACTTGGGATAAGACCAAATGTATGTTATTGAATCAGGCATAAATCAATAAACCTTTGCTTTCAAGTGTTTATGCTTTCATTTTGTTTCTCCTGGTATTGTATGTTTCAGTGTGTCTTCAAGCTGAAGATGACAATCTCTATTTATAGTAGAGAACACTAAACACTAATCAATGGACATTATGTGTGATTAACGGCCAATTAATCACCCATAATAAACCTCCATAATCATAGAAATAGTGGTTACATGACCTATTAAACGTGGTAATAAAGCAGTCATAACAGCCAATTGAATGAGTCAAAGCTGTTACAAAATAATTACTGCAACACTACCAGTAGGAACCATTACACTAGCAGCAGGAACCATACACCACCAAAGCAGAACCATAACACTAGCAGCAGGAACCATAACACTACCGGTAGGAACCATCAGCATTACTACATTATCGTAGTAACTAATACACTACCAGACTAACCACTATTGAGTCGAAGTCAGGGGTGTTCAGGGACCTCATGGGTGTACACTCCGTACCTCCTAACCCAAAACCAGGTGTGAACTAATCCCATAAGTGCACTAAATTTTCCAACAAAGAATCTCATCCTGGCTTCAACATCTTCCCCCTAATGTTATTTACATAAATATCATTATCATCGGGGAAGTTCCTCACACTTTTCAATAACAGCGATCTCAACATAAACTAACTACTATCGTAAGCATGTTACCTCAATACTGGGTACGAGAGGGTGTGTAACGGGTCAAAACACTATTGGTACCGGCTATAACGGGTCAAGTCAGTATTGGTTGATCCAGTTTTTCCGGCTTATGTCATAATAAGCAATTTTAAGCACATTGAGTCCCAAAATAAGCCAAAAACAAATGGGGCTTGTGAAACATAAGCCGAAAACAGATAAACTCATAAACCCAAAAATAAGCTTAAACAAACACCCCCTTAATGTACTAACACAACTAAACCTCTATAAAAAACACCCAAAAAGTACTGTTGGTTGCGCAAAAGTCTGCGGAAGGATTTAAGTTAAAAAATGGAACAGTTCAGATGTTCTATTAGAAATGTTTCAAATCGGCCTCTTAGAGTTGAAACACATAGTGCAATTGAAAACCACAAGTTAGATGGGCTCTTAGAGTTGACTCGAAACACATTGCATTAAAAACCAAAAGTTACTTTAGTGAGTTTCTTTTTTTGGTTTTGCTAAATGAAATGGGTCAAACTTTAAGTTTCAAGTAAAACGGGTCAAATTTGTTAAATAAACGGCCTATTTGCAGAAAAATGGATTCAAAATAGTTGTTTTGCGTTGTGCCAGGCACATGCAGTTGCATTATTGTAGTCTTTGATATTAAACACATCAAATCTTATGGTTGAAACCGATCAACTTGAACAAGAGTCGACTAAAGTATCAATCACACAATAATTTATAACAAAGATTAAGCTATAAGTGAAAAGGATCACACAATAATATATCGATAATTAACCAAATAATAATATTCCACAACCTCTAATGCTATTACCTCATGTATGAGCAAACAACCCACTCAAAAGACTATATTCATATCATCTCATTGGATCAATGAATGAAGTAGCCTTAATAAATTGTCTGCATGCATCGCCTCCCATGCATGCATCTCCTTCCATGACCTCAACTTGGAAACACCAAAAAGCACCAAGTTTAAAAATGAGAAAAAAATCAGAATCCATTTGAGGTTATCAGGAAAATACATCATCAAAACAAGTGCTACAGGTGTCAGAAACGTTTAAAAAGGAGCAACTGAGTAGTGCTTAACGGGGTAATGTGCAACATCTATAGCAAATATCACATACATGACTAAGTATCCGATCCATTCAAGATGTTTGAGGAGAATATACGCAAAGTAAATGAAGCTAGCTGCCATGATTGATGAGAAGTAACATATAGCTTCTAGTATCTTATAATATGTATCAATCATTGGGCTTCGTAAGTACTTTTCTGCATAAATCACAATCCCCGATGCTAAACTGACGGATAGTAGGACAATTGACATGATCATAAACACATAACGAAGATAGTTTTTCCACGTGAATTTCAGCAACAAAGAGTAGGTAGATTATAGTCATTTGACATAAAGAGTTCATAACTTGATAGTTGTGATGCAGCCTGTAACACCACAAAAGAAACCATAATTAAGAATGACTAAAAATATACATTGTACATTAATCATATGGCGTTAGCAATGTTGTCCTCACAAAATCTTTATGTTCAAGTGGTCAGATCTGAGGTTCAAACGTCACGTCACTAAGTACACATCTTGAGAAGTCTGCCCTAGGAGCTGTTGGAAACCATCATTCTTTAGTTTTTCAACCGACCGTTTTGGACATAACATACCATCATTCCCAAATATCGTAAACACACCACATCTAGGTGGTTCCTATTCATACTCCACCCTCACAATGTGAAGAACCTCTCCATCACCTTCCACATTAGGAATAGCAATAACCATCTCCTCCTTTAACTCCCGATCATCCCTAATACCAATCAATGCATGAGCATAATCCATATGACCCCATTGAAGACACATAGAACTCGTATACGAATTAGGTATAATCAGGTTACCAAACTTAGTAGCAATCGCACTCAATCTATCTGCAATAAATGCCACAATAGGAATATCATTAAATTTTACCCAAATGGGAACTGAATTGAGATCTTCCTTAATTAAATTAGCATTCGGCGTCCATTTCTTCAGGATAATAGGTGCAGATTCAATAAACTATGGACCATTCTCGAATACCATATTCATTCCCTCAATAGAAGCAAACTTGAAGAAAAGAAGCCCTTTGAGTTAATTATTACAAAAACCAAGCCATACTTCTTCCATGAATTCTTAACATAGTACTTAACAACCGGGAATTCTACTCTATTACCACGAAATAACCGTACAAGCTAAAACCACATCTAGCATGAACTTCCAAAACAGACGGCTTAGGTATTTGAACTTCTACCTTAGCATTAGTATTTGAACTTCTACCTTAGCATTAGTAGGTTTACCCGTGTCCAATGCTCTAAAGTTTATTGTTTTAGTATCAACCGCCTTAGTAACTAAACTCGCAAAGGATTTAGGACTATTGCTCATGTTCCCATTTGGCACACTGTTGTCGCCCCCCCTTTCATTAGCCCCACCACAACTCATTTTGGGTACATTATCTACATTAGTAGTAATATCATTGGCACCTTTCATGGCAGTGTCGTAACACTTGCATACGTCAACAAAAACCTATTTAGGATTAATGACCTTTTCTGGTTGGCATTGAGGTGTAACCTGTTCATTATTCCCTTGGTCACATTCAGATACAATTTTTGTGTCAATGGAAGAAGGATAAGTCTTTCGAGGGTAACATTTAGCTCACCCTTATCTCCACCCATCAACATCACACTCCTTCCCATGCATGTATTATCTATATTACCACCACCAGTAAAAAATTTAGCAAACGGTATAGCTCTATCAGTCACCTTGGTAGTCCCATGGAACAACTCTTCATTTCCACCCAAACTCGAAAGTGTAGCTTCGACTGAACCTGTAGTAGCATGCTCCATTCGAGAAACCCTTCTCGGTTTGAGAGGCTTCCCATTAATAACTTCCCATTATTATTACATACCTTAGAGACAAGATCACACAACACTGGGAAGTTCGTATCAAACTCATCGTTCCTAATCCGACTCAACAACGTTTTGGCAGGCAAATCGCTATCTTTTTTATTTCTCTATTCCCCTCTCCCTCCAGAATCCAAAAATCCACTTTTCATACTCAAAACATACACAACCAATCAATACCAGAACTACAAGTAGCATCTACTCTTCAAAAACGCAGAAAAACCCTAAAAAATTAGGGTTTGGGAACCGGAACAAAACATATCATCACATGATGCAATCTTACATGTAATTTATTAAGCCAATAAACAATAAGTGTTGCGTATATTAGAACAGTGATTATTTAATGCAGCAGACCCTAGTGATCGTAACACACATCGACTAGTGGTCCAAGAACCGCAAAAACAATTCAGAAAATAAACCCTGATAAAGATGAAAACCCTAAAACGCAACCCAAGTACTGGCACCTAACGAAACGACTATAGATATATCTAAAACCGAATCATAGACGGAAGAATTGTGTAACGAATAAGAGTAAATCGATTAGGATTGTTCAGTTTTGCAGATCGGATAATCGCCTAGCGTTGGGAGGTTTTGTGTAGTTATACACAATTTTTACATATGCGTGAGAAGCACTTACATTTTGTGTTGAAATTTGATGAACAACCAATGGTTGGGTACATTATTTTTCAGTTGCTCAAAAAGAATTTTTGTTTTCCGTTAGTTATTATTAATATAGAAGTGGAATGGGTTAACAAAGTTCAGGGTTTGATGTGCTAGACTCATCAGGAATAGTTGTAGTCACATAATCATCATACCAATGAGTTGGTTGAGGTGTAGGTGAGGGAAGAGGTTGTAGCAGTTTAAGCATGTATAGTTTTGAATAAGGGAAAATTTCTTCATAAAACTGCACATCTCTGGACACAAATGTGGTTTTGGTGAGAAGATTTTGTAACTTGTAACCTTTTTGATGTTGTGGATAGCCTAAGAAAAGACATGGAACACCTCTTGGAGATAGCTTATCTGTTGTTCTATCAGGATTACTAGCCATAGCTAAACACCCAAACACTCTTAAAAGATTGTACACTGGATTTTTATTCAACAAAACTTCAAAAGGTGTCTTATGTTGTAGAACTGATGAAGGTGTTCTATTTATGAGAAATGTAGCAGTTAGGACACAATCACCTCAATATTCCAGTGGCAAATGAGAATGAAATCTTAGGGCTCTAGCTACTTCCAAAATATGCATATGCTTCCTCTCCACTCTACCATTCTGTTGTGGCCTATCCACACATGAAGTTTGATGTTCTATCCCTTGATCAATGAAATAAGGCCCAAGTGATCCTTTTAGAAATTCTAGAGCATTATTAGACCTAAATACTTTGACTTTCTTCTCAAACTGTGTTTGAACAAACTTGAAGAAAGTAGTCAAAACTTTGGGTGAGTCTGACTTTTGAACTAAGAGATAAGTCCAAGTTGCTCTACTACAGTCATCCACAATGGTAAGAAAATACCTAAACTTTCCATTGGTAGGAACTTTGTATGGACCCCATATGTCAATGTGTATCAAATTAAAAGGCTCAACAACATGTGACTCACTATATGAATATGGAAATTTTGTGAATTTTGCCATAGGACATGAAAGGCACACATCTGAATTAGAATTGAGTTTTGACAGAGAATCACAAGGTACATGTTTGAGATTAGAATTTTTGAAATGTCCTAATCTATGATGCCACAAAGTATATGAATTTGAAATACACTTGCAGCATGCTTATTATGATTGACAGTATTTGAGAAAATTGAAAACAGACTACAATCTTCCACAGTTGTTACCACCATAGATTGCAGCTTGGAGTGAATTTGATCAAGAGGGATATTAAGCAGATGATAGAGACCATGCCTTCTCTTACCCAGACCCAGAACCTTCCTTGTTGTCAAGTCCTGGATGACACAGAACTTTGGGTAAAAAGATATAAAACAATTGTTATCTTCTATCAACTTGGTCACAGATAGAAGACTAAACTTAAAACTGGGAACTACTAACACATCCTTCAACATAATTCCATTTTTAAGCTTAACCTTCCCAATTTGAGAAATATGCGAAGTTTAACCATTTGGTAGAGTAATTTGTGGTTTAAAATTAAGTATTTGGAGCTCAAACAAATCTGTGACTTGAGGTGTCATATGGTCTGTGGCACCAATGTCAATTATCCAACCATGAATATCAATTTTAGAGCAAGACAAACAAGAGTACCAAGATATACCTGCCACAAACTCATTGTCAAGTTCTTCATCTATATCAGTAGAATACTTCCTATCAGCAGAATTGAAATGAGGCAAACTCTTCATAAGCTGCTCAAATTGCTTGGAGGTAAACATAATGTGACCAGAAGTTTCAGCAGTTGCAGCAATAGTTCTTCTTGGCTGATTTCCTCCTTGTTTGACCATACTCTTACCTTTTTTCTTAGCCTGATTTTGCTTACACTTGTAATGACAAACAAGATAACCATACTCTTACTGCTGAAATAACTTATAACCACAGATATTGCACTTTTCCTTATTCTTAGTTTTCGTATACAAAGAAGTTGATTCCATAGAAGAATCCAAAGTTCTACCAAACACCTCCCTTTGAGATTCTTCCTGTTGAAGCATTGCACAAGCAGATTCTACACTGGGCAATTGTAAACTAAGTAACAATTGACTTATTTGTGCTGAATATTGTTCATCAAGACCATTTAGGAACTGAAAAAGTCTTTGCTCTTCCTTCTGAGTATGAATAGCATTCAAGAAAGCAGTTATTTCAGCAGTAACATTAGAAATCCAAGGCAACACATTCATGAAGTCCAATTCTTCCGAAACACACTTCATTTTTTTGTATAATACCCACTGATTGGTTGGCCAGCCTCCACAATATCATAAGTTTCCCTATTCAATTTGTACTTTCTTGATCCATTACTCAATGCAAACCTCTTTTCCAAATGACTCAAAGTCTCATAAGCAGTCCCAATGAACATAATTGACTTAGCAATAGACTCAGATACAGAAGAGATTAACCAACTTATCACCATGTTATTACAAGTTTCCCACTGTTCAGACAAAGCATGATCAGAAGATCTAGGAACTGTACCTCTTATGAACCCTAGTTTCCACTTTGTTGACAAAGCAATTTCCACAGACCTCCTCCAAGAACGATAATTCTGAGCACCTACCAACTTTTCTTGAATGGAAAGTGATCCAGGAACATCTAAAGGATGCAAGAACAGTGGATTTTGCACAAGATTGATGTCAGCACCTCCTTAAACTGAATTACTACTAGCATGACTCATTGTTACAATCGCGAAAGCACAATTAACAGCAACTCACAATCACACTTGAAATTGAATCAGTTAACACAGTAATAAATCAATTAGATTGATTGAGAATCAAGAATTGATCTCAAGAATCGATCTAACTGATTGTAACAGAACTGAGACACGAATTTAGTGATTGAAATGAGGTGAATCTTGTTATTCATGCTCTGATACCATGTGAACTGAAATAACAAGATGATGAACACATAGTGAAAACACACATTGAAAGAGAGAATTTGGGCAAAGTTTGTTAGATTGCTTGAATGAAATGAATGAATGGTACAGATACTTAAAGCGATGTTTAAGAGAGTTTCCCTCTCTAATTATAATTAAACTAATTATATACAAACTACATCCCTACACTTTACTATATGTACAAAACAGACCCTGAACTTTGTTAACCCATTCCACTTCTATACTCCCCATCAAGTTGAGAGTGAAGAGAAGCTGGAACTCCCAACTTGTGTAGAAGATGATGATGCTGATCCACAGGTAAGACTTTAGTGAATACATCTGCTACTTGAGCTTTAGAGGGAACATAGGATGGATGAACTGCACCAGACTTGACTTGATCTCTAACATAGTGGCAGTCTACTTCAATGTGTTTTGTCCTTGCATGAAATACAGGGTTGGCAACAATGTATATGGCAGATTGGTTGTCACACTTCAAATCAACTGGACCTAAGTCTTTAATGGCCAAGTCTTTCAATAAACTAACCAACCAGGTAACTTCACAGCAGGTTAGAGCCATAGCTTTATACTCTGCCTCTGCTAATGACCTTGACACAACATTCTATTTCTTAGATTTCCATGAAATGGGTGAGTCACCTAGCAGTATACAATAGCCTGTTGTAAATCTTCTTGTCATTGGACATCAAACCCTCAACTTTATTAACCCATTCCACTTCTATAATTAGCTATAATTATAAAAGTTTAACTCCAATTATATGAATGATACAATTAAATTACAATAAAAAAAAGTTCAAAAACTCTCGACGTGAGTTACCAATATCTACAAAAAGATATGGTTAGAATAGAAGCAACAATTATATTACTTTTTTCATTACCTAAATTTTTATGCATTATAGAATTTTATAATTCATTCATATCTTTACATGTTTGATTTAATTTTAAAATACTTTATTACTGAATAAACTTCGTGTTTATATGATTATTCAAATTATTTTCCTCTTTATTTTTATGTCTTTTTTTTTTTGGGTAAAGGGGAGTAATCCTGCACCCTGGTAAATATATTAACCAAAAGAAACGTTTAAGTACAAAGGATATGAGTGAAATCCCATATCTCAGCCCGTTACATAGGCATAAAGCTTACATAACAAGATACTACCTATTTTCTAAATAAGAAAAGAAACCACTACGCAAATGATAACATAGGATATAACGAAAGAAAGATTACTTCCTAGGTCCTTGAAGCTTGGTGCCATACATGGCATTAATAGCATCCAAATTCCGGAAGATCGAAACCCTTCGCATAGTCATCGTAGTCATAGTCATCATACTCATCTTCAAACTCTTGGCCACCACCGAATAGATTAACAGACTCATCAAATGGGTTAGCAATCACCTCATCTTCTAATCGGACACCACGATGTCTCCGACTTTAGAAAAAGGGTTAACTCTCTTAGTGGAAGAGCGGAATACAAGAATTATGAGCCACACCTGACTCCATCTCCTTCAAATCACTCACAAGGGGTTCTTGTGATGCAATACCTGTCTTAGTAGACTTAGCTTCATTAACTTCCATTGTACGACCAGAATCCACATCCTTGTTGGTGTCATTTGAAGTACTACCATAAGCATCTGTATCTTCCATATTAAGAGCATCAAACTTATTTGATGTAGATATCTTTGTTCCACTCGAACTAGCCACATCAGAAACACTCTTCTTAGTGACTTCCACTTTCTTAGGTTCAGGAGGAGTCTTTTTGGGTTGATATTGAAACTGCTTACCCACAACAGGTTTAGTAAACCCTCCTTGACCCGGAATAGTAGAACCACCTTGCTTTCCCTTCTTCCTGTGATTGACCGTCTTGAAACCATCATTAACACGCTTAGTAGGCTGAGTAGGAGGTTCAACAACTTTAGGACATTCAATAAGAGTATGACCAAAAATCATACATTTATCACAATGGGGAGGTTTCCACTCGTATTCAACCCGTATCTTCTCAATAGTCGAACCTGACCCATCAAGTAACGGTATCTCAACTGTAAGGCTGTCCCTAGGCACCTCATCCGACTTCACTTCAATCATGCAGCGAGCAAAACTACTACGGCCCCACGATTCCTTGCACATTTGGCTAGTAAAAGCATCTAACCTTTTGGGCGTACCTATCAATGTGGCAAGGAGACTAAGGCCATCATCAGAAAACATAGCAAGAGGAACATCATGGAATTTAACCCACACCGGGATGTTGGTCAAATCCTCTTTAAGTAAATTGGTGTTCAATGTCCATGGTTTCAGAATAATAGGTACATTTCTAATCAACCAAGGACCGTTTTCAAGAACTTCATCAACACCTTTCTTCGAATTGAACTTAAAGAAGAAGAACCCTTTGCATTCATCATTACCTTTTGTATACCAAACTTAGCCCCGCATTGCATTACAAAGTAATCAACAACAGGAAAAGCAAGGCGTTGACCAAGGAAATACCCATACAAAGTATTCTCAAATCTAGTGTTCACCTCTTCAACCACTTTCATCAGGACAGAAAGATCCACACCATTAGCTTTTTCACTACACTCCAACCTACGAAAGTTTGACGTGTGTTTCTTTGGTTCAGTAGAAGTAACACCAAAGATACGATGAAGAGGGTTGTTTCAAAGCACTAACCTTCTCAATTCCAACAGCCCCATGTGCATTCGTATCAACCTTATCATTAGCATTATTATGGTCATTAACATTAGAAGCCATAGGATCACTCGTATCATGAGGAGGTTTCGAATAATAACCAATAGCATTAAGCATCTCCTCTAGCTCCTTCGTGACGCGGTACCTTAAGTTGCTCAATTGGATTAGCCCAGAGAAGTAGTAGCATCCATCAGTCCTGCGGTGTTTCAATGGTTTCCCATCTTCACCCACAAGAACAAGTTTTCCCTCAAATATTTGTTTTTCAATAGGACGAATTTTCAATAAAGTATCTTGACCCTCAAGCGTGTCATGACTAGGTGCGTCATGACTAGGACTTGAACCAAGTGAAACCGGCTCCACTTGTCCATCAGAACGAGAATCAGAAGCACTACCAGTAGGATCAGATTCGTTAGCATCTTTAACCACTGAACGTGGCTGAGTATTGGTCTCCTCTCCCATCTTCGACATCAAAACCTAAAACCCTAAAAACTGCAGATCGTACCCAAAAAACAAGAAGAAAAGCGTCTAGACTTCAAACAAAACGAATTAAACCCTAGTTTAAAACTAGGGTTCATAAGCCATAAGCGTGCAATAAGTATTACATGATCTGATCGGTACAGTGATTGTAACTATGATAGGAATTTAATACAAACGAAACCGACAATAAGCAAACCCAACACCAGCGATTGTGGTAATTGGTATTAGATTATTCTTGTTAGAACAAAGTCGGTGCACATGCGAGTAATAAAAAATATTACGAAATCAATATCCGAACAAAAGTGAACAAAAGTTAAATCCAATATCCACCGACCCACTATTGTAGCTAATTAAAGCTAGAATTAATGAGACAATAGATAGAATATTTAATAATCGATCACCAATATTCAGAATAGAGGTATCGTAAATCGTTTAATCGCCAGGGAGAGTTTTCGTTTTAGGTTAATATTCAGAGTTCCTCAAATTATTTTTATGTCTTTTTCATTAGCTATGTTCATGTTTTTCGTTATCTAGTTAGTAATCACGTTGATTCTCCCAAAACCTATAATGATATTACAACTCGACACTTATCGAACATGTAAAAACATATTAAACAAAAACTATGAAATCTTCTACGTGCACGAGGATCTAAAACTAATTATTTCTAATAAAAACACCAAATTTGATGTGATCTTTAAGACCAGTGGTAACAAGACGAAGCCATTGGATTGCTCTTGTTATGCTTCCACTACCATCAATCTAATATAAATCACTTATCAATACAACCTTACATCAAATTTGATTAAACATTGGATCCTCACACTAGTTAGTGGCCACTATAAACAAATCCAGTGTCACAGCCAATGTTTGAGCCTTTCAAGCAATACCAACAACCCACGTGACTCTCACTAGGAGCACTAGTCACGAAAAACAAATTAACTAAACCTCCTTTTTATGCAAAAGACTATTTTATATCATCTTCTCTAGCACCCATGTTTGACCATTTCTCCATCAGATTTTTGGTTTTTCTCTTTCATTTAGATCCAAGGTAGTTCCTCTTATATATGTTTCTAACATAGATCCTAAATTTCTGTGTACATCACTTTCTTCTTTTTCAGAAGCAACTAACCATCTAACAATATTCAGTTATCATCTACAGTAGCCTTAGGTCCGCCCCCTGGATTTAACCATACATACATAGTCACCAACATCAAAAACAATGTCTTCTTCAGGTGTAAACCTTGAAAATGTTCCAATTAATCAGGAGGATATCCATGTGGCTTTTTCAGAGAATTTGAAAATTTCTGAAAATTCTCGTCATGTCGACATAGGACAACTCTGTGAACTCTGGCAAAACCGCGCAGCTGCTATCGCATCTGGCAACTATCCTGAAGAGGCTGATCAGATATTTTCCAAGTTGCACCATGAAAACATCATCCCTTTTTACTCTCAAGATGTGTACAGAAAAAATGCTATTATTGGAACGCTTAGTGTCTATCTCGAAAATGGAAAGAATCGGTATAACTTTACATGGGCGCAACGTCTCAGTATTTGCATAGGCATCGCAAAAGGGCTCAGTTACCTTCACTCAGGTGTCGGGGATCACGGAAGAGTAATACATGGAAATTTAGAAAGCCGCAATGTATTGTTAAACGAAAATCTAGAAGCTAAAATCTGTGGTCTTGATGGCTCGGTATTAGTCCGTGCGAATCAGCCACATCCAGAAATTTATAGACCAAGCAAGAAAAGATTCCGCACTCCATGTTCCACTGATCCGGTTTACCGAGAAAGCAACATTCTCAACATAGAATCAGACATTTACACATACAGCATACTTATGTTTGAAATATTGACTGGGATGGACCCTGAGAGTTCTCTGTGCAGGGCCATAGGAGATTATAAAATGCAAAGGATGATAAATCTGGTTCTGCGCTTCCAAGATGATGGACCCGAGCAGTTAATTGATCCATATATAATAGATAATGTTGACCGTCGTTCTTTTCATATGTTTATAGAAACTGCGTATAAATGCATTAGTTTAAACATAAAGGATCGCCCTAAGATGGATGTGATCGTCAAGACGATTGAGGAAGCACTGGATGTTCATGTAAGTCTTGTCATTTAATTTTTTTACTATAAAAATTACCATATATCAACGTTTACTACCCGAAAACTCATAGGACTAAGAGAAAAATGTTATTTTTGAATCTATCAAATGTTTATGTGATAATTCAATATCAATGTAATGCAAGTTATTTTTTGAACGGCCGAAGTATTATAGAAACTAGCAAGGAGCTGGAGAACAAAATTACAACGAGTTTTTTACAATCTTTGATAGTTGGTAATTCAAAGACGAAATAAATAACAAATTCCACAAAGAAGCAGAAACTTTATTCAAATTATCAAATCCAAAATTCTAATTTTTATTTCAAAGGTACCAAACCCAAAAATTATAACTCAAAAGGTAACAAATTCTAATTCCAAAGGTACAAAGAATTCTAAAGCTAATAATCCCTATTTATAGACTAACAAAACTGTCACAGAATAGTTTCCTAATTCTAAATAAACTTTTAGGAAAAGTTACATAAATTACCAAATTTATCAAATAACTCTTAAAGTTTAAGTCACTTTTCTAACAATTTTCACCATGACTTCAACTCCTCTCTGCCTGCTTCAAATCAAATTTCAAATTCTAAACGCTAGCGATACTAACCGAATTCAAATCAAAAGGTTGATTCCCAAAAACAATCCAAAACTGATGCGGGCACAAGCGTTGAGGAACGGGCCATCATGTATTTGGAGGGCCAGGATCGTGTGACAAAAGGAGCCTCACTAAAATAGGCATAACTTGGGCTACGGGACTCCGTTTCAGGCCTATGACAAGTCAAACCGAAGCTTGGAACGAGGAGCACGCCATGGTAAATAGACTATGTCGGTTTACGGAACTTTCGAGCCCCAAAAAGTTCTATTTTATTAGTTGTTTGCAATTTTATGTTTTTTTCGGGTTTTTTGGACTTTTGTTTCTGCAATAACTTTCGGCGCGTTTGTCTTTTGAGGCCCATTTCAGTTTTGTATGCTTATTTAATAGCTCCTTTGTAATCTTGAATAAAACAAGTAGGGTTGGATCAGTTGGAAAACCCCTTGCCTCTCAACCGAGAGGTCAGGGGTTCGATCCTCACTCCTTACAGAAGGCCGGAGGTCCTTTCTACCTTCGGTTAGAACAGGCGACCTCTCTACCTTAGGTAGGGGTAAGGCTGTCTACAACTTAACCTCCCCCAAACACCGGAAACGGTATTGGGTACCCATAACCCGTGGAAGACGGCATTGGGAGTTACTTTACTTTATTTATTTATTTTTTTGTAATCTTGAATAATCAATTCAGAGAAATATCAAAAGTCTATTTTTGTCAGTTATTTTGCTAAGAATCCTAATAGTCGGCATTCGATTGAATCAACAATTATTGGAAGAATCGATCCTGGTATTCGTGTGAATCAACAGGCTCTATTTGTGTTATCTTGTTATTTAACCTACATAAAAAACAAATTCGATCCAAAACAAATGCCGATAACTTCAAAACGAACAATCAAACGTTAAGTGAAAATTTCAAAACGGTCAACCAAACAAACAAATCGGCTCAAGCGATCTTCAACAAAGACAATTAAATTCGGACAACCAACTTCAAATGCCCGACAAACGAAGATCCAAATTTTCAAACTAACAAATTTAC
The DNA here is from genome assembly GCA_910596185.1 of Chrysanthemum makinoi. NCBI lineage: Eukaryota > Viridiplantae > Streptophyta > Magnoliopsida > Asterales > Asteraceae > Chrysanthemum > Chrysanthemum makinoi. The sequence continues at coordinate 308,378,571 of OU343217.1, forward strand.
AAACGATCTATCAAATACCAAATGACTATAATCAAGTCTTCAAACACTAAATCGATCTTTAAATTAAAAATACCAAAATTCAAATTCTAATGACCCACTTATGTAATAAGAATTATAGTCCAACTTCAAACTTATTATTCAGGTATCAAACAAATTCAAGTTGATAAATAACTTGATGAACGGGCTCTAATAATTCAAACGCCCCAAATGATAAGAATAATCATTCTAATGACCCATTTATTTGATAAGAATTACGGTCCAAATTCAAATACAAATACCCAAATAACCTAATTCAACTCAAAAAAGTTTGTAGCAAAACTAACCAATCAAAGATTCAATGGTTCCCATATCCAAATGACACACTAAATCCCAAATATACTCCAAAAGCCCAAAACTAACACCAAAGCTCAATTCCAGTTTTATTCAATATAATATATATGACTAACAATCAAACGACAAACTCCCTAAACCTTCCACATCGAAAAACGAACCCCTTTTTTTCTTCTTCCTCATGGCTAAATGAACTTAGCTCTGATACCACTTGTTGGTAATTCAAAGACGAAACAAATAATAAATTCGACAATGAAGCAGAAACTTTATTCAAATTACCAAACCCAAAATTCTATTTTTTTTCAATAGTACCAAAACCCAAAAATTTTAATTCAAAAGGTTCCAAATTCTAATTCCAAAAAGGTACAAAGAATTCTAATGCTAATGATCCCTATTTATAGACTAACAAATCCATTATTTTAAACAAACTTGTAGGACAAGTCACACAAATTACCATATTTATCAAATAACTCTTAAAGTTTAAGTCACTTTTCTAACAGATAGGATCGAAAACCTAATCTTATTAGTGGATAATTAAGCCCAAGCCCGGTTTGTGGGTTTTGGAATTAGGGTTTTACCATTATAAATAATGGTTATCAATAAAGTTATACCTACGGGTTTCATCCTCTTACATGGTATAAGAGGGTAACGATCCTCTAAAACCCTAAAACAGCCGCCACTCTACTTTTTTCGGCCGTCGGCTTCGGCCGGCAGTCTGGAACACTTATATCATTGCCTCCATCGTATATACTTCATCCCTATACAAAATCGTTCCTTCATCTCCTTGTTTGTTTGATAACCAGCCGCCCTTCATTGTTACTATACCTTTAATCTCTTTGTTACTGTTGCCTTGTCGTTCCTCCATGTGCTGGTGGTTTCGATTTGTCTTGGTGGTTATGGTGTTTTTTTGTTGGTTATTGTTGATGCAGATTGGGCTAGTTCCTCTCGAAACATCTTCTTTTTTGTCCTTGCTTATAAAGAATAATTGTTGTGATGACTAATGGCTTTATTGAGGCACATTAACTTTGGGATGATCTGTTTAGTGGGGACATATATTTGAATGGTTTACATATGTATCCTGTGGTTGGTTACCGATACTGTTAGAAAAAAAATGTGGATCTTTATGTTTTTCAAAAGAAAAACACGCCCCGTTTGTTCGGAAGGTTCTTTGGGGGTTGAAGTTTTAGAACCAACTTTCGTTTTTATGTCGAATCTAGGGTTCTTATTCCCGAGACGACCAATTTGTTTTTTCGTTTACCTTTTTGTCGACCTTAGAGTTCTCGACCAAGAGTTTGGTTTGTTTGTCGACCACGAGTTGTCGACCATTATTTTCTGTTTTTGTTTGTCGACCACGTGTTGTCGATTGGTTATTGTTTTATTTTGCTTTCTTAGTTTACTTCTCCAGTTCGAGCTTTCGCGATTTCGCCGCTCGAACTGCGGAGGAGTATTAGTGGATAATTAGGCCCAAGCCCGGTTTGTGGGTTTTGGGAATTAGGGTTTTACCATTATAAATAATGGTTATCAATAAATTTATACCTACGGGTTTCATCCTCTTACAAATCTAACCACTAGGGATTTAATTTCCTATTTCTATTTAAGATTCAATAGTGAGATAGCACCTTGATGTCTTCGCCAAGAGTATCTTTCCGAGGGGGCTTAAGGTCGAAAAATACTTGATTTCTATATATCCAAATGATCCAAGTTGTCGTTGGAGCAACAAAATTGAAACAAGATTTCAATGTATTGTTGAAATTGACGTTATCACCCCAAGGTAAAAGACTATGAATGTCTTTCTAAAAATCACCACAACCCCACCAAGTCGAAACCATATTATAAGTCAATCGCTATTGAACATTCGATGAATAAGTGACAGGAAGTTTCTTGGTCTTCATTGCACACCGAGAAACGAGTCGAATTAAGGAAATCCCACGAGCGTTTAGATTACACCTCCTAGGAAGAAGATCAAGACTAAGTCTCCATGAATGGATGTTGACTTCAATTGGAAGTAATATGTTCCATATAATTTGATTAAAGTTTTCACTAGATGGGAGGAGATTTGCATCGATCCTTTTCCTAATAGATGAAACATAGAAGATTCTTGAGTTGTAAAGAAATAGTCCCATGTATCAGCATCTGATGAAGGGTTAAATTCATTGTGGACATCATAAGGTTATTAAATTGATCATTCTGAGGCCCACCACGAATGAGCCATCACCATGCCCATGATCGAGAAAGGGGACCAGTATACACGATACATCTCTTGGAAATGCGGCAGTCCAAGATGGATTCCAGCAGAAACAATCTTGGGAATAGTGTTCTTAGATTCGACTCACCAACCCAATGGTTATTCCAAAACCAGAATGAAGTCCCATCTCCTACTATACGAGTTAATATAGAGTCTAGGTTCATGTTTGCTTTTGTGAAGTGATTGTATAGGTTCATGATGATTTTCATGGGGTCGGTTTGAGGTTATTATGAGGAGGAGTATCAACACAAATGCCACCATAAGGACCATGGATGGAAGTGATTACACGTTTCTAAAGAGAGTTTTGTTCTTTAAGAAAATGCACCACCATTTAGCAAGCATTGCTAGATTTGAGGCTTGTAAACTACCAATTCCAAGCCCTCCACAACTAGTGGAGGAGCACACTTTCTTCCAACCGATCTACACCATTTTGTTAGAGTCTAACGAACCACGCGAAAATAATTTGCGCCTTAATTTTTTCAAGTAGAGAATCACCTATTTAGGAGCTTAAAAAGCGAGAAGAAATAAATTTCAAGTGAACCGAGGACCGACTTCAAGAGAGTAAGTAGGCCACCATAAGAGAGGGTCCTAGCTTTCCAAAAGGTAAGCCATTTATGGAATTTATCTATGGTTGGTTTCCGGTTACAACTTTTTTTCATATAAGCCCCAATAGGAAGACCAAGGTATAAGCATGGAAGGGAAGATGGCCGACATCCAAGGGAAGAAGCAAGATTATGACTTTCTGCCATGCTAGCTCCTACACCAAAAAACTTTCTCTTTGAAAAGTTGACTTTTAAACCGGAATATAATTCGAAACATACTTAGATGCGTCAAATGTTTTTAGCATTTTCAAGAGACTATTTGCCAATGATGAGAGCATCATCGGCATATTGGAGAAGTGAGACATCAACTCCACTTGAACCAACTTTTATGCCTTCAAAAATGTTCACCGATATTGTTTGTTGTAACGTAACATGTAATGCTTCAACCGCAATAACGAAGAGAAAAGGTTAAAGTGGGTCACTTTGGCAAATTCCTTTTTGAACTTTAAATTCTTTGGTGGGAGTACCATTTACAATAACTGAGCTACAAGCCAAATTTAGGGACCCATTGTACCAATTTATCCATGTCTTACAAAAACCCATTAGCCTCATTCTGTTGTCTAAGAACTTCCAATCAAGGGAGTCAAATGCCTTTTCAAAGTCTTCTTTGAAGATGAATAGACTTTTTTTTATTCTTTTGAGCCCAAGCAATAATTTTTTTAACCATGAGAGGTCCATCTTGATATGTAAACCGTTTGAACCTCATTAAGGATTGAGTTAGTGACTTGTTGTAGTCTATTAGCAAGGATTTTGGCAATTACCTTGTATTGGCATCCAATTAGACTTATGGGTCTAAAATCTTTTATGTGGAGGGGGTCTTGTATTTTAGGAACCAAAAAAATGAATGAAGAATTACAACCACGTAGTATGAAAGCATCTCTTTCAAACCATTTCACCGTGTCAATGAAGTCATTACCAATAATGTCCCAATAATGCTTGATGAACTTAATAATGAACCCATCCGGACGTAGGGCTTTACTTCCACTGCAATTCCAAACCACATCATTAATTTCATCTAAAGAAAAGGGAGCATCAAGAATCGAGATGTCATGGTTTGAATTGGTTTTAAAGGCATAAAAGTTGAGCATAAAGTGAAGGAAGGTCGAGAGGTTGGGCTATCTTGTAATTTAGACTTATGAAAGTTGAACATTTCCATGGCGACCGAGTGTGGATCCAACACCCATTGACCATCAATATATAACCCATTTATTCTTGATCCATGAGAGTTTATTATTGACAATCCCATATAAGAATTTCAAGTTCTCATATCCTTCAATTGCCCATTTAATTTTAGCTTTTTGCATAAGATCGAGTCTTTTGAGATATTCCATGTCTTCAAGATATTTTATGGCCAAAAGTCTTTCTTCAATGTCTAAATCATTTAGACATGAGTTCTCTGCTTTCAAGTAAAAAAGTTCCACCTTCATTTTCAAATCAACTAAGAACTTTTCATTGTTTGAAACAAGGCTATTCTCCACATCTTAATATTTGACTTCAATAGTTGTAGCTTTTGTTTTGAGCAGCTATTCAATGAGTGTGGGATTGCTAGACATTTGACAGTTGCCCGGATGCCGCAACAGAATAGATTAGTAGAATGGATAAACATAACTCTCATGGATAAGGTATGCTGTTTATTAATTCAGTCTTGATTGCCCAAAACCTTTTGGGCGAAAGCGACATGTACGGATGCATATCATATCAATAGGTCACCATCGACAGCGATTGAGAAAACACACCTATGGAGATCTGGTCGGGACATCCAGGTGATTATGGGATATTGAAGATTTTTGGCTGTGTCGTATATTTACACGTTAAACAAGGTAAGCTCGAGCCGAGATCGGTAAAATGTGTTCTTTTGAGGTATCCTGAGGGTGTGAAAAGGTACATGCTATATAGGATTGATAATTAATCCCCTAAAATAGTCACTAGCAGGAACGTGGTCTTCAATGAAAGTATCGTTTACAAAGACATGTTGAAGGATTCTGTTGCAGGTACAGATAAGTCTGTTAAGGAATTACAGGTTGAGGTAGAACTGCAAGGGTTAAATAATCATACGCTTGAGGAAGATCAGACAGATGATCAGGAAGATGGCGATGATGAAGATGCAAGGGATCATGATCATGATTGGACATCGGATCTCAAAGATTCTCAGTTGGTTCTGGATAGAGAGCCAAGGATGAGAACAAAACCTTTGAGGTTTTGAGATGAGAGTAATATGGCTGCTTACGCATTTGCTGCAGCAGAGGAAGAAGATACTCATGAACCATTGACATACCAGGAGCTTGTGAAGACAGTTTTAAATGGAAAGCTGCTATGGAAGAAGAGATGGATTCTTTGAGGAAGAACAAGGCCTCTGAGTTATTAGATCATCCAGCTGGGCAAAAGCTGGTGAGCTGAAAATGGTTGTTCAAGATAAAGGAAAGGATTGAAGGTGTTCAAAATCCTAGGTACAAGGAAAGTTTGGTGGCTCATAGATTCACATAGAGGGCAGGTATTGATTACAATGAAGTATTTTCTCTGGTAGTTCGACACACATCTATTCAGGTTATACTTGCATTGACTGGGTGTAAAGATTATGAGTTGGAGCAGCTTTATGTAAAGACGGCATTTTTACATGGGAATCTTAAAGAAGTTATCTACATAAGGCGGCCACCAGGATATGAACATGGGAACAAGGTATGTTTGTTAAAGAAATCTCTCAATGGTTTGAAGCAGTCACCGAGGAAATGGTATAGGAGGTTCGATGAGTACATGCTGACTAATGGATTAACGCGTAGTAGTTATGAAAGCTGCGTATATTACAGGAGTTATGCATTAGGTGAGTATATCTATCTATTGTTATAGGTAGACGATACATTGATTGCTTGTAAGAGCAAGGCTAAGATTGGGTCTACCAAGTCTTTGCTTAAAAAGGAGTTTGACATGAAGGAACTCGGGGAAGCAAAGAAGATTCCTGGTATGAAGATCATTAGAGATTGGAGTCGCAAGATTCTGAGGGTATCATAATTCGGGTACATTTCTAAGGTTTTAAATAATTTTAGAATAGACAATGGGAAATCGGTTCAGATACCATTGGGTGGGCACTTCAAGCTGTCGTTGAAGGATTTTCCAATTAGGGATTGTGATGTTGAAAGGATTTGCTGTATCCAAATGGGGTTGGAAGCTTAATGTACTTGACGGTGTGCACGAGGCCAGACATAGCGTATGCGGTAAGTGTAGTTAGCATATATTTGGCAAATCCAGGTAAAAAGCACTGAGAAGCAAAGAAGTGGATTATGAGATATTTGCGGGGAACTGCAAACGTGAGTTTGGTGTATGGGATAGATCGTGGAAACCATGTGGACACAACAATATTTCTTGACTCAGACTACGCTAAGGATCCAGATAAATGTAGGTCTATCAATGTTTGTACATATTTAGTACAGGGATGTGTTGTAAGCTCGAAGGCAACGCTACAACACGTGGTGGCTCTTTCAACTACATAGGCGGAGTATATGGCCCTTACGGAGGCCGTGAAGGAAGCTATTTAGCTAAGGGGACTCTTGGAAGAGTTAGGCATGTAGCTTAACAATGTGGCAGTTAATTGTGATAATCAGGGTGCGATTCACTTATCCTGGGATCATGTTTTTCATGAGAGGACTAAGCACATCAATATGCGTTATCACTTTATTAGAGATGTCTTGGAAGAAAAGACGGTTGAAGTTCTGAAGGTGGGTTGGAGTTGTTGAGCGTTGGTATTAAGGTGATGTTTGGTATTTATTTTAGCTTACATTGAAGTCTAGGGGGTTAAGTGTCGATTAGTTCATTGTTTAGCCAAATAGAACGTGTTTGACGTTTGCTTAAGTCCCAAGTCAAACACAACTTGGTTTCCCTATATTCTTTTATGTTCACAGCCGACATCTAGTCCTTGTATAAGTCGGTTTCTTTCCCCCTCATCTCTATAAAAGGAGGTGAGGGGGGAAGGGATTTGTTACTTCATTCTTTACTTAGTAATCAACGTTTGATTAGGGTTATATTTCTCCATGTTAAACGGTTTTGGAGATGGAATTTACCATTCCAAGGTGTTAAGGTTTTGAAGCATTGAAGAATAGTAGGGTTCGATATGATGTTTTTTTGCTTGGCTTTGGTTGTGGGTTTCAAGTAAACTGTGAACTTTAATTTAATTTCTTCCTTAACTGAACTTTTAAATAATTTTCTATTAGTCGATTAAAAGTCAAAATTAGCCCATCAATGTATCAATAAGCATCAAATTATATGTTACAATTTATTGTAAATGAATGCTGCATTGTATTGACCGTTATAACAAACTATTCGCAAGAAATATTTGTTTTTCAAAACAAGTACTGGAGTATCGGTAGGCGGCGCTAAGCAAAGTTGTTTGTTTTATGTTCACAGAAACAACAAGCTGTTTCTGCAATTGCCAAAAGAAGGAACCCTGCAGACCCTACAGGAAATTTCGGAATTGCACTAGAGGAGATTCTCAAGGCGACCGAAAACTTCAGTGAAGAAACTCAGATCAGAAAAGGAGATAATTATATTGTGATCTACAAAGGTTATCTCTCTGATCGCTTGCAAAAACGCACAGCTGCCATAAAACAATTTCTTACTAATAAAGATTTTTATAATGAGATTAAGTTTAATGTTGAGCTTGAGATGGTTTCCATGTTGCACCATGAAAACATCGTCCCTTTCATCGGTTACTGCAAAACTCGAGACAGCTCTAATGTTAATCACAGATTTATACTTTCCGAGTATGCTGTCAATGGAAGCCTTGATATTCGACTCAAAGACCCCAATAAGAATATAGCATGGGCTCAGCGCCTAAAAATATGCATTGGGGTAGCAAAAGGACTCAGGTACCTTCATTCGGGATTTGGGGAATACCAGAGAGTAATACATGGAGACTTTGGTAGCAGAAAGATATTATTATACGACAATCTAGAAGCTAAAATTTGTGGCTTCGGTGAGTCATTTATATCCCGCAGATATGGATCAGCTGCTCAAAGTTCAAATCTTGTGGGCAACAAATATTACATGGATCCTGTTATCCGTCAAAGCCAAATCCGCAACAAAGAATCGGATGTGTACTCGTATGGAGTGGTACTCTTTGAAATATTAATTGGTACATTGGCTGGTGAAACAATGCGAATTGGAGATGAAGAGCCACTAAACCTGGTTGCTTTGGTCCGTCGTCACTATGCTGGCCAACTACACAAGTTACTTGATCCGCGGATAAGAGATGAAATTGATGTTAGTTCTTTATATACATTTAAAGAAGTTGCATATAAATGCATTAGTTTCAACGTAAAAGATCGCCCTTCATGGAAAAAGATCATCAAGAGGTTAGAGGAAACGTTGTATATTCAAGTAAGTCTTTGCATATAACTAATTTGAAGGTTATCTAGCTGGTTCATTTGCCACAATGAGAACTACATGATAAAGTAAATTATACTCGAGTATATTCTAGGTTATATTCTAAAATATTGAAAGTTATTGAAGTATTTATAAAAAAAATGCTAGTTCTTAACTTTTCTTTCTATTTATTTTCCTAACAACATGATGAGAACCAGTGGAAAAATCAAAGGATTAGAATTGGAAACATTACTAGTAAACGACACATGTTATTTTTTTTTTATGGTTAAAATTAAGAGTTAGGAACTAACATTAATTATGATCTTAATTGGGACGTAATTCGCAGAACCACGGAGCTGCTTCTAACAATACAGGAAGGTTTAAAAGATTAGAAGATTCCTTTATTCCACTAGAGGAGATCAACTTGGCCATTGGAGCTAAAGGTCAAGAAACTCGAATTGGAGATGGCGGATTTGGTGTAGTTTACAAAGGCCAACCCTCTGAACGCTGGCAAAACCGTACAGTTGCCATAAAATGCCTACGTCCCGAAAGTTACCAAGGAGAGTATGAGTTCCGCAACGAGCTTAATATGATTTTCAGTTTCAACCATGAAAACATCATCCCTTTCATTGGTTACTGTGATGAAGGAAATGAGAAGATTATAGTTTATGAGTATGCTAGTAATGGTAGCCTAGATGGTCATATTAATGACAAGAATAGGAGACGTTGCTTGACGTGGGAACACCGCCTCAAGATATGCTTAGGGGCAGCAAGAGGACTTGATTACCTCCACTCAGGTCTTGGGGAGGACAATAAAGTGATACACAGAGACGTCAAGAGCGCAAACATACTATTGGATCATAATCTGGTAGCAAAAGTTTGTGATTTTGGATTGTCAAAATCTGGCCTTGTAAATCAGCCACAAACCCAAGTCTACACAAATGCTGTGGTTACCAACTATTACATGGATCCAATTTACCATGAAAGTGGCATCCTCCGGAAAGAATCAGATGTGTATTCATTTGGAGTGGTAATGTTTGAGTTGGTGAGTGGAATGTTAGCTTATAATCGAAGAAGGTTGGGAGATGGTAAACCAAAACCTCTCATAAATATTGTCCGACGCTACTATGACTACAAACCAGAGTTGCTAATTGATCCCCTTATAAGAGATGAAATTGATAGCCGTTCTTTTGATACATATAGTAAAGTTGCATTTCAGTGCATTAGTTTCAATTCAAAGGAACGTCCTACAATGGAAATGATTGTGGATCGGATTGAGGAAGCACTGGAAATTCATGTAAGTATTTTATTTCAATCGAATTAATAGATTGCTTCTGCAAGCATGTTAGAACTTTGGTTGTTTGAAAATGTTGATATCGATCCATTTCTCATAACATGATATTCTACTTTGAGTATGTAAGGCTGTAGGCAGGTCATATATAGTTGTACGGATAGCGTCACAGTACCATTCAAGAACATGACTTCTTGTTTGCTTTAATGTAAGCTTTTTTCATTCACGGATGGTGGAGCAGTGCCCAACACCTTAATTGGCTGGGAACATCTGAATTTGCATGTCATGTTTACATGCCTATCTCCACTCATTTTTTGAGATTTTTTATGGCTTAGTACCACTTTTCGATTAATGAATTTTGATTTGATAAAGTTGTTAGTTAGGCTGGCATATTATATATTACTATACCATGTACTGTATTTGTTGCTTAACGTGCATTTTGTTCAACTACTTTTTTGTGTAGGTGAGTAAGCAAAGAGAATCACAGGCAAAAGGTGATGCAGAGCTAAATCATCCGGGGTCGTTGGAGTAATCACTCCTTATTATAAGTTCAGTTTCTAGATGCATTTTATGTTATGAGCTGAGTAATAATTAGTGGAACTTCTGTAATTTTAATTGTGAGAATTGTTGGGATTTTGTATTCGTAATTTAAGACACATGTATACAAATTACAAAAGGGTTAATTCCATATATGTCCAATTTAAACCTCAAAATGTCATATTTACCCAATTAATTATCATAATGTCATATATACCCAATCTAAACATAATATTTGTCATATTTACCCATTTAATTATAAAATCAATTAAAAGTAGATTTAGTTAATTAAATTCCTATTATACCCTTGATAATATATTAAAAAAACAAATTCTCAATCTTTTACGTGCACAAGTTGTAAAGCAAAATCATATTATGAGTATAAAAGAGGCTGCCACTAAATATACATCTTTGTATACAAAGACCGCAACAACATAAAAGGTATATATTTCAATCCAAATCAACTACAAAATCATATATTAGGTGCAACTTACAAACAAGTAATAGCTTGATTGGTATCTCGACACTAGTATGAAGTAATGCATCAAGGGTTATAATTCAACCTACACCTTTGTCAAAATCCTGATTTCTGCATCTAAGGATAGGAGAGGGTACTACAAAGGAGGTTATTAAAATAGTTCACAATCAAAACATCAAACACATTATAACAATCCATTGAGGCCAACTTATAATTCTGGAAACCTATATTAGGAAGCAAAAAGAAAATGGAGGTAACTACTGCTAAACGACTAGGGCATGACAGTCAAAAAAAAGTTATTTAAAAATTATTTAGAGATTTGAATTTATTTTTAATGAATAATTTAGTTGTTTGGGTAAATTTGGTAATTGTTTGGGTAAATATGACACATTTGATATTTAGATTGGGTATATATGGTATTATGATAATTAGTTGGGTAAATAAGACAATTTGATGTTTAAATTGGACATATATGGAATTAACTCATTACAAAATGTCAAGTTATTAAAGCCAGGTGCACTTGGATACAAGTGATAGCGATCACCTGTGTCATGTGATGAACCCTTGCAAACTCACACGTTTTATTATCAGGATAGACAGGTTATGCAGCCCCGCATTTTGCTTCGATATGTACCGTGAAATCACCCCGCAAACTGTTATTCGACCATTTAATCTCATATTCAGGAGTACTGCCTTCAAAATATTTCCCCCAAATGTTTTTTTATATGAATATCATTTTCATCGGGAAGTACCTCACAGTTATCAATAACAACGATCTCAACACAAACTAACTAATCTCACAAGCACATACCTCAATATTGGGTATGAGCAGGGGTAGACCCACGTTGATAGCAGTGGGGGGCAATGCCCCCGACCAACTTCTTTCCAACATACGAAACACGTAAGGAAAAATGGTCAACTTTACGAAATATTGGTCAGGTGCCCTCAAGCAAATAATTTGAGTGCCCTCGGGTCATCCCGTTACCAAGAAAGCGAGTCCTTTATAACTCACAGAGTTTTTTTTCCAGGGGTTATTTTTGGTCGGAGAAATGGAAAAAGAAGTAATAACAGGTTAGTGGGTGAATGGTACTGTGGGCTACTACCTCCGTCCCAAAATTATAGTCCCCGTTTGACTTTTTTGGTCTTTCTCTTTCAACTTTGACCATAAATATTTTCGTTTATGTTATACAATAGTTGATGAAAATTATACCAAATGAAAATACATTAAAAACTCAATCCATTCATATATTTTGCATCAAATATTATATAACACAAAAAAAAATACTTAAGGTCAAAGTGGTAAAAGAAAGACCGAAAAAATAGAAAGGGGACTATAATTTTGGGACGGAGGAAGTATTTGTTAAAGAAAAGAAAGTGTGGGACAGTTGGTAATCTACCCATAGTGGATTGAGTACAAAAAAATACTTTATTAAATATTTATGCAGGATAATATTATACCTCTATGATCATTTTTTTTAAAGTAACTATTTATGTATACCCCGTATAATTTAATGCATGATGTAATTATAATTTAGGGACTTGGAGTTTAATAATTACTAGTATTTGTTAGGGGTGGCAATCGAGTCGTGTTCGTGTTAACCTATTCGGGTTCGCGTGTTGGCGGGTTAGTATATCCTTTACCCAAACACGACTCATTTATTAATCGTGTCAAGAAACTCAACCCTAACCCACACCTGCATAACACGTGTAACCCATTTGTGACCCGTTTAACCCATTTAAGTAAATAGGTCAAACAGTAAATAAAGATGGTGGTTTGTCGATTTAACTAGTTTAAACGCAAAAAATGATATAAGGATCTAAAATATGATAAGAATAACATACAAATAACTATGCAACAATTTTATGAATCACAAGCGTCAATTTTCATGATATCTAAGGTATAAAATTATAATTCACTCATACAAAGTAAATAATAAAATACATTTAATCCACATCCAACATAAAAACCAGGTTATATATTTTATTTTTAAGATCTTATATACTTAAACGGGTTCACAGGTTGACCTGTTTAATACTTACTCAACTCAAACACAACCTATTTATTAAACGGGTTAGACGGGTTGACCCGTTTTTGACCCAAACCTATTTATCCTCAACCCAAACCTGTTTAACTTCGTGTCGGGTTCGTATTTTATCGTTATAGGTAGAAAATTGCCACCCCTAGTATTTGTGTGATATTTTACTGGTACGTATATCAATATTTTTTAATTTCTTTTTGAATTTCTTAGCCAAAGTTTTTCTTTTTAATAAATAAGTTGCAATTTAACACATCATAGGTTGTTATTTTGCTGCATTTTTTACGTAACGTAAGGTGGTTTTGCGCAATTTGAACTTTTTTTTTTGTCGTTTTTTAAATGTATAAAAATTTTCATTGTTGTCGTTCATAATTTTTTTTGCCCCCCATGTTGTGATTTCCTTGCTCCGCCATTGGGTATGAGAGGATGTTTAACAGGTCAAAACACTAATGGTACTAGCTATAACGGGTCAAGTCGGTATTGTTTGATCCAATATTTCCGACTTATGTCATAATAAGCATTTTTAAGCCCATTAAGTCCCAAAATAAACCAAAAACAAATGGGGCTTGTGAAACATAATCCGAAAACAAATAAACTCATAATACCAAAAATAAGCTTAAACAAACACCGCTTAATGTACTAACACAGCTAAACCTCTATAAAAACACCCAAAGTTGGTTGTGCAAAAGCCTGTGGAAGGATTTAAGATAAAAAATGAAACACTTCAGATGTTCCATTAGAAGTGTTTCAGATGGGCGTCTTAGAGTCGAAACACATAGTGCAATTGAAAACCAAAAGTTAGGTGGGCTCTTAGAGTTGACCCGAAACACATTGCATTAAAAACCAAAAGTTACTTTAGTGAGTTTCATTTTCGGATTTTCCTAAATGAAGGGGGTCAAAATTGTTAAATAAAATGGCCTATTTGCAGAAAATGTTTTCAAAATAGTCGTGTTGTGGTGTGCCAAACACATGGCAGTTGCATTTACAAAAGTGTAGTCTTTATATGTAACAAGTCCAATATTATTGATGAAACAGATCAACTGGAACAAGAGTCGACCAAAATATCAATCACACAATAATGTAAGTGAAAAGGATCAAACACGTTAAGCAAACGTGTAATTCAGCAAAAGTGTATTCATATGGGTCAGAATAGGTTTATCTGAAACGCTTATTCCAATATTGAATCGCAGCAAATTTACACCAAACAAAAATTGCATTAAGAAACAGATTACTCCCAACACCAATTGCATTAACCATAGTCAATACATACTGCATCAAGAATGCTCTATTCAATATTCAACAAACAAATTGACAATTAACCATATAATAATTTATTTTTGGGTAAAGGGTTTCCCCGGTAAATATATTACTTACTCCAAAAAGACATTTAGGTACAAAGGATATTAGTGAAGTCTCATATCTCAGCCCGTTACATAGGCGGTAAAGCTAACATAACAAAACATTTCCTATCCTTAAAACAGTAAAGCAACCACTACTCACTAGATTACATTTGACACAAAACCAAGCATAACCTAACATCTAGATTGCTTTCTACCACGACATTGGAGCTTGATATCATACATGTTAGAAAAAGCATCCAATTGCCCTGGTAAATCATATACATGATCCGCATAATCATCATAATAATCTTCAAGCTCATGACCACGATGAGAAATTTAGCCATAGGATCATCCGGCTCAAGCATCTCCTAATCATCACTGTTAGAAACAATCACATCCCCCACTTTTTAAGAGGTTTACCATCATCATCCACAAAAGTAACTTTCCCCTCAATAATTAGCTTTTCAAGCTTCTCAATTTTTCCAACAATAGGAGTAGTACTAGTGCTACCATTTCCACCCTTAGCAGAGCTACCATCTTTAGTCAAGTCAACAGTAACACTAGGAATATTAGCCTCATCAGTATCAACCATATTAAGAGCATCAAACGGATTTGATGTAGCAATATTCGTCCCACTTATACTAGCCACTTCAGTAATCTTCTTCTTTGTAGCATCCGGCTTCTTCGACACAGGCTGATACACCAGCTTCTTATGTTTAGAACGGCTAAATTTAGCCCTTTTTCCCACCTCAATACCACGAAACACCTTCCTTTGAGGCATTTGGAACCCATCATTCTTTTGTGCTTGATGTTTAACGTCAACAGACACACGTTTGAGATATTGGGTCTCATCATGGCCAAAAACCATACAAACACCACAATGAGGTGGTTTCCACTCATATTCCACTCTGGCAGTAAGCAATACCTCCCCTTCACCATCCCAACTTGGCACAGCAATAACCATTGTCCCCTTAAGCTCCCGATCCACCTTGATGTCAATCAAAGCTCGAGCATAATCAAAACGCCCCCATGACTGCCAACACATAGAGCTCGTGTATGCATCAAGCATAATAGGGTACCGGTTTGGTAGCCATGGCACTCAATCCATCTTCAGTAAAAGCAGCAATAGGAATATCATGTAATTTCACCCAGACAGGAATCGAACCCAAGTCCTCTTTAATAAAACTCGTCCTGGAGGTCCACTTCTTCAAAATAATAGGAACGGATCGAATAAACCAAGGTCCATTATCTAACACTCTATTTAATCCCTCAATAGAGGCAAATTTGAAGAAAAATAAACCTTTAGAATTCATAATAGAACGTACCACACCAAACTTCTTCCATGCATTCTTCACGTAGTTATCTACTACGGGAAATGCAACCCTCTTGCTAATAAAATACCCGAAAAGAGTATTATCAAACTTAGAATTAGCTTCCTAGACAGATGACAAAGGAATTTTTACCTCGGCCTTCTTATTAAGTGGCTTGCCCGTATCAAGAGAGCAGAAATTAACTTTGCGAGTAGCAGAAGTAGATCCCACCTTACTTGCAAATGTAGGAGCTTTCAATCCATCGTTGGCCTGCTCATCCCCCTCGTTAGTCACATTTGGATTACCGAACAAAGCCACCTTAGGCACAGAAGTTTTAAAGGATTTACTTCCAGCCATATCATCAAGATTACGAGCCAAAGTAGTACGATCATAGGTGCGATTAAGAGAACTAACACTATGGCTGTTAGTATCCATGCTAAGACTCTCAACTCCTGGAGTAATGACACCTTGAGCCTTTTCCGGAGTAGTCCCATTCAATGATGAGTAGTTATCACACACAACATCGACATGTATACCATCAGCACCACCAAAATCATGTTCCAACGTTCCCCCACCTTTATCCCTCTCTCTCGTAACCCCCATCATGAATAATCACAGCAATGAGACCATCAAAACCGCATGCAACAACGCCAAGATCACAAACAAATAAACCCTAATCGCTTAGGGTTACCAGCATTTTAATGATCGAGTTACTAGAATAATAAACCGCCTAAATATGGACCCAAATATGGAACCGAGAAGAGAATAAATCAGAAGGAACCACAAACGATTCAAAAGTAATATTGTGTAAATCGAATCAGTAGGCAATCTTTAAATCCACCAATAGATGTTAAAGTTACAATATGTTGGTAAACCATGCAAGATTGGAGATAAAAAAAAAATGGACCATACCAAGAGCAAACCTATATAAAATCCTAAACACCACCGACCATAGATAGGAACGATTGTGAATAGAATAAAATAAAGATCTGCTAATAAGGCCAAATTTTGATGATTGTGGAGTGTGATATTTAAATGATCGGTCTATTTTTTCGTCTCCAGAATCGCCAAAAAACGAGAGAGAAAAGCTAGGGTTTTTTAACCATATAATAATATTCTACAACCTTTAATGCTATTACCACCCACTCAAAATAGTATTTTCGTATCAGCTTCTTGGATCAATGGATGAAATAATAAATTGTTTGCATTCATCGCCTCCCATGCGCGCATCTCCTTCCATGACTTCAAGCAGGAAATACCAAAAAGCACCAAGTTTACAATGAGATCAAAATCGGAATCCATTTGTGGTTATCAGGAAACACAAGCGTTAGAGGTGTAAGAAACGTATAAAAAGGAGCAACTGAGTAGTGCTTAGCGGGGTAACATGCAACAACTATAGCAAATATCACACACATGACTAAGTATCCGATCCATTCAAGATGTTTGGGGAGAATATACGCAAAGTAAATGAAGGTAGCTGCCATGATTGATGAGAAGTAACATATAGTTTCTAGTATCTTATAATATGTATCAATCAATGAACTTCCTAAGTACTTCTCTGCATAAATCACAATCCCGGATGCTAAATCGACGGATAGTAGGACAATTGACATGATCATAAACACATAACGAAGATAGTTTTTCCACGTGAATTACAGCAACAAAGAGTAGGTAGAGTATAGTCATTTGACAATAAGAGTTCAGAACTTGATAATTGTGATGCAGCCAGCAACACCACAAAGGAAACCATTAAGAATGACTAAAAATATATATTGGACATTAATCATATTGCGTTAGCAATGTTGTCCTCACAAAATCTTTATGTTTAAGTGGTCAGATCCGAGGTTCAAACATCACGTCACTAAGTACACATCTTGGGCGTGGAGGACCATGATTTTAAGTTAACGGGGGTTGTATGCAACGTAAAATTATAGTGACAAATATCGCTCTATACAGAATAGTATGCTGTGTAAATTCAGCTTAGTATTGTATTTGATTGTTTAAAGTTATTTGTGTTTGCATTTTTGTCAACCTATCAATAAGGGGGCTATTTCCAAAAGCAAGAAAATGACTTTAAAGTTGAATAAGCCATAGGGTGACTCAACACCCGCTAGTCACCCGGCATGGCTCCGCCCTTATTCTTGAGGTTGGCCCCGAAAGGGTTGGAAATGATCACAAGGATACCCTAGTTAAGCCGCGTACATCTTATCAAAAGACTTGGCCTCCTAAGGTAAACCTCATCCGTTCTCAAAATTAGTTTGTTAAGAATTAAAGCTACAATATTAAACACCAATAACCATGCAAGATAAACATATTATCAAACAAAAAATAACAAAAACAAATCATACAAAACTATTTTTTTTTTTAAATTCTGGACATGAATTAAATAACCTAAAGAACAAAAACAAAAACCCGAACCCCCCTGAGGATACCCGAAATGTAAACTTTTTGGAGCGAGGTGGGGCATGCTTATAATTGGGTTACGCGGGAAGGTTTTGAGGCCTTAATGGGGATTCTTATCCGGTCCAGGCAATATATTTTTATACATATATTATCATGTTAGTAGTTACATAATAAATACATGATTTTCATATTCTTTTCTAGGGTGTCTTATTTTTTATTTATTTTTTAATCTTTGTAAGATTGCATATTCTGATAAGACTAAGGATTAAATAAGAAATAATAGTAAAATGAGAAGAATGAGAAGTAACCACAACCGCACATTTCAGATGCACCTACAATAAAAGATGCAACTCCCATGAATTTCTCTTTATTCATTTGAAATGTGTGGCTAAAACTATTTCTCATTCTTCTTATTATATTTTCTCTTCTCACTAGATCTACACCCATTCTGATAATAGAAACTTGTTTTCTGTAATATCTTTAATAGAAGTTGTGATTTGTGATGGGGGTAGCTTATCATTTATTTTTGTTTAATATTACTCTTGAACACTTATTAAGAATAATGCTTAATTGATTATCAATGAGTTCTTTTTACACTCGTTTGTTAGTTGTTAGATTGATGATTATGGTTGATTGCTATTGCTAGTCGCTAAACCTATGTTATATGTAAGATACAATCGAATTGTCTCATTATTATTACTAGCCTGTGATTAGGAAAGCATAATCTAGTGATGTGGATTAGCATATTAATGATTGCATGGTCCTGTCTATAAATGCTTGCGCTTACCTTCAAATACATATAAGAACAGGGTGTAGGATTACTCCCATTTACTCAAAACATGTAATAATATGTAGATTTGAGTATTGTTGAATAGTTAACTTTAATTTTGCCTGTCATTTACTCAACTAGTTGATTACTGTACCACTGCTAATGACACTTGATATAATCGTAACTTGGCAAATTGACCATAGGACTCTATGCATAGTGGTGAGTTGAATCAAAAAGCTTTAAACAAGGTTCTCATGATGCGTGACACTATAGAAGTAAATCTATTCATGTGGGAATTAAGTAGCATGTGTTTTGTAAACGACCTAATAGCAATAAACCAGTATAATCATTGTTCAAAGCAATTAGGGATCAAATCAAACGAGTGTAGCTTTTGTTATTATTGTTTTACAACCGTATTATTATTTGTAATACTATAAGATTATTTATGTTAGTTTTATTAGTGACAAAAACCACCATAAAACAAGTAAACTAGACACGTAGCCTTTAGGATCACACTAGTTTACTGTGTTCAATCTTGGAGTTACCAACACTATACTACACACGATAAGGTTCATTGCCCGGTTGTGTAATAGTTAGTCTAGTATTTCTTAGCTTACAAATTAAAGACTAGATTTAGCATCAGTGGGTTCACGTGAGGTGATTTAATTAGATGTGTAAGCATTTAATGGAGAAATACATCTTCCATTAAATAATGCTATTCGTGTGAAGGGTTAACCCTCGCTTTAGTGAACAGTAAAGACAAGTTAAGACAACTGTTGGTTCTTTATAACTACCTTAGACACCTTTCAAAAGTTCCTCTATAAGTTATATAGATATTTTTCTTTTGAAAATATTTTACCATGTTTGACTAGGAGTGAGAAATCTTCATGGATCAGCAAGACTTAGTAAATTCTTGCTGAGCCGATATGGTTACAAAATGCTACAAGTGTATTGCGTGTTGCTACCATATCAGCAAGACAATACCTGTCTTCAATTGACTTTGTTCTGATAATACAAGTCGTTTTGTTATGTTTGCTAATTCTTTTTATCAGCAAAGCTTTAACACTTAAAATATTTTTTTGTTTAAATCTATCAGACTCTTAATCCAACATACATAGTGATTTTTCTTTCGCACCCATCTAATTACAGTTGAGATGGTAAGGACCAATACCCCCTTGTATAAGTCCTTTGTTGAAGATAAGCATTATTAGCTGAGTTTCAGAAAGTTAAAGGACTATTATTGTCATGTATGAAAGATCAAGGTTCAAAAGGAAGTCTTCTCATTCTTGAAGCTATAAAAGCTGAAGACCAGTTGTTATCTCTCATTATTCCACTTATTTCATCTGTGTGTTTACTTCTCTTCTCTCGTGTGTATCTGAGATAAAGAGAAACCCTAGTTTGTGTATTGTTTTCATCTAAAACTTTCTTTGTATTGTAAACTGATTTCATATCATCTGATTAATAATAAGAGTGAGCCAAGGGGTGGTTGGATGGGTTCACTATCAAAATAGTGTTGTTTGGTTGAAATTACTTTGGTTTTATTAATTTCTACATGGTATCAGAGCCAGGTTCTCTGTACCGAAGTGATTTAAAAAGATTGTAAAGTTTTTGATAAACTAGGGTTTCTTCAAAATTTGGGGGTTTTGATCTATTTGTGTAGATCTGGTGATTCTGAGTGTTGATATTGGGTTGTTGATATCAGATCTTTCAGATCTGAAGGTTAATTGTTGATTCTCAAAAATTAGGGTTTCTTGATATTTGGGGGTTTTTTTTTTTTTTTTTTTTTTGATCCTGGTAGTATTTTTCTCTAATTGCTACATGATTTTACGATCTAGAGAATTAATTAGTGGTCGGAGTGTATTAATTTGATTTTTTAATCAAATTAGTTGAAAATTAGGGTTTCTTGTATCAAACCCTAATTCAGTTGATTTGTCTTGATTTTTAATAATCACCGGTTTTGATCTTTATTTCAAGATTCTTGAAACAAAATCAAAACCCTAAAATAATTTTTAGGGTTTGTTTGAGTCAGATTTGTGTTTAAGTTGTTTTTTATCTAATTTTTTTTGCTGTTGTGTTTGTTTCAGGTGTATTTCCGTTGTGCTGTGTTGTTTTGGTTGGATCTTCTTGATCCTGTTCTTGGATAATGTTATTGGAGGCTTGCGTGGTTGTAATACCTCTCACACTGTCTTTTAGGGTTTTTTTTTAGGTTTTTTATTAGGATTGTGGAGGTTGAGTAGATCAAGAGATTTGTTGTTGGAGTTGTTAAGGTTGTTTGGTGGTTAATTGTGATTGAGGAGTTACAAGGAGTTGTTGTTTATTCTGTTATTTGTTTGTTGCTTGTGCATTTATTTCCTTTTAGTTCTGTTTGCTGTTCATTATGGTTGATGGTCCTGATGATAAGGGCAAAGGCCCTGAAGGGGGAAGTAGTGAACTAAATTTGGATATATATGACCCGTTATATTTACACCCTCAAGACATTGGTGCTCAGTTGATTACCTTTAAACTTGAAGGTACTGAGAACTATAAGGTCCGGTCTTCTATGTGAGTTAGCCTTGCATACTAGAAACAAACTTGGTTTTATTAATGGGAAATGTGTTAGAGATCCCACTGATGCTCTATATCAGACACAGTGGGACAGGTGTAATTCTATGGTTTTGTCTTGGATTCTTGGTTGTATATCACAAGATCTTTATAAAGGTCAAGTGTTTTCTGTGAATGCCAAATCTGTGTAGGATGAATTAAGTGAAACTTATAACAAAGAGGATGGATCGTGATATATAATGCATCATAAAATACATACTTTAACACAATATGGGATGAGTCTTTCAGAGTATTATCATGAGTTTAATGCGTTATGGAGGCAGTTTGACTCCCTTGTTGATCTGCCTACATGCATTTGTGAAACAGCTCCCACTTTGAAAAAGCATTCAGATCTTTTAAGACTGATGCAATTTCTTATGGGTCTTGATGATAGCTTTAGCTCTGTTAGAAGTCTCATTCTCACTACTGATCCCTTACCAGATGTTAAATCTGCTTTTGCTACTTTGTCTAGAGGTGAGTCTCACAGAATTAATCATGTTGCTAATAAATCTGTTAAAAATGGGGCTGCAGCCTTTGCTGCTAAGCCATTTATTGGTAATAATCAAACTAATAGTTGGAATTCTAATAAGAACACTAACAATAACAACAAAAGGTTTGGCAGGGTATCAAACTTTGTCTGCAAACATTGTAATATGACTAGTCATACTATTGATAGATGTTTTGAATTAGTTGGATATCCACCTGGTTTTGTTAAAAAAGGGAATGTTAATAATGTGGTTGATAATAAGACTGATGCTAGTAAGAGTACTACTCATACTCTTACTAGAGATCAGTATAACAGATTAATGGCTTTACTTAGTGGTTCAGGTGATAGTGTTGCAGGTACTGTTATTGCTTCAAATTGTGTGATTAGTTTCTTTACATGTAGATTCTTTAATTTCAATTCTAATATAAGCACCTATAGTACTTATATTGGATGGATTATTGATTCAGGAGCTAGTCAGCATATAACTTTTTGTGCTACACATCTTTATGATATAATGGAAGTATCTCATTTAAATCTTATAGTTGCACATCCCAATGGGATGTTTACTGTGTTAAACAAATTGGAAGTTATAAGTTTGGAAACAATCTGATTTTAAAAGATGTGCGGGTAGTTCCTGGGTATCATGTATGCTTGTTATCTGTTCATAAGTTGTCTAAAGATAATAATGTGATTGTCAGTTTTAATGATAAAATGTGTAAAATTCAGGATTCCACTCAAAAGTTCCTGATGGGGACTGGTAGTGAAAAAAGAGGTCTTTACTTTCTAGATGAAGGTAAGAGGGTTAATAATAGTAATATTAAGAGTTGTTTTATGTCAAATTGTATTTGGCATAATAGACTTGGACATCCCTCTGACCAAGTCTTAACTGTGCTTAAAAATAGAATAAAAGATATAAAGACTACTAATTCTGAACCTTGTGAGATATGTCATAAAGCTAAACAAACAAGAAAACCATTTCCTTTGAGTGATCATAAAACTAAAAACATGGGTGATCTTGTTCATTTAGATGTGTGGGGTCCATAAAAGGTGAATAGTAAAGAAGGGTTTAAGTACTTTCTTACTGTAATAGATGACTACACCAGAGTCTGTTGGGTGTTTTTAATGAAAAATAAAACTGAAGTTTTTGATCATATTAATAGTTTTTATAGTCTCATTAAAAATCAGTTTGAGAAAACTATTAAAGTTTTTAGAAGTGACAATGGGACAGAATTTGTAAATAAAAAGTTTGAAAGTTTTTTAACACATAATGATATTTTGGATCAAACATCTTGTCCCTACACACCTCAACAGAATGGTGTAGCTGAAAGAAAACATAGGCACTTGTTAAATACTGCTAGAGCCCTCATGTTTCAGGAGGGGTTACCTTTGAACATGTGGACTGAATCTATTCTGACTGCTACTTACCTTATTAACAGGTTTCCAACTGCTGTGTTGTCTATTAAAAGTCCTTTTGAGATGGTGTATAATACTGAACCTAATCTGATGAATCTAAAATGTTTTGGCTGCTTATGTTTTGCAACAGTTTTAAATGAATCTGATAAGTTTGCATCTAGATCTGATAAATGTGTATTTGTTGGATATGCTTTTGATAAAAAAGGATATAAACTTTATAACATTGATCAAAAGAAGTTTATGTTTTCAAGAGATGTGAACTTTTATGAAACTGTTTTTCCTTTTAAGAATACCTCATTCACTAAAGATTTTATATTTTATGATAATGGGGTAAATGATTTGAATTTTTTTGATCAAGATTTTGATAGCAGTCAAAATAATTTTGGAACCAATGAACCCTATGATGATAAGATAAGTAGTATAGATGGTAACAACAAATCTGTACCTGAATCTAGTACTCATAAACCTAGTGTCAGCACTGTTGAAGGTGATGCTAGTGATGTTGAGCATCTACATACTAAGACTGTAGAACCTGCTGATACAGCTGATGTAGATATCAATTTGCCAGTTGATACAGCAGAGAGTATAGATACAGTTAATGTAGACATCACTAGGAACACATCTAGTAGGAAGGACACTGAGGCTGATGAGTATACAACATAAACTGTTGTTTCTGATGATATACAGGGTACTAGTAATGTTGATGATGGTTATATATCTGAGGGTGAGGATTTAGATATGTTTGGTAAAATGTTTGAGTCACCGAGAACCAGGGCACAAACTGTTAGAAGGACTAGTAGAATGACAGCCTTACCATCTAAATATAAGGATTTTGTTCTTAATAAAAATCATAAGTATAGTATTGATAAAGTTGTTAAGTATTCAAATTTAAGCTTTGATAACTTTGTTTTTACATCTAGTCTTAATAAAATATATGAACCTACAACTTATGAAGAAGCTGTAAAAGATCCTAGGTGGATAGAGGCTATGAATCAAGAGATAGAAGCTTTAAATAGGAATGGTACATGGGAGGTTGTAGAGTTACCTGATGGTAGAAAAGTCATAGGTTATAAGTGGGTTTTTAAGGTTAAATATAAAGCTAATGGTGAAGTTGAAAGATTTAAAGCTAGATTAGTAGCTAAGGGATATAATCAGAGAGAAGGAATTGATTATGAGGAAACTTTTTCTCCTGTTGTTAAAATTGTTACTATAAAATGTGTTTTAAGCATTGCTGTTAATAACAAGTGGTCTTTGTTTCAACTTGATATAAATAATGCTTTCTTATATGGTGAATTAGAAGAGGATGTTTACATGACATTGCCAGAAGGTTTTTCTAATAAAAATGATAAAAGGGTTTGCAAACTGATTAAGTCATTGTATGGTTTAAAACAAGCTCCCAGAAAATGGAACGAGAAGTTGGTTTCTGTGCTTAAAGAAAATGGGTTTATACAAAGTCCAAATGATTTCTCTTTGTTCATTAAAAATGAAAATGATGTTCTGTTAGTTTTGTTAGTATATGTTGATGATATTATCATCACAGGTAATAATACTGATGAAATTAATAAGTTTAAGAGATTTTTAAGTTCAAAGTTTTTGATTAAAGATTTGGGTAAACTTAAATACTTTCTGGGAATTGAGGTTCTTGATATTGATAATGGGATTTGTCTTACTCAAAGAAAATATTGTACTGAGCTTTTAACTGAATTTGGTATGTTGGGTTGTAAGCCATGTGGTTCTCCTATTGAAACTAATCCAGATAATAAAAAACTTGTTTCTAAGTTTGGAGATGATGAGCCTTTAACAAGTATAACAAACTATCAAAAACTTGTGGGAAAATTGATTTACTTAACTTTGACAAGACCAGATATTTCATATGCTGTGCATTGTTTAAGTCAAGTAATGCATAAGCCTATGAAGTCTCATTTAAGACTTGCCTTTAGAGTTTTGAGATACTTAAAGAATGAACCTCGTCTTGGTATCACTTTTAAAGAAGGTGATATTAAAAGTATAAGAGTGTTTGTTGATTCTGATTGGGCAAAGTGTAAGGTAACAAGGAGATCTGTTACTGGTTACAGTGTGTTTCTGGGAAATGATTTGGTTTCAGGGCAATGTGTAATGTGTGTTGTGAAGTTATGTGGATCACTAAACTGATAGCTGATCTACATGCTAGTATAAGATTTCCTGTGAGCATGTATTGTGATAACAGTTCTGCTATGCAGATTTCTGTTAATCCTGTATTACATGAGAGGAGCAAGCACTTTGATATTGATCTATATTTTTTGAGAGAAAAAGTGGCTTATGGCTTTATTAAGCCAGTGAAAGTCAGAACTGAGGATAATATTGCAGACCTGTTCACTAAAGGTCTTAACATTACTAACCATAACAAATTTTGCAAAGATCTTGGATTGTTTAATGTGTTTCAGGACAGTTCTAAAGATCTAGATAGTGATGGTGGGGGAGCTTTAGGAAGCTAGTGCTTATGGAGGAACTTCTGGTGTCTAATGCTTATGGGGGAGAGTTGAAGATAAGCATTATTAGCTGAGTTTCAGAAAGTTAAAGGACTATTATTGTCATGTATGAAAGATCAAGGTTCAAAAGGAAGTCTTCTCATTCTTGAAGCTATAAAAGCTGAAGACCAGTTGTTATCTATTATTATTCCACTTATTTCATCTGTGTGTTTACTTCTCTTCTCTCGTGTGTATCTGAGATAAAGAGAAACCCTAGTTTGTGTATTTTTTTTTTGAACGGAACCCTAGTTTGTGTATTGTTTTCATCTAAAACTTTCTTTGTATTGTAAACTGATTTCATATCATCTGATTAATAATAAGAGTGAGCCAAGGGGTGGTTGGCTGGGTTCACTATCAAAATAGTGTTGTTTGGTTGAAATTACTTTGGTTTTATTAATTTCTACATCCTTGAATTTGATTGATCGATCATTTAGCTTAGGAACATAAATAAGTAAATAACTACAATGATAAAATTACAGATTGTCTTTAGAATAATCCATAGTCACCCATATGAAACTTACAACCGTTTTACAAACCAATTCTTAAAACAAAACCATTACAATAGTTAAACAACAATCATCAGACACTGGGGTTTTTATAGTAAAGTACATTTTGCTTGGACCTAAAGAAATTATTTGAATGATATGTCGAGCGAAATATATCAGCAAACAAAATGTATTGCGCCTTCACATATATGATGAATGGAATCAGAGCAAATCCGCTGATAAGGATAGGAATCCATAAAAAATTATTCTGGTAAAGTGCAAAAAAGCTGACACTAAAAGCGACCATCATGGATGTCATAGATAGAAAAAGATATGACATACCGACTATCAACTTTCTGGGTAATGATTCCAAGAAATCAACTTCGGAATAACGAGACGTGAAGACAGATAAGAACATGTAGAGGATTGAAGCTGAAGATGAGAACAGAGAAATGGCATCCACCACAACGAAAATCTTAAATGATATTTTTGAATGAAAGATAGGGATACCACTCTTTTGATCATATCCTCCCGGAACAGTAAAAGCTGCAGCAAATACCATGGTGGCAACAAGCGCCGCTACCACCATACATTGACTAGCTATTTGTTTGATCCCTTTTTCGCCTTGTGTGACCATATCTTTGTGCTCCTTGGTGAATAACTGATGTGGTGTTAAACCATCACTGTTCTTTCGATCCCTATAAGTTGGAGGGATTATTGACTCTACTTCCTGCACACAAACATATTAGAATAGTCATAAACCGTTTAATCTATTGTTAATATTTTTTTTTGGCTAACGATGGTTTGTGACATTTAGGCCGACTAATCTACGGGGTTTGAGTCCACTGCCAAACGGACTCAAATCGAATAAAACCCTTATCTTCTTTTTTTGTGAAAGTTGGCGTGATCATTTTATGGTTATATGAATTCTATGATAGAGAAGAGATGAGTTTTGTAAGACTCAAAATATCCCTAGAAGCTCATAGTGGAATCTTTATATGTACCTTGTACCACAATAGTTCTCGTTGCATATCTAAAGCAACTCCTGACACATTCTCGGACTGCCTTTGATTTACAGTCAGCTTCCCAACTAAATGCAACATGTTGTTGTCTTGTCTATCTCTCATAGGAGTAATCATATCCTTCATTGCGCCTATCTCGTACAATAGGTTATAGATACCCGCATGACGATGTTTGATAGCAATGTGAAACATAGTTTGATTGTTATCATTTACCTTCCATATGAGATCAGGATATCGACGGATCAGCTCAATTAAAAAGTTAGTATTACCCATTTCAGCAGCAACAAACAGTACCCTAGAAGAATGTTTCTGTCTTGTATAGGTTTCAGCACGCATACTGTTAATATAGCGATGTATGACTTTCTGTACATTCTGAGCTAGATCTTCCTTTCCAGCTTCTTCATTTATTAAGTTCTGAGTATCATCATGTAATTCCATAATGTGTTCAGAAATTTGATTTTGTATTTCCTGAGCTTGATCTCCCTCACCAGATGCTATCTTGCTGCCTTGCTTTATTAAGGTCAGTGTTTCAACATGCATATTCACAACATGTTCAGAAATGAGGTTTTCTAGTTTAGAAACTTGTTTTGGATCATTGATTATATTTACAGAATCTTCTTGAAGTTTGTCAAGATGTTTGGAAATAAGTTTATTGAGCTGTATAGTTTGAACGAGCGTTCCGGGACCTGACCCAGTTACATCTGGTGGCCCTCTAAGTATATCATCGATATCCTCCTTAGGTAGTTTCACAATATATTCCCAGAGGATTTTCAGTAACTCCATTGCTTTATTTTCCTTTTCAGAAGTTCCCACCTTTAAACCGATTGATGCGGAAACTGAAAGAAACAACCCGAAATTAAGAGTGTTAGATGATAGTTTAAGGCTCAAACCTAATTGTGGGCTTGGGTTCATTAGGTTTAGGGTTAGAATTGCTTGTTTGGTAGATATTTTATCACTATTAATACACATGTAATGTTACTTGTGTAATCACAAAAAACAATTCAGTAAAAGATCTATTTGCTATTTTATATGATACCAACAACTCGCCAATAATTCGGAAGGATCCCCGATATATTTATTGTGTTTTCCCTTCATTTAATTAGCCTTTTCTTTTTATCCGATAAACCCTAGCATCCAAAACCCTAACCGTCATTATACAATTATTTAGCCACTAATTAAATAGTTATGTTGCATCTGCATAACTTTTTGTTTATACATTATAGATCATTGTCTTATTCAAACATAGTTGATCAAAATATTATCGCTCTTATATAAAGATAAAGCAAGCTATGACTCGTAAAAAAATACAAAAAGAAGAAAATCGTCAAGCAGTATACAAATTTTCCACTGAATAAACCTCTACCTCCATGCAAATAAACAAAAAGAAAAAGATGCAAAACTCAAAAGAAGACAAAAAGCAAGAGGCAATTTCGACATTTTATCTGGTTTGTACGTCTGAAACCTCCCGTTCAAAATCCAGGAGAGTCTTAGATGATATACTCAGGCCCATGCCTATGTGGGCATGAGTCCAATAAGTTTAGGGTTAGGATTACTTGTTCGGTAAGCTATGTTATAATCAATATTAATACATGAGGGTGATACTCACATCACATCTTTCGATTAAGGGTGAGCATCGGTCCGGGATCGGACCGAGACCGACAAGACTGAAGACCGAATTAAAGTAAAAACCGGGACCGAGACCGAGACCGAATGTGGTCGGTTTGGTCCAAATAGGCAAGATTTTCGGTTTTTTGGTCGGACCGGACCGGAACGAAATAAGGTAAAAATTGGGACCGAGACCGGACCGACGGTCATTCGGTTCGGTCCGGTTGGTTTTGTCGGTCAGTCTTGTCGGAATGCTCAGCCCTACTTTTGATGCATGCATCACAATTTGTGCATTACAGTATTGTACGGTACAAACTGTAATGCAAAAATTGTGATGCATACATCAAAAAGTGTGGTGTAGGCATCAATTCCCTTAATACATATGTAATGTTACTTGTGTAATCACAATACACAATTCAATAAAAGATCTATTTGCTATTTTACATGGTATCGAAGTTTTAGGTTTAACCCATCATAAAATAGTTGTCCTCTGGTCATCTGCTACTCGCCAATGATTTAGAGGGATCCCGATCTATTTACTTTCTTTCGCTTTATATTTTTGTTTTCATAGATTTTTTATCAAATCCAAATCAAAATCTCTAGAACACAAAAATGCTAGCCGTAATAACACGTCTCATATAATGTTGATTTAGCCATCAATCAACAAAATTTGTCCCATCGGCATTAACCTTTGTTTTACCGCCGGAGATTATTGTCATTATTCGCAAATAATTGGTCGCAAAATTGACGCTCCTACCTAAACCCAAAACAAGCCATGACGGAAAAAAAAGGTCACGCAAAGAAGGAAGCCACAAACAATAAGCCAACCACAACTATGTTTTCCGTTCAAAAAACAACAAAAAAGATGATAGAAGAAAAATAAGAAGTGGCTTTCAACATATATTCCGGTTTGAACGGGTTTGTCCGTTCGAAAGACCCACGTTCAAACTGTCCGGGAGTGTTAGATAGGTTAGTTAGTCTATTGCAAGATGCTAGGAATAGAGGGTCGTGAAAGATGACGCGTCTTGGTCCTAGCATTGCACTACCTAACGATAGGTTGGTTTTCTCATTGAGGGTGAGTGTTCCTTGACTAATGATGCCTGGCCTTATTTACTTCTTGATCCAGTTGTAGTGAGGATGATGTTGCTACAAATGGGTTGAAGGTAATTAGTCAAGAAATGTAGTTAGTTGGATATAGCGCCTCTCTAGATAAGTCAGGGTGCTACAATACGTGTACATGATGAGGCCAGGTAAGGGTCATTACATGTCATTGTGGATGATGGTTGAATGATGTATGATGGTCCATTATCTAGGAAATGTATATCATGAGACTATGGTAGGTAAATAAAGGTGAATTTCGAAGAATTGTACTGCTTGAAGTAATATACTGGGACTGCTTGTTTCATCAGATATATTGCCTAAGTTCTATCGGAGATGTAGTATGAATTACCCGATATGTGTTAGTTTTGATTGTTGTATTGCAGTCTAGGGTTACAGATTTGTATCATTATTTTGGGGTTGTCCAAACCATTTTCTCTTTTTATTGTTTAAATGTTGGTAAATTAATATAAGTTCACCATTTTCATCAAAAAAAAAAATTTGGACAATGGATACATGTTGGTTTTTCTTAAAGTTAAATTCCTTATCTATTGATGTTTGGTTTTTTATATATATATTGGTGTTTTTGTTGTTTATGAATCGCCTGATGAATTCTATCTAAATGATGGACAAAATTGCCGGAGAACACAAGATTGAAGATAAACGATGTTAAAGATGAGGGTACTCTCTTCATTTAACCCTATTAAACTTGCATCTCGATAGCCTTTAACAATAAATTTTTATTACATATTAGGCAATTGAAAATGATAATGTTATTTATTTTGTGTTTTATGCTTTAGTATATCTCACTAACTCTACCATAAATACTTTTTTATGCATACATGAGTTGTTAAATAAGATTTTCCTTTAAAATTATGTAAAATATCTATACTTATATAGTTATAATACTCATGCTCTATTTATTTAATACACAAATTCACGAAACTATTTCGTCCATTGTATAGGTATGAAATCTAGTCTCATATATTATAAAAGAACATAGAAAATGAGAAATCAAATCTTCCAAAAGGTGTTAATTGGATCAATAGGAGAACTCAATTTTGCCTCATAAGAAAATTGAATCTATCACCTTCGACAATAGAAAGTCAAAATAAAAACAATTTGTTCAAGCTCATTTAAATTTTATCCAACAAAAATAATGTATAAAAACACACGTGTCACGTTTTAAAAAGAAAAAAAACTGCAAATATGAGGGTTTAGTTGATAAAACTAGTTGTTAGGAATTAAATAAATTTTATGAACTTAAGTAAACTTATTAGTTTTTATGTTTTTTAATAAGTTTAGAAAGTTAATAATTAACTCCTAAATTTTATATCACCTAAACTTTATAACTTATTTATTTTAAAGTAATATGTATATTATTGTTATTTACGAGTTACTCTGATATGTAAATGAATACATGAGATTGTACATATACGAATAACTCATGTTATTTCTTTTTATGAGATTAATTAAGGATGTCCGAAAAAGTTTTTTTTTTTACTATTCACGTTCAATAATGACTCATGTTATTCCTTTTTATAAGTTTAACCCGGGCGTACATGTGTTTAAAAGTTAAATTCGGCTAAAATTATTATCAGCATGGATATAAATATCAAAATAAAGTCACAGCCCCACGGGTTACCAAGAGAGGAAAATAAATACACGAGATTGTACATAAGAATATTCGGAAAATCAAATTTTCGAAAGTCATTACATGCTATTAAACATGCATAATGTCTAAAACATGATACCAATAGTTAAATTAATACAAAATCAACCTTAACACCATGCCAATTAAACAAAGTTAAATCATGTGTCCAACTAAATTATATACAAAATATTAATCGATATTAATAAATAATAATAATAAATTGGCTAGCGAGTCACTTACATAACATTAGAGCATCTCCTATGCCCTAACGTATTTTCAATCATTAACCCATTTATACTTATTAACTCCGATGCTAAAAACTTGTTATTACCTCATTTTAAAATTTTAATCACTTACACAATACCAATTTGCAATAGCTTATTCTTCCTCAATTAATTATTTCAGTAACTCTATATCAACATATGGCTTTGGTAGGAAGTAATTTTGCTTTCATAAAAGTCTAATGTTATCTTTTGAGTAGTGATTTATTTTCTTGTTTTGAGAATATGAAGTTTCTTGTTATGTAAGCTTTCCGCCTATGTAACGGGCTGAGATATGAGATTCACCCATATCTTTTGTACTTAAACGTTTTTTGGAGTAATATATTTACCGGGTCTTTGACCTTTTACCCAAAAGACAAAAGTTCCATAGAGAACAAGATTTTTTCTAAAGAACCAATCATTTGATCTCAACCATTCATTTTTTTATCAAACAAAAAAAATGCACTTTCATCCTTTTATTTTAAATTAAAATATCTCGAAAACCGTTAATCGTAATGCGAAATTAATTATACTATCGTGACGAGAATAAAATTATTTTTCTATAGATATGCACTTATATATACTTTCGAAGTTTTTTTTTTTTTAATTTCTACCCAGAAAAATCACATGTGATTCGAAAAATCACTTGTGAATTATTACTTTAAAAATTATATGTGACTTGTGAAAATAACAAATCAAAAGTGATTTTACAAATCATGAAAATAACAAATCACAAGTGATTTTCTGGGCGGAGATTTTACAAATTAGAAAAATAACAAATTACATGTGATTTTTCTGGGCTAAAACTTTGAAAAAAAGGTTCATCGAAATTATATTACAAAGGCATATCTATATATAGATAATGTAATTCTCGTCGTGATTATATATTTTTCGTAGCTTGAAAATTTACCGTTTGCAAGACATGTTATTTAAAAAAAAAGTGAAAAATAGTTTTTTTTAATGAAAAAATAAATGGCAATGATTCACCCATTTGTTATTTTGAAAAAAAATATTATTTATTAATCTCATCTCGTTGCTCTATTAGTTCAAACCAAAAATAATAATAATAATAATAAAATAATAAAAGAAAAACTGCTCTAATGCAGTTCCCATTTTCATATTATTTTTAATTCATTTTGAACCATTGCATTAAAAATGCTCTAGAGTCTAGATTAAAGACAAATTAGTTAAAAAGATAATAATTATGATCTAATCTAATTTATAATAAAAGGAACATGTGACGTATAAGAGCACTCGGTATGGGATATCGATAACATATCATTTGTCCCAACTATAAACCAATAACATGTTATTATCATACCGTGTTATGTGTCGTTAGTGTGCCAAAAGTCCCCAAGCCATTTGAAAGGCTCAAGCCATCGGTGATGTTGTGTTGTTCTTTTTTTTTTTTTCTTTTTTATGTTTGTGTATTGTGAGTGAGTGGTTATTTTTAGTGGGTATTTTGCGGGACCAATAACATATTAGTGTTGTGTTACTGGGAAGTGATGAGGTGGCGCTGAAGTGACATACCAATAACGTGTTATCCACTCTTCCCGCACATTGTGCTCTAACATATAGACAAGATGTAACAACAAAACAAACTATTCGAATATGTCTAATATTTTGTAGATGACATGGCACATTAGAGTACATGGTGCAGGCGATTATCCGCTCATTGTAGGGCTAAATTGGCACCTATGGTGCCGCCATAGTGCGCTAGACGTGGCGCAATAGGTGCGCCTCTCGCCATCTGGATAGTTATATTGTGATCTACAAAGGAGATTCTCAAGGCGACCAAAAACTTCAGTGAAGAAACTCAGATCAGAAAAGGAGATAATTATATTGTGATCTACAAAGGATATCTCTCTGATCGCTTGCAAAAACGCACAGCTGCCATAAAACAATTTCTTACTAATAAAGATTTTTATAATGAGATTAAGTTTAATGTTGAGCTTGAGATGGTTTCCATGTTGCACCATGAAAACATCGTCCCTTTCATCGGTTACTGCAAAACTCGAGACAGCTCTAATGTTAATCACAGATTTATACTTTCCGAGTATGCCGTCAATGGAAGCCTTGATATTCGACTCAAAGACCCCAATAAGAATATAGCATGGGCTCAGCGCCTAAAAATATGCATTGGGGTAGCAAAAGGACTCAGGTACC
This sequence comes from Chrysanthemum makinoi, assembly GCA_910596185.1. Taxonomy (NCBI): domain Eukaryota; kingdom Viridiplantae; phylum Streptophyta; class Magnoliopsida; order Asterales; family Asteraceae; genus Chrysanthemum; species Chrysanthemum makinoi. The sequence goes on from OU343217.1 coordinate 308,412,541, forward strand.
TTCATTCGGGATTTGGGGAATACCAGAGAGTAATACATGGAGACTTTGGTAGCAGAAAGATATTATTATACGACAATCTAGAAGCTAAAATTTGTGGCTTCGGCGAGTCATTTATATCCCGCAGATATGGATCAGCTGCTCAAAGTTCAAATCTTGTGGGCAACAAATATTACATGGATCCTTTTATCCGTCAAAGCCAAATCCGCAACAAAGAATCGGATGTGTACTCGTATGGAGTGGTACTCTTTGAAATATTAACTGGGATGTTGGCTTGTGAAACAACGCGCATTGGAGATGAAGAGCCACTAAACCTGATTGCTTTGGTCCGTCGTTACTATGCTGACCAACTAGAGAAGTTACTTGATCCGCGGATAAGAGATGAAATTGATGCTCGTTCATTATATACATTTAAACAAGTTGCATATAAATGCATTAGTTTCAACGTAAAAGATCGCCCTTCATGGAAAAAGATCATCAAGAGGTTAGAGGAAGCGTTGTATATTCAAGTAAGTCTTTGCATATAACTAATTTGAAGGTTATCTAGCTGGTTCATTTGCCACAATGAGAACTACATGATAAAGTAAATTATACTCGAGTATATTCTATGTTATATTCTAAAATATTGAAAGTTATTGAAGTATTTATAAAAAAAATGCTAGTTCTTAACTTTTCTTTCTATTTATTTTCCTAACAACATGATGAGAACCAATGGAATAATCAAAGGATTAGAATTGGAAACATTACTAGTAAACGACACATGTTATTTTTTTTATGGTTAAGATTAAGAGTTAGGAACTAACATTAATTATGATCTTAATTGGGACGTAATTCGCAGAACCACGGAGCTGCTTCTAACAATACAGGAAGGTTTAAAAGATTAGAAGATTCCTTTATTCCACTAGAGGAGATCAACTTGGCCATTGGAGCTAAAGGTCAAGAAACTCGAATTGGAGATGGCGGATTTGGTGTAGTTTACAAAGGCCAACCCTCTGAACGCTGGCAAAACCGTACAGTTGCCATAAAATGCCTACGTCCCGAAAGTTACCAAGGAGAGTATGAGTTCCGCAACGAGCTTAATATGATTTTCAGTTTCAACCATGAAAACATCATCCCTTTCATTGGTTACTGTGATGAAGGAAATGAGAAGATTATAGTTTATGAGTATGCTAGTAATGGTAGCCTAGATGGTCATATTAATGACAAGAATAGGAGACGTTGCTTGACGTGGGAACACCGCCTCAAGATATGCTTAGGGGCAGCAAGAGGACTTGATTACCTCCACTCAGGTCTTGGGGAGGACAATAAAGTGATACACAGAGACGTCAAGAGCGCAAACATACTATTGGATCATAATCTGGTAGCAAAAGTTTGTGATTTTGGATTGTCAAAATCTGGCCTTGTAAATCAGCCACAAACCCAAGTCTACACAAATGCTGCGGGTACCAACTTTTACATGGATCCAATTTACCATGAAAGTGGCATCCTCCGGAAAGAATCAGATGTGTATTCATTTGGAGTGGTAATGTTTGAGTTGGTGAGTGGAATGTTAGCTTATAATCGAAGAAGGTTGGGAGATGGTAAACCAAAACCTCTCATAAATATTGTCCGACGCTACTATGACTACAAACCAGAGTTGCTAATTGATCCCCTTATAAGAGATGAAATTGATAGCCGTTCTTTTGATACATATAGTAAAGTTGCATTTCAGTGCATTAGTTTCAATTCAAAGGAACGTCCTACAATGGAAATGATTGTGGATCGGATTGAGGAAGCACTGGAAATTCATGTAAGTATTTTATTTCAATCGAATTATTAGATTGCTTCTGCAAGCATGTTATAACTTTGGTTGTTTGAAAATGTTGATATCGATCCATTTCTCATAACATGATATTCTACTTTGAGTATGTAAGGCTGTTAATCACCGGCCTAAAACATACCATAGGCAGGTCATATATAGTTGTACGGATAGCGTCACAGTACCATTCAAGAACATGACTTCTTGTTTGCTTTAATGTAAGCTTTTTTCATTCACGGATGGTGGAGCAGTGCCCAACACCTTAATTGGCTGGGAACATCTGAATTTGCATGTCATGTTTACATGCCTATCTCCACTCATTTTTTGAGATTTTTTATGGCTTAGTACCACTTTTCGATTAATGAATTTTGATTTGATAAAGTTGTTAGTTAGGCTGGCATATTGTATATTAGTATACCATGTACTGTATTTGTTGCTTAACGTGCATTTTGTTCAACTACTTTTTTGTGTAGGTGAGTAAGCAAAGAGAATCACAGGCAAAAGGTGATGCAGAGCTAAATCATCCGGGGTCGTTGGAGTAATCACTCCTTATTATAAGTTCAGTTTCTAGATGCATTTTATGTTATGAGCTGAGTAATAATTAGTGGAACTTCTGTAATTTTAATTGTGAGAATTGTTGGGATTTTGTATTCGTAATTTAAGACACATGTATACAAATTACAAAATGTCAAGTTATTAAAGCCAGGTGCACTTGAATACAAGTGATAGCGATCACCTGTGTCATGTGATGAACCCTTGCAAACTCACACGTTTTATTATCAGGATAGACAGGTTATGCACCCCCCGCATTTTGCTTCGATATGTACCGTGAAATCACCCCGCAAACTGTTATTCGACCATTTAATCTCATATTCAGGAGTACTGCCTTCAAAATATTTCCCCCAAATGTTTTTTATATGAATATCATTTTCATTGGGAAGTACCTCACAGTTATCAATAACAACGATCTCAACACAAACTAACTAATCTCACAAGCACATACCTCAATATTGGGTATGAGCAGGGGCAGAGCCACGTTGATAGCAGTGGGGGGCAATGCCCCCGACCAACTTCTTTCCAACATACGAAACACGTAAGGAAAAATGGTCAACTTTACGAAATATTGGTCAGGTGCCCTCAAGCAAATAATCTGAGTGCCCTCGGGTCATCTCGTTACCAAGAAAGCGAGTCCTTTATAACTCACAGAGTTTTTTTTCCAGTGGTTATTTTTGGTCGGAGAAATGGAAAAAGAAGTAATAACAGGTTAGTGGGTGAATGGTACTGTGGGCTATTTGTTAAAGAAAGGAAAGTGTGGGACAGTTGGTAATCTACCCATAGTGGATTGAGTACAAAAAATACTTTATTAAATATTTATGCAGGATAATATTATACCTCTATGATCATTTTTTTTAAAGTAACTATTTATTTATACCCCGTATAATTTATGCAGGATAATATTATACCTCTAGTATTTGTGTGATATTTTACTGGTACGTATATCAATATTTTTTAATTTCTTTTTGAATTTCTTAGCCAAAGTTTTTCTTTTTAATAAATAAGTTGCTCTTTAACACATCATAGGTTGTTATTTTGCTGCATTTTTTACGTAACGTAAGGTGGTTTTGCGCAATTTGAACTTTTTTTTTTGTCGTTTTTTAAATGTATAAAAATTTTCATTGTTGTCGTTCATAATTTTTTTTGCCCCCCATGTTGTGATTTCCTTGCTCCGCCACTGGGTATGAGAGGATGTTTAACGGGTCAAAACACTAATGGTACTGGCTATAACGGGTCAAGTCGGTATTGTTTGATCCAATATTTCCGACTTATGTCATAATAAGCATTTTTAAACCCATTAAGTCCCAAAATAAACCAAAAACAAATGGGGCTTGTGAAACATAAGCCGAAAACAAATAAACTCATAATACCAAAAATTAGCTTAAACAAACACCGCTTAATGTTCTAACACAGCTAAACCTCTATAAAAACACCCAAAGTTGGTTGTGCAAAAGCCTGTGGAAGGATTTAAGATAAAAAATGAAACACTTCAGATGTTCCATTAGAAGTGTTTCAGATGGGCGTCTTAGAGTCGAAACACATAGTGCAATTGAAAACCAAAAGTTAGGTCGGCTCTTAGAGTTGACCCGAAACACATTGCATTAAAAACCAAAAGTTACTTTAGTGAGTTTCATTTTCGGATTTTCCTAAATGAAGGGGGTCAAAATTGTTTAATAAAATGGCCTATTTGCAGAAAATGTTTTCAAAATAGTCGTGTTGTGGTGTGCCAAACACATGGCAGTTGCATTTACAAAAGTGTAGTCTTTATATGTAACAAGTCCAATATTATTGATGAAGCAGATCAACTGGAACAAGAGTCGACCAAAATATCAATCACACAATAATGTAAGTGAAAAGGATCAAACACGTTAAGCAAACGTGTAATTCAGCAAAAGTGTATTCATATGGGTCAGAATAGGTTTATCTGAAACGCTTATTCCAATATTGAATCGCAGCAAATTTACACCAAACAAAAATTGCCTTTAAGAAACAGATTACTCCCAACACCAATTGCATTAACCATAGTCAATACATATTGCATCAAGAATGCTCTATTCAATATTCAACAAACAAATTGACAATTAACCATATAATAATTTTTTTTTTGGTAAAGGGTTTCCCTGGTAAATATATTACTTACTCCAAAAAAACATTTAGGTACAAAGGATATGAGTCAAGTCTCATATCTCAGCCCGTTACATAGGCGGTAAAGCTAACATAACAAAACATTTCCTATCCTTAAAACAGTAAAGCAACCACTACTCACTAGATTACATTTGACACAAAACCAAGCATAACCTAACATCTAGATTGCTTTCTACCACGACCTTGGAGCTTGAGATCATACATGTTAGAAAAAACATCCAATTGCCCTGGTAAATCATAGACCTGATCCGCATAATCAACAAAATAATCTTCAAGCTCATGACCGCCGCCTGTCGATGCGAGAAATTTAGCCATAGGATCATCCGGCTCAAGCAATTCCTAATCATCACTGTTAGAAACAATCACATCCCCTACTTTTTAAGAGGTTTACCATCATCATCCACAAAAGTAACTTTCCCCTCAATAATTAGCTTTTCAAGCTTCTCAATTTTTCCAACAATAGGAGTAGTACTAGTGCTACCATTTCCACCCTTAGCAGAGCTACCATCTTTAGTCAAGTCAACAGTAACACTAGGAATATTAGCCTCATCAGTATCAACCATATTAAGAGCATCAAACGGATTTGATGTAGCAATATTCGTCCCGCTTGTACTAACCACTTCAGTAATCTTCTTCTTTGTAGCATCCGGCTTCTTCGACACAGGCTGATACACTAGCTTCTTATGTTTAGAACGGCTAAATTTAGCCCTTTTTCCCACCTCAATACCACGAAACACCTTCCTTTGAAGCATTTGGAACCCATCATTCTTTTGTGCTTGATGTTTAACGTCAACAAACACACGTTTGAGATATTGGGTCTCATCATGGCCAAAAACCATACAAACACCACAACGAGGTGGTTTCCACTCATATTCCACTCTGGCAGTATGCAATACCTCCCCTTCACCATCCCAACTTGGCACAACAATAACCATTGTCCCCTTAAGCTCCCGATCCACCTTGATGTCAATCAAAGCTCGAGCATAATCAAAACGCCCCCATGACTGCCAACACATAGAGCTCGTGTATGCATCAAGCATAATAGGGGTACCGAGTTTGGTAGCCATGGCACTCAATCCATCTTCAGTAAAAGCAGCAATAGGAATATCATGTAATTTCACCCAGACAGGAATCGAACCCAAGTCCTCTTTAATAAAACTCGTCCTGGAGGTCCACTTCTTCAAAATAATAGGAACGGATCGAGTAAACCAAGGTCCATTATCTAACACTCTATTTAATCCCTCAATAGAGGAAAATTTGAAGAAAAATAAACCTTTAGAATTCATAATAGAACGTACCACACCAAACTTCTTCCATGCATTCTTCACGTAGTTATCTACTACGGGAAATGCAACCCTCTTGCTAATAAAATACCCTAAAAGAGTATTATCAAACTTAGAATTAGCTTCCTAGACAGATGACAAAGGAATTTTTACCTCGGCCTTCTTATTAAGAGGCTTGCCCGTATCAAGAGCGCAGAAATTAACTTTGCGAGTAGCAGAAGTAGATCCCACCTTACTTGCAAATGTAGGAGCTTTCAATCCATCGTTGGCCTGCTCATCCCCCTCGTTAGTCACATTTGGATTACCAAACAAAGCCACCTTAGGCACAGAAGTTTTAAAGGATTTACTTCCAGCCGTATCATCAAGATTACGAGCCAAAGTAGTACGATCATAGGTGCGATTAAGAGAACTAACACTATGGCTGTTAGTATCCATGCTAAGACTCTCAACTCCAGGAGTAATGACACCTTGAGCCTTTTCCGGAGTAGTCCCATTCAATGATGAGTAGTTATCACACACAACCTCGACATGTATACCATCAGCACCACCAAAATCATGTTCCAACGTTCCCCCACCTTTATCCCTCGTAACCCCCATCATGAATAATCACAGCAATGAGACCCTCAAAACCGCATGCAGACCAACGCCAAGATCACAAGCAAATAAACCCTAATCGCTTAGGGTTACCAACATTTTAATGATCGAGTTACTAGAATAATAAACCGCCTAAATATGGACCCAAATATGGAACCGAGAAGAGAATAAATCAGAAGGAACCAAAAACGATTCAAAAGTAATATTGTGTAAATCGAATCAGCAGGCAAGCTTAAATCCACCAATAGATGTTAAAGTTACAATATGTTGGTAAACCATGCAAGATTGGACATAAAAAAATAGACCCTACCAAGAGCAAACTTAAATAAAATCCTAAACACCACCGACTCACGATAGGAACGATTGTGAATAGAATAAAATAAAGATCTGATAATAAGGCCAAATTTTGATGATTGTGGAGTGTAATATTAAATGATCGATCCATTTTTTCGTCTCCAGAATCGCCAAAAACGAGAGAGAAAAGCTAGGGTTTTTTAACCATATAATAATATTCTACAACCTTTAATGCTATTACCACCCACTCAAAATAGTATTTTCGTATCAGCTTCTTGGATCAATGGATTAAATAATAAATTGTTTGCATTCATCGCCTCCCATGCGCGCATCTCCTTCCATGACTTCAAGCAGGAAATACCAAAAAGCACCAAGTTTACAATGAGATCAAAATCGGAATCCATTTGAGGTTATCAGGAAACACAAGCGTTAGAGGTGTAAGAAACGTATAAAAAGGAGCAACTGAGTAGTGCTTAGCGGGGTAACATGCAACAACTATAGCAAATATCACACACATGACTAAGTATCCGATCCATTCAAGATGTTTGGGGAGAATATACGCAAAGTAAATGAAGGTAGCTGCCATGATTGATGAGAAGTAACATATAGTTTCTAGTATCTTATAATATGTATCAATCAATGAACTTCCTAAGTACTTCTCTGCATAAATCACAATCCCGGATGCTAAATCGACGGATAGTAGGACAATTGACATGATCATAAACACATAACGAAGATAGTTTTTCCACGTGAATTGCAGCAACAAAGAGTAGGTAGAGTATAGTAATTTGACAATAAGAGTTCAGAACTTGATAATTGTGATGCAGCCAGCAACACCACAAAGGAAACCATTAAGAATGACTAAAAATATATATTAGACATTAATCATATTGCGTTAGCAATGTTGTCCTCACAAAATCTTTATGTTTAAGTGGTCAGATCCGAGGTTCAAACATCACGTCACTAAGTACACATCTTGGGCGTGGTGGACCATGATTTTAAGTTAACGGGGGTTGTATGCAACGTAAAATTATAGTGACAAATATCGCTCTATAAAGAATAGTATGCTGTGTAAATTCAGCTTAGTATTGTATTTGATTGTTTAAAGTTATTTGTGTTTGTATTTTTGTCAACCTATCAATAAGGGGGCTATTTCCAAAAGCAAGAAAATGACTTTAAAGTTGAATAAGCCATAGGGTGACTCAACACCCGCTAGTCACCCGGCTCCCATATATCTTGAGGTTGGCCCGAGGGTTGGAAATGATCACAAGGAA
>OU343217.1:308420580-308504850 GCA_910596185.1 Chrysanthemum makinoi
GAACCACAAACGATTCAAAAGTAATATTGTGTAAATCGAATCAGTAGGCAATCTTTAAATCCACCGATAGATGTTAAAGTTAACAATATGTTGTAAACCATGCAAGATTGGACATAAAAAAAAATAGACCTACCAAGAGCAAACCTATAAAATCCTAAAACACCACCGACCATAGATAGGAACGATTGTGAATAGAAAATAAAGATCTGCTAATAAAAGCCAAATTTTGATGATTGTGGAGTGTGATATTTAAATGATCGGTCTATTTTTTCGTCTCCAGAATCGCCAAAAACGAGAGAGAAAAGCTAGGGTTTTTTAACCATATAATAATATTCTACAACTTTAATGCTACGCTACCACCCACTCAAAAATAGTATTTTCGTATCAGCTCTTGGATCAATGGGGAATAATAAATTGTTTGCATGCATCGCCTCCCATGCACGCATCTCCTTCCATGACTTCAAGCAGGAAATACCAAAAAGCACCAAGTTTACAATGCGATCAAAATCGGAATCCATTTGAGGTTATGAGGCAAATACATCATCAACACAAGCGTTAGAGGTGTAAGAAACGTATAAAAAGGAGCAACTGAGTAGTGCTTAACGGGGTAACATGCAACAACTATAGCAAATATCACACACATGACTAAGTATCCGATCCATTCAAGATGTTTGGGGAGAATATACGCAAAGTAAATGAAGCTAGCTGCCATGATTGATGAGAAGTAACATATAGTTTCTAGTATCTTATAATATGTATCAATCAATGAACTTCCAAGTACTTCTCTGTAAATCACAATCCCGATGCTAAATCGACGGATAGTAGGACAATTGACATGATCATAAACACATAACGAAGATAGTTTTTCCACGTGAATTGCAGCAACAAAGAGTAGGTAGAGTATAGTAATTTGACAATAAGAGTTCAGAACTTGATAATTGTGATGCCCAGCAACACACACAAAGGGAAACCAGAATGACTAAAATATATATTAGACATTAATCATATTTGTTAGCAATGTTGTCCCTCACAAAATCTTTATGTTTAAGTGGTAACGAGGTTCAAACATCAATCACTAAGTACACATCTTGGGCGTGGTGGACCATGATTTTAAGTTAACGGGGGTTGTATGCAACGTAAAATTATAGTGACAAATATCGCTCTATAAAGAATAGTATGCTGTGTAAATTCAGCTTAGTATTGTATTTGATTGTTTAAAGTTATTTGTGTTTGTATTTTTGTCAACCTATCAATAAGGGGGCTATTTCCAAAAGCAAGAAAATGACTTTAAAGTTGAATAAGCCATAGGGTGACTCAACACCCGCTAGTCACCCGGCATGGATGCGCCCTTAATCTTGAGGTTGGCCCCGTTGGAAATGATCACAAGGATACTCCTACGCTTACATCTTATCAAAAGATCCAAGGTAAACCTCATCCGTTCTCAAAATTAGTTTGTTAAGAATTAAAGCTACAATATTAAACACCAATAACCATGCAAGATAAACATATTATCAAACAAAAAATAACAAAACAAATCATACAAAACTATTTTTTTTTTAAATTCTGGACATGAATTAAATAACCTAAAGAACAAAATCAAAAACCCGAACCCCCCCTGAGGATACCCGAAATGTAAACTTTTTGTACGCTTATAATTAGGTTACGCGGGAAGGTTTTGAGGCCTTAATGGGGATTCTTATCCGGTCCATATATATTTTTATACATATATTATCATGTTAGTAGTTACATAATAAATACATGATTTTCATATTCTTTTCTAGGGTGTCTTATTTTTTATTTATTTTTTAATCTTTGTAAGATTGCATATTCTGATAAGACTAAGGATTAAATAAATAATAATGTATGAACGAAGAATCAACAACCGCATTTCAATATGCATCACTACAAAAAGATATGCAACTCCCATGAATTTCTTTATTCATTTGAAATGTGTGGCTAAAACTATTTCTCTCTTCTTTCTTATTTTCTCTCACTAGATCTACACCCACTCGATAATAGAAACTCAGTAATATCTTTAATAGAAGTCGATTTTGTGATGGGGTAGCTTATCATTTATTTTTGTTTAATATTACTCTTGAACACTTATTAAGAATAATGCTTAATTGATTATCAATGAGTTCTTTTTACACTCGTTTGTTAGTTGTTAGATTGATGATTATGGTTGATTGCTATTGCTAGTCGCTAAACCTATGTTATATGTAAGATACAATCGAATTGTCTCATTATTATTACTAGCCTGTGATTAGGAAAGCATAATCTAGTGATGTGGATTAGCATATTAATGATTGCATGGTCCTGTCTATAAATGCTTGCGCTTACCTTCAAATACATATAAGAACATGTAATAATATGTAGATTTGAGTATTGTTGAATAGTTAACTTTTGCCTGTCATTTACTCAACTAGTTGATTACTGTACCACTGCTAATGACACTTGATATAATCGTAACTTGGCAAATTGACCATAGGACTCTATGCATAGTGGTGAGTTGAATCAAAAAGCTTTAAACAAGGTTCTCATGATGCGTGACACTATAAAAGTAAATTTATTCACGTGGGAATTAAGTAGCATGTGTTTTGTAAACGACCTTAATAGCAATAAACCAGTATAATCATTGTTCAAAGCAATTAGGGATCAAATCAAACGAGTGTAGCTTTTGTTATTATTGTTTTACAACCGTATTATTATTTGTAATACTATAAGATTATTTATGTTAGTTTTATTAGTGACAAAAACCACCATAAAACAAGTAAACTAGACACGTAGCCTTTAGGATCACACTAGTTTACTGTGTTCAATCTTGGTGTTACCAACACTATACTACATACTAGGTTCTTGCCTGTTGTGTAATAGTTAGTTTAGTATTTCTTAGCTTACAAATTAAAGACTAGATTTAGCATCAGTGGGTTCACGTGAGGTGATTTAATTAGACGTGTAAGCATTTAATGGAGAAATAGATCTTCCATTAAATAATTCTATTCGTGTGAAGGGTTAACCCTCGGTTTAGTGAACAGTAAAGACAAGTTAAGACAACTGTTGGTACTTTATAACTACCTTAGACACCTTTCAAAAGTTCCTCTGTAAGTTATATAGATATTTTTCTTTTGAAAATATTTTATCATGTTTGACTAGGAGTGAGAAACCTTCATGGATCAGCAAGACTTAGTAAATTCTTGCTGAGCCAATATGGTTACAAAATGCTATAAGTTTATTGCTTGTTGCTACCATATCAGCAAGACAATACTTGTCTTCAATTGACCTTGTTCTGATATACAAGTCGTTTTGTTATGTTTGCTAATTCTTTTTATCAGACTCTTAATCCAACATATATAGTGATTTTTCTTTCTCACCCATCTAATTACAGTTGAGATGGTAAGGACCAATACCCCCTTGTATAAGTCCTTGAAGTTGATTGATCATTAGCTTAGGAACATAAATAAGTAAATAACTACAATGCTAAAATTACAGATTGTCTTTAGAATAATCCATAGTCACCCATATGAAACTTACAACCGTTTTACAAACCAATTCGTAAAACAAAACCATTACAATAGTTAAACAACAATCATCAGACACTGGGGTTTTTATAGTAAAGTACATTTTGCTTGGACCTAAAGAATTTCTTTGAACGATATGTCGAGCGAAATATATCAGCAAACAAAATGTATTGCGCCTTCACATATATGATGAATGGAATCAGAGCAAATCCGCTGATAAGGATGGGAATCCATAAAAAATTACTCTGGTAAAGTGCAAAAAAGCTGACACTAAAAGCGACCATCATGGATGTCATAGATAGAAAAAGATATGACATACCGACTATCAACTTTCTGGGTAATGATTCCAAGAAATCAAGCATAACGACGGAAGATAAGAACATGTAGAGGATTGAAGCTGAAGATGAGAACAGAGAAATGGCATCCGCCACAACGAAAATCTTAAATGATATTTTTGAATGAAATATAGGGATACCACTTTTTTGATCATATCCTCCAGGAACAGTAAAAGCTGCAGCAAATACCATGGTGGCAACAAGCGCCGCCACCACCATACATTGACTAGCTATTTGTTTGATCCCTTTTTCGCCTTGTGTGACCATATCTTTGTGCTCCTTGGTGAATAACTGATGTGGTGTTAAACCATCACTGTTCTTTCGATCCCTATAAGTTGGAGGGATTATTGACTCTACTTCCTGCACACAAACATATTAGAATAGTCATAAACCGTTTAATCTATTGTTAATATTTTTTTTTGGCTAACGATGGTTTCTGACATTTTCGAATTTTAGGGTTTGAGTCCACGGGACTCAAACCAATAATGCCCTTATCTTCTTTTTTGTGAAAGCGTGATCATTTTATGGTTATATGAATTCTATGATAGAGAAGAGATGAGTTTTGTAAGACTCAAAATATCCCTAGAAGCTCATAGTGGAATCTTTATATGTACCTGTACGATATATTTCGTTGCATATCTAAAGCGACTCCTGACACATTCCCGGACTGCCTTCGATTTACAGTCAGCTTCCCAACTAAATGCAACATGTTGTTGTCTTGTCTATCTCTCATAGGAGTAATCATCATATCCTTCACTATCTCTCGTACAATAGGTTATAGATACCCGCATGACGATGTTTGATAGCAATGTGAAATATAGTTTGATTGTTATCATTTACCTTCCATATGAGATCAGGATATCGACGGATCAGCTCAATTAAAAAGTTAGTATTGCCCATTTCAGCAGCAACAAACAGTACCCTAGAAGAATATTTCTGTCTTGTATAGGTTTCAGCACGCATACCGTTAATATAGCGATATATGACTTTCTGTACTTTCTGAGCTAGATCTTCCTTTCCAGCTTCTTCGTTTATTAAGTTCTGAGTATCATCATGTAATTTCATAAAATGTTCAGAAATGTGATTCTGTATTTCCTGAGCTTGATCTCCCTCACCAGATGCTATCTTGCTGCCTTGCTTTATTAAGGTCAGTGTTTCAACATGCATATTCACAACATGTTCAGAAATGAGGTTTTCTAGTTTAGAAACTTGTTTTGGATCATTGATTATATTTACAGAATCTTCTTGAAGTTTGTTAAGATGTTTCGAAATAAGTTTATTGAGCTGTATAGTTTGAACGAAGCGCTCCGGACCTGACCCAGTTACATCTGGTGGCCCTCTAAGTATATCATCGATATCCTCCTTAGGTAGTTTCACAATATATTCCCAGAGGATTTTCAGTAACTCCATTGCTTTATTTTCCTTTTCAGAAGTTCCCACCTTTAAACCGATTGATGCGGAAACTGAAAGAAACAACCCGAAATTAAGAGTGTTAGATGATAATTTAAGGCCCAAACCTAATTGTGGGCTTGGGTTCATTAGGTTTAGGGTTAGAATTGCTTGTTTGGTAGATATTTTATCACTATTAATACACATGTAATGTTACTTGTGTAATCACAAAAAACAATTCAGTAAAAGATCTATTTGCTATTTTATATGATACCAACAACTCGCCAATAATTCGGAAGGATCCCCGATATATTTATTGTTTTTTCTCTTCATTTAATTAGCCTTTTCTTTTTATCCAATAAACCCTAGTATCCAAAACCCTAACCGTCACTATACAATTATTTAGCCACTAATTAAATAGTTTTGGTGCATCTACATAACTTTTTGTTTATACATTATAGATCATTGTCTTATTCAAACATGAGGAAAGTTCTTTACAGAACAACATTTAGCTAAAGATCAAATTAGATCATCCTAGCCCTTCATTTTTGTATCATCTGATGGTAGAGATTATACCATCCCATCATTTTAAATTAAATAGAAGGGTAGTTTTGTAAATTAACTACTCTTATTTACTCACCCACTCAACAGTCAACACACTCATCCTCATTCTTTCACTTTCACCAAACTCTTTCCCCCATTTCTCTCTCAATAATTGTTTCCCCCATTTCATCAGAAATCTTCATCACCATCATATTCATCATCCTCGCGAAATACACGCTCCTTGAAAGAAGAAAAAGCAGTTACAACAGAATACCAGTACTAGTCCATGTAGGATGTATATGTGTTCGCCTACGTCACATCCAGGCTCATTTCGTTGCAGTTGCGAATAGGTAAATAAGATGAGGAGGTGATCTGGTGTTGATTCAACCGTCGTCGCATCAACAGCGGCGGAGAACGTCGTTTCAACGGATCAAGTGCCGGTTATCAGTGATGACGTCGGCTAATGATCTGTGATGATGTTGATGACGTGGACGGTACAGATAGTTCTTTTACAAATAAAATCCGGTTACCAAATGAATGTAATCCTGAACTAGATAGTTTCTTGGACTGTCATAACTGTTTGAACTCATGTTAAATGCATGATTTCTTATATGTCTAAAGAATTCATTCACCTTATAAACCATTTACATGAGGTGTATGTAAGGCATTGGAAGATTAAAAAAAAAGTAATCTTTATGCAATTTTGCATTTTGATTAAGAGGACGGAGATTTTTTGGGTTGTCTTTATGTTAGGGAATTGGTGGTGGACCCCAAGTGGTGTAGCAGATATGGCACAAAGCCACAAAGACATAAGGTGTTAAATGTTTTAATTTTTTAACCCATAAGTGGCTTTCTATAACATAACCTTTAAATTTAAAAGAGTGACACGATATTTCAATGTACAAGTAATTAAAGTATATAAAATATAACGGAGTAGTTATTTATACGAATCCTATGGATTTATACGTAATCCCAGGATAATCCCATGGGATTTATACAAATCACAAGTGAATTTTTTACGAATCACGTGGGATTTTTTACGAATCCCGCGATTGTTTTACGAATCCAAGGATTTTCCTGACGGAAATTTTGAAAAAAAAAGTTTGTCTTTTTACGAATCCCGTGGGATTTTTTTAAGAATCCCATAGGATTTTTTTACGAATCTCATGAGATTTTTTTACGAATCCCGTGGGATTTTTCTGGACTGATTTTGAAGAAAAAAAAAAGTTTGTCTTTTACGAATCCCGAGAATTTTTTAAATCCGTGGATTTTTCGGAGGAAATTTTGAAAAAATCTCGAAGTATATAAAAGTAAAAGCATATCTATAGAAAGATGATTTAATTTCGCCGCGATGGTGTGTTTTTCAGTGAAGATTTGCACCGCTTTATGTTGTTTTAAAAAAATGTGGAAAGTGGGTTTTTATATTAAAATGAACTAAAATGCCAATTTTGCCCTTTCTTTGTTAATTTTGGCTTCATTTCAGCCATTAGATGAAAGGTGGATGAATGGTTGAGATTGACTTATTTGTTCTTTAAAAGATACATGTTTTGCAAGGATCTCACCTCATTCAAACATAGTTGATCAAAAAATTATCGCTCTTATATAAAGAAAAAGCAAACCATGACACAAAAAAATAAAAAAAGAAGAAAATCGTCAAGCAGTATACAAATTTTCCGCTGAATAAAACTCTACCTCCATGCAAATAAACAAAAAGAAAAAGATGCAAAACTCAAAAGAAGGCAAAAAGCAAGAAGGCAATTTCAACATTTTATCTGGTTTGTACATCTGAAACCTTCCGTTCAAAATCCAGGAGAGTGTTATATGATAGACTCAGGCTCATGCCTATGTGGCCAGGAGTCCAATAAGTTTAGGGTTAGGTTTGCTTGTTCGGTAAGCTATGTTATAATCAATATTAATACATGAGGTGATACTCACATCACATCTTTTGATGCATGCACCACAATTTGTGCATTACAGTATTGTACGGTACAAACTGTAATGCAAAAATTGTGATGCATACATCAAAAAGTGTGGTGTAGGTATCGATTCCCTTAAAACAAATGTAATGTTACTTGTGTAATCACAATACACAATTCAATAAAAGATCTATTTGCTATTTTACATGGTATCGAAGTTTTAGGTTTAACACATCATAAAATAGTTGTCCTCTGGTCATCTGCTACTCGCCAATGATTTAGAGGGATCCCGATCTATTTACTTTCTTTCACTTTATATTTTTTTTAGTAGATTTTTTATAAAATCCAAATCAAAAACTCTAGAACACAAAAATTCTAGCCGTAATAACACGTCTCATATTATGTTGATTTAGCCATCAATCAACAAAATTTGTCTCATCGGCATTAATCTTTGTTTTACCGCCGGAGATTATTTTCATTTTTCGCAAATAGTTGATCGCAAAATTGACGCTCCTACCTAAACCCAAAACAAGCCATGACGGAAAAAAAAAGGTCACGCAAAGAAGGAAGCAATAAACAATAAGCCAAACACAACTATGTTTTCGTTCAAACAAACAACAAAGAAGATGATCGAAGAAAAATAAGAAGTGGCTTTCAACATATATTCCGGTTTGAACGGGTTTGTCCGTTCGAAAGACCCACGTTCAAACTGCCTGGGAGCGTTAGATAGGTTAGTTAGCCTTTTGCAAGATGCTAGGAATAGAGGGTCGTGAAAGATGATTGGTCCTAGCATTGCACTACCAGACGATAGGTTGGTTTTCACCGAGAGTGAGTGTTCCCTGACTAATGATGCCTAGCCTTATTTACTTCAAGATCCATTTGTAGTGAGGATGATGTTGCTACAAATGGGTTGAGGGTAATTAGTCAGGAAATGTAGTTAGTTGGATATAGCTCCGGATAAGTCAGGGTGCTACAGTGTACATCATGAGGCCTTGTAAGGGTCATTACATGTCATTGTGGATGATGGTTGAATGATGTATGATGGTACATTATCTAGGAAATGTATATCATGAGACTATGGTAGGTAAATAAAGGTGAATTTGGAAGAATTATACTGCTTGAAGTAATATAGTGGGACTGCTTGCTGCATCAGATATATTTCCTAAGTTCTATCGGAGATGTAGTATGAATTACCCGATATGTGTTAGTTTTGATTGTTGTATTGCAGTCTAGGGTTACAAATTTGTATCATGATTTTGGGGTTGTCCAAACCATTTTCTCTTTTTATTGTTTAAATGTTGGTAAATTAATATAAGTTCACCATTTTCATCAAAAAAAAAAAAAAAAAAAATTGGACAATGGATACATGTTCGTTTTTCTTATAGTTAAATTCCTTATCTATTGATGTTTGGTTTTTTTATATAGATTTTGATGTTTTTGTTGTTTATGAATCGCCTGATGAATTCTATCTAAATTGTGGACAAAATTGCCGGAGAAAAGAAGATTGAAGATAAACGATGTTAAAGATGAGGGTACTCTCTTCATTTAACCCTATTAAACTTGCATCTGGATAGCCTTTAACAATAAATTTTTATTACATATTAAGCAATTTAAAATGATAATGTTATTTATTTTGTGTTTGATTATTTAGTATATCTCACTAACTCTACCATAAATACTTTTTTATGCATACATGAGTTGTTAAATAATATTTTTCTCTAAAATTATGTAAACTATCTATACTTATATAGTTATAATACTCATGCTCTATTTATTTAATACACAAATTCACGAAACTATTTCGTCCATTGTATAGGTATGAAATCTAGTCTCATATATTATAAAAGAACATAGAAAATGAGAAATCAAATCTTTTAAAAGGTGTCAATTGGATCAATAGAAGAACTCAAATTTGCCTCATAAGAAAATTGAATCTCACTACTAGAAACTGGAGTATCACTGACGGAATTTCCGACGGAATAATATCCGTCGCTAATTTCCGACGAAGTTCCGTCTTTATCCCAACTGATATTGTGGTTGATTTTGCTTCGTGACGAATTCTAGCGTAATTCGAGGATCTACTTTTGATGGAAATTCATCGGTATTTTACATAATATTACGTCCACTTTCCGACAATAAACCGACAATTATATATATCTGTCACTAATATGTCGGAACTGTTATTATTAATAGAGTAATACCAAACGCTTCCTCTTCCCACTAAAACATAAACACAGAAACGCCTCTCAAATACCAAAACCCACCTGTACCATAAGTGATATTTTGCTTATTTTTCCCAACCAAAACTGCTATAACAGTTCATCAAACATCAATTTGAGCTAATTCTTCCCCAATTTTGCTTCTGTTCATCACCCGCACCACTTCTACGCTGTGGTATATCTATTTTCCCCAATTTAATTTTGGTTTTTTGACCTAATTTTGCTCGATTGTAATATTATTACAATATGTTAGTTATATTAGTTTTGACCTAATTTTTGTAGATGACATGGCACATTAGAGTACATGGTGCAGGCGATTATCCGCTCATTGTAGGGCTAAATTGGCACTTGTGGTGCCCATATGCGCGCATGCCATTAGGGCGCTTCCATCCTGGATAATGGTGATTTTTCTTTTAATCTTTAACTGGGATTTTAGTGTTTTTGTTTGTATTTGTGTTTCTTTCTTTTTTTTTTTTAAATTCCACTTTTTTTTCTTCTCAGGTTGCAGGTTTTTGGCGCCAAAAAACGGAAGAAGAAGATGGGTATTCTTTATTTCTTCTTTTACTTTAAACGTTGTTCTTATATATAAGCTTACATTATTAGTCTTTGAGAGTGCTTTTCTTACACCATTAATCTTTGATATGTTTACAATATTAGTAGTTAATTTATTTTTCTTACATTTTTAGTATCTAAGATGTCTAGAATTTGATTTACATGTATAAAATGAAACGTGTTTATTTTAAGAAAATGTAAAAGAAAACTAAAACTAGGATCCATTGGCGCTTATAACATGTTATAGTTGGGGAGTTTATTTTTCAGAAAAATGTGTTATACATATATTATAATGTTAAAGTTGACATAACGGCACCTATTACTCAATGCAACTAGCACTCTAAGCAAGAAAGGATGAACAAAGATGCATCACATGAGATTTTTACCTGAACCGATAGTTCTTTTAATGAAACTAGATTCTGATTCCGAAAACGCTTTAGGCTTTCGTGCCAGAACTCCGAGCACTCTGCTCCTCCTACCAAGCTCTGGAAACCTTTTCACTATACGTAGTGCAATATCTAAAAGATATCTGACAGTTAGTTGGTAAGGGGAAATGTTACAATGAATACAAAAGTAAAAAACCATCAAGATTTGTGTTTTACATGAATCAATAGTAGACATAAATTAGGTTTTTCTAAAAAGTTTGTCAAGTAGTTGGTTTAAACACTTTCTAAAGAATACCCGATATCCACTGATATCGCCACCAATCTAGGTAGGCCCCACAGTACGGGGCGTGGAAATCGAGATGAGGATGAGGAATAAGGTCCATCCTGATATTCTTTGCCCCGTTATCGAGCTAAGCCATCCACGGAAATTCAATTAAATGATGACGTTAATAACTAAGAGTACTTGACTGGGAAAACGAGTAGTAGAGAAAAATATACTTACACAGATTTTAGTAATCAACTAGCCAATTAGTTAAAACGCTTAGGTGAAACAAATTGGATGCTTACCGAACATGTCACTCTCGACACATTTCTCAAGAAGCCAACCGCGAGTTTCATCTGTCCAACCTTCACCATCCAATTTCCGCCGAGATTTAAAATAAAGATATACAACAACTTCATTAGCTCCAAACATGGCAGCCGCATACAATGGCATCATTGTCCCATGATGACCAGGGATTTCCAGCAAGGCCTCATTCTTTTCAGCCAAAATCTTAACCATTTCAAGATTTCCAGCTGCAGCTGCCAAATAAAGCGCGGTATTGTGATTTCTGTTTACAAGTTCCAAGTCGTCCTTTGTCATCTTATTTACCAGATTTTTCACAAATTCTAACACCCGTTTGCTTTGGTTTGCGTACGCCGCCACGTGAAGTGCTGTTTCACCATATTCAGTGATACCATACCTTATCAACTCTGGTTTCATTTCAAGAATGGCTTTAGCAGCTTCCCAGTTACCTTGAATGGATGCTTCATATAGAGGGGCACCATATTCAAAGTAATCCTTTTTTCTACCACCTATTTAGTAGTTTCAACGCAAAGTTAGTAAGTTCCCTGTTATTGCCGGAAAACTACAACATTCTCTTCACTAACATATTACGGTATATATATATATTTTTTTAACGAAACATATTACGGTATATATTAGAGTAAATTACACCATTCGTCTTTGGTTCGCGTTGACCGCAGTGGTTCGTCTTTGATTGAAAAAAAAATACGCCGTTTCTCTCTAACAATCACTAATAGCCCTCACTAACAGTCGGTCACTGGTTGTTGTTGGTTTTATGGATATAAATTAGTAGACGTGAGTTAGGATCGAACTTGAGACTATGGGATTGTACACTTTACGTATGAGAATTTAAAGTTAATAATTAAATATAAACGTTATATTTATTTATTTATTAAACGAAATAACTAACGGACGTTAAGTAATTAATGTAATGGACTAACGGTCGTTAAAGGTATTTGGAAAAGGACTTAATTGCAAAGTTTGGAAGATTCCGGAACCCCTTGTGGAGGCTTAGAACCGATCGGCTAGGGGTAAAAGGAAACAATCCAAAACTTGTTCACCAAGTTTGCTTGGGTATATAAACAAGGCTAGAGGTCTTGTTTTTGCACCTCTTGTATTCATTAGCTAAACCTAAAATCGTTTTGTGTGTGTTTTGCTCTCCAAACCGATCGGCCTACACCTTGTGTGTCGATCCAAGTCTATTCCACAAAACCAAGTTATTTGTTTGATAAAACTAGCATTACTTTAATTCGGTTTAGTACGTGTGTACAAGAACATAGTAATAACACACTATTGTTATTATCTTGGATTGAATTACAAAACGGTAAGGGGTAATTCATATAATCCTAACTAAATCTAATTAGGGTTCATCCGTTGCTAGTTTGTGGATTTGATTCTTGTTCGGCTAGAATCAACAAAGGTACGCATATTCTTTATGTTAATTAATTATTCGTTAATACGTCCTATACGCTTCCGCAATATTACTTTGATGTTTTGTGATTATTTATTTGATTGTCATGTTATATAATTCCAACAGTGGTATCGAGCCGTGTTTTAATGAGTAATTAATTACATAAACGCGTAATAAAACAAATACTTGTATGTTGTTTGCTATGTTAATCTAGGGTTTATGCTTAATTTATGTTTTGGTCGAATTTTTTTTAAATTGGGGTACCATATTTTTTAAAATCGACATACATATTTTTTAGGGTTTTGAAAATTGTTTGCTAACCTTATTAAAACCTAGAATTAATATTGATTTCGTGATTAATTCATGAATAATTTGTTATGTGTCATGGAATTTTTATATGCGATCTTGTGACTTACTTGTATAAATTGTTATGATGTCCATGACTATACATGCATGTTAGTCATGGATAAGTTGCTTTGATAAATTGTTTAATTGTTATGACATATTTATTTACGATAAATCTTGAATTGGGGAAGACTCCAATTATATATATATTAATGAATCAATTATGTGCAATTTGGTATAAATTAATAAAGGGTTTACGCAATCGATTCGTCGATGTATGTGGCTCACTTTCTATTCTTTGGAGTGAAAACCCTAAATTAATATATACATTAATTTAACCTAGATATTGATTATTAATAGGATTTTATCGAATAAGTTGCATGTGGCTACTTGTTTACACGTATAAATTGTTTATTATGTGTGCATTGTTTTTAGTAGTTTATTTTTTATTTGTTACTTGTTTGTTTATTATGTTAGACAGTTTTAAGCAAAGGGTAATTTTTGAATAGAAAAATAATACGGACTAAACAATAGCGAAATTTGATTTGTTTTAGAAGAGTTAAGTTTTCAATAGTTTAATTGATTGTTGACTTTGGTACAAATGGTCCTGCGGCTCACCCATGAGAATGAACTAATAAAAGGGGTTTAAAGAAGTGCGATAGTCACCTGAATGGATGTCTTAGGTTGTGCTTTAGCGTGCAGTCCCTCCTCCTGTGAGTTCAGAGTGGAGCTACTTAGTAAGCCATATAATGTACAAGCTCATCTTAAATTAGTGTTAATTCCATGCGCCCATTGGTAATTATCCGAAACACTAAGTGTTTACACTTATGCAAAAGTACGATATAATGGACGATAATTGACACTAAATTCCTTGATTGGTGAACCCAATACCTCAATCAAAACTTTGATAATTTGATCTTTATGAATTGGTAATAAAAAGTTTTTATTAAATTTATGTTACAAGATGAATGCATGACATCTTTGTACATATTTGATTTGCCACATAAAATCAAAACTAGTACCCTTTTAAAATTAAGTATATGCCATCTAATTAAAAGGAACACTTGAAGTTGCAATTTATGTCATGAGAGTACTTGGCTAGATTGTGATGGAGAGGTAAATCTCTATGTAAAGTGAGACCTTACATGGACATATTTGCAGTTCTTTAAGTTAGACACTTAAGTTGAGTAGGAAGTGAGACTTGGACTCAATGGCATAAGATGGGATGAAACATGTTTATATTTGCAATAGCGTTGGAAAATATAAATCCCATAATGATCTAGGAGTTGGAAATTGATTGCCAATTAATGTTCACGACAATTACCTTATTATATCGTTTGTTGCTAGCGAGATCAACTGATGTAATGAACCTATGATAATTTGGATGGTTTTCGAAAATTATATGGTTATATGTCTATATTACCGTTGGGTGTATTTATTTTCTTGAAAAGTGTATTATCGAAAATACTAATACTTGAACTTTTTCTGTAGAAATGGCTCAAAACACCGATAACACTAACACTGCTCTAAATTCTGCGTTCAAAAGTTTTTTTGATCGAGAAAAGTTGATTGGCTCTAAGAATTTCAAGGATTGGCACCGCATTTTGAGAATTGCGTAGAGTTGCTGACCGTTTGAAATATCTTTATGAACCTTGCCCCTGAACAACCAAGCGGTCCGATGCTACTCAAGCTCAAATTGATGCTTGGCAACTTGAGTATAAGCGTCATAATGATGTGGCTTGTCTTATGTTGGGAACAATGGAATCTGCTCTTCAAAAGCAGTTTGAACATTATTTCCCATTTAATATGCTCAATGAACTTCGGACTATGTTTGAGAAACCAGCCGTCGAGATTTATGACTTGACCGGCGTTACACAATGTAGGCAAGGTGGTAAGGGGCCGTGAGTGCTCAGTGTAATGGAAATGAAAGGTTACATGGACCAACTCAAAGCACTTGGCAAAACTTATGATGATGACATGGCTGTGAATCTGATTAATCGATCCCTTAACAAGGATTTTAATGGTTTTGTTAGAAATTTCAATATGCATCGTGGGAAACGATTCTTGACCTACACGCATTGCTAATTGACTATGAGAAGGGTTGCCTCAAAGGTTCCTACCGCCCGGTACTTGCTATTCAGGGTGGAAGGATTAATAAGCCAAAACCGCAGCGTGCGAACAACAAGAAAGGGAAGGGTAAGGGCAAGGTTGACAAAGGCAAACAAGTGATGGCCTATCAACCTCAACCCAAGAAGAACCCTACTCCTAGGAAGGATAATCCTAAAAAGGATCAAGCATGCCACCACTGTTGTAGGCGTTGGGCATTGGAAGAGAAACCGTGTCTCTATCTTGATGAATGCGGGCAAATAAGATGAAGTAGTATGAAGGGTCATGGCCGGTGACCAGGTAATTTATTTGTCATTGAATTATTTACTCTAAATCATAATAATTCCTGGGTATATGATACAGGCTGTGGTATTCACATTTGTAATACACTGCAGGGATTTAGAGTGGAAAGGAAGCTTGCATATGGGGAGCAATATGCTTACTTGCTGGGAAATGGCACATGCATTTGTTGAAGCCGTAGGAGCGTTTAGTTTAGTAT
Source organism: Chrysanthemum makinoi (assembly GCA_910596185.1). Taxonomy (NCBI): domain Eukaryota; kingdom Viridiplantae; phylum Streptophyta; class Magnoliopsida; order Asterales; family Asteraceae; genus Chrysanthemum; species Chrysanthemum makinoi. Next base: position 308,436,365 of record OU343217.1, read on the forward strand.
TGCCTTCGGGCTTAGTACGTTATTGAACAATTGTCATTACGCACCTTCTATAATTAGAGGTGTTGTTTCCTTTTCAGCTTTTGTTGGATGATGGTTTTACTCATACTATTTCACGTAATGGAATTGATGTTTATTTAAATGGTGTATTTTATTTTAAAGCAATTACTGTGAATGGTGTGTTTGAAATTGATATGATTGGAAATGAATCTAACAATAATAATAATTCAATGTTTAGCATTAACAAGAAGATAAAGTTAGACTTGAATTCTTCTTATCTTTGGCATTGTAGATTTGTTCATATAGGCAAGGCTGCATGCATTTTGCAACAAGAAGGGCTTTTGCAAAATATCAATGATGAATCATTTGATAAATGTGAGTCATGCATATATGGGAAGATGACTAAGAAACCTTTTCATAGCAATATGGAGAGGGCTTACGACTATCTTATTCATACTTGATGTGTGGACCACTTAGACATGTGTCAAAGAGAGGTGCTAGCTACTTCTTGACCTTTACTGATGATTTCAGCCGTTATGGTTATGTTTATTTACTTAAACATAAACATGAGGTGTTTGAAACATTTAAGGTTTTCAAAGCTGAAGTAGAACTGCAATTGGGAAAGAAGATGAAAGCTCTTCGATCCGATGGGAGAGCAGTATCTAAGCCAAGAGTTTAAAGATTACTTAGGTGAGAATGGAATTGTCCAGAATCTCACTTCTCCATATACTCCACAACAAAATGGTGTATCCGAGAGAAGAAATCGTACATTGTTGGACATGATACGATCTATGTTTAATCTTACCACTCTACCTTTATCCTTTTGGGATTATGCTTTAGAATCTGCTGCTTTTATTCTAAATATGGTTCCCACAAAGAAGGTTGATAAGACACCATATGAAATATGGCATGGTAAAGCTCCTATCCTGTCTTATTTAAAGGTGCAGGGTTATGGTATGTTAAGCGTGACTCAGCAGATAAACTCCAACAAAGATCTGTAAAGTGTATCTTCGTAGGATACCCTAAGGAAACTATGGGTTACTACTTTTACTATCCAACTGAAAATAAAGTAATTGTTGCTAGGTATGGAGATTTTCTTGAAAGAGATCTCGTATCTCAAGAATTCAGTGGGAGAGATTATGATCTGGAAGATGATCAAGAAGATGCATTACCTTCTGAAAATACTAACGTACTTCCCCGTAGAACCCGATAGTCGGGTCCTCCACGAAGTTGAAGTGATTCCGTTTAGATCCGTAAGGAATATCGTGCACCGAACGTCTATGTCTTAACGTAGAGGTTGAGGAAACTATGTTAGGAGATCTTGGAGAGCCTGCTAGTTATAAATCTGCCATGGCAAGTCCTGACAAGGCTAAATGGCAGGTTGCAATGAATGGGGAAATGCAATCCATGAGAGAAAATGAAGTGCAGTAGAGGTTGACTTACCTCCAAACGCCTCGGTGGTTGGGAGTAAGTGGCTCTATAAGATTAAGACTGACATGGATGGCAATGTACACGTCTATAAAGCTCGTCTAGTTACGCAAGGTTTTACTCAAACTTATGGCATTGATTACGAGGAGACCTTTTTCTCTCAGTAGCGGACATTAGAGCTATTAGAATTCTCATAGCTATAGCGACACACTATGACTATGAGATATGGCAAATGGATGTCAAAACCGCCTTCTTAAATGGTCGCTTAGATGAAGACATCTATATGAAGCAACTTGAGGGTTTGTGAATCCACAATTTCCAAACCGTGTATGCAAACTTCAAAGGTCCATTTATGGATTGAAGCAAGCATCAAGGCAATGGAATAAAAGATTTGATGAAGAAATCAAAAGGTATGGATTTGTTCAAAATCTTGATGAGCCATGTGTATATCACAAAGTTAGTGGGAGTGATGTAATTTTCCTAATTCTTTATGTCGATGACATATTAATTATGGGAAAAGACATTCCAAGTATGCAAAATGTTAAGGCATATCTTGGGAAGTGTTTTTCTATAAAGGATTTAGGAGAATTGCATACATTCGGGAATTAAGATCTACCGAGATAGGTCAAAGCGGTTAATTGGTTTAAGTCAAAGCGCTTACATTGATAAAATATTGAAGAGATTCAATATGCATAATTCCAAGAAAGGATATTTGCCGATGGAAGTAAAGCATGGCTTATGTAGCGATATGTGTGCTTCAACACTTGCTGAGGTGGCACGCATGCAGAATGTTCCATATGCTTCGGTATACCAGTAGGATCTATTATGTATCTTTGTGAGATGCACAAGGCCGATGTGGCGTTCGCTCAAAACATGACGGTCGATATCAACAGAATCCGGGTGAACTTCACGGATTCTTTAAGCATACGAAGTATCTAAGAAATACTAAAGATATGTTTTAGTGTATGGTGGAAATCGAACCGAGCTTGGTGTTACAGTTCGTGATGCGTCCGGCAATGTGATAAAGATGATCGAAGTCTCGGACGGGTTATGTCTTTGTCATAAATGGAGGAGCAGCGACTGGAAGAAACAGCAAGAAGCGAGTATCGATTGATGATGTCCGCGGAAGCTTTAATACATATTGCCGGAAGCTGCAATGGAGGCTGTTTGGATTAGGAAATTCATTTCATGGCTTGGTGTTATGCCTTCAATTGAATCGCCTATTGATATGTATTGTGACAATCGCAATCATATTTGCCAATGAACCTGGAGTCATGAAGGGCACGGACATTTTCTACGGACGTATCACTATGTTCGGGAACAAGTCCGGGAAGGTGAAATAAATCTACTGAAAGTTCACACAGATGATAACTTAGCTGATCCGTTCACTAAGGCTTTAGCTAAAGACAAGCTTGTAGGACTTGCCAATGGAATTGGACTTCGTTTAGCTAAAATTTTCATGCAGAACTATGATTAGTATTTGGATAAAGGATATTGTAAAACATTTATTATTTTAATGAAATAAAGTTTGGATTATGTTTATTTTCATTTATAATATTGTTGTCCTATATTTGCATGTTTAATCCGTGAATAACTAAGTTATTCAAAATGTCCGTTGTCGATTAATGATATGGGAGTATCATTAAACTAAGACAAATCTGTGAGATGTGGTAGAATATACTTGAAAGTATATTGATGAGAATGCATACCAATTTTGGATGATATTCAATGAATTGAATATAGGACTTATCCCAACTACATAATTTACTTTGTGGATATTGTTATAAGTAAATTGTGAATAGTTATCCTCAGACTTGAGATACCTGATAAGTGTCATGAATGTAGTGCATTTCGTAGAACAACTTAACGCTATCGTAAGCTGGTAGTCATAAGGGTTGTTTTCATAAATGTTACAAAGTTTGTGGGTTATTCTTGTAGTCAATATAGAATTTGTTCCTTCAAATTTTATTTGGAGTTTAATCTCTGGGCCCTCGTAGTGGGTTGACAAGATATTTGAAAGGCCGCACCCAAATCTCCCTAAATATGTTTAGATGATTCGGTAATCTTGGTCAATCACTTACAAACGAGAAACAGAATAGTTATATAAAGAATGACTTAATTCCATGTCTTTATTTAACGTGGTATTAGAAACAAAAGGATAATAATAATGAGAAATCATTAAAAGGTTTTCCGGGAGCCTTGCTCGAGTTGTACTAGAGGCATCGAAGTGTTGCTAGACGCTAACCGAATGTGATCACTCTATTGAGATATATCCAAGTGGAGTGTTGGTTTTATGGATATAAATTAGTAGGCGTGAGTTAGGATCGAACTCGAGACTATGGGATTGCACACTTTTCGTATGAGAATTTAAAGTTAATAATTAAATATAAACGTTATATTTATTTATTTATTAAGCGAAATAACTAACGAACGTTAAGTAATTAATGTAATGGACTACGGTCGTTAAAGGTATTTGGAAAAGGACTTAATTGCAAAGTTTGGAAGATTCCGGAACCCCTTGTGGAGGCTTAGAACCGATCGGCTAGGGGTAAAAGGAAACAAGCCAAAACTTGTTCACCAAGTTTTCTTGGGTATATAAACAAGGCTAGGGGTCTTGTTTTTGCACCTCTTGTATTCATTAGCTAAACCTAAAATCGTTTTGTGTGTGTTTTGCTCTCCAAACCGATCGGCCTACACCTTGTGTGTCGATCCAAGTCTTTTCCACAAAACCAAGTTATTTGTTTTATAAAAACTAGCATTACTTTAATTAGGTTTAATGCGTGTGTACAAGAACATAGTAATAACACACTATTGTTATTATCTTGGATTGAATTACAAAGCGGTAAGGGTAATTCATATAATCCTAACTAAATCTAATTAGGGTTCATCCGTTGCTAGTTTGTGGATTTGATTCTTGTTCGGCTAGAATCAACAAAGGTACGCATATTCTTTATGTTAATTAATTATTCGTTAATACATCCTATACGTTTCCGCAATATTACTTTGATGTTTTGTGATTATTTATTTGAATGTCATGTTATTTAATTCCAACAGTTGTGGAGACTGGAGAGGATGGCTGTTGATGGTGGCGAGAATGACGAGGATGGTGTGTGATGGTGGATGGTGGATGGTGGCCGGAGGTTGGTGTAGTGATGGTGGTATGAGGTTTTGTTTTGATGGACACTTATAAGCGAAGACGGACCTATTAAGAGCATCTACAATGCTCAAAGTCTTTAAAGACTTTTTACATTTAATAGCACACGTTCCCATTAATTTTATCAATCAAAAACCAATGTTTTACAAAAGTCCTCCGATGCATAAAAGCTAACCAATAGCTTTTTACAATAAGTTAAATTCAAAAATAGCACCAAGTCTTATGTCTCAAAGACTTGTAATCTACCAAGTCTTTAGTTAAAAAGTTTTTCACCGAGTCTTTTTAGCAATGCAAAAAACCTCTTAAAAAGCTTTTTCAAATAGTAATAAGTCTTTTGTCAAGTTCCCATTGCAGATGCTCTAAGGGGCTGGGGAGGGCTGTGACCCCCCAAAATTTTGGGTTATTATTATAAATATATGGATATGTAAGGGTAAAGTTTAGATAAATTTTGTGTGGCCCTCCCTGATATCTTATCACATTAGTAAAAAGGGGAAATTTGATCGGTGGATGAAAACCCAACACCTCTGATAATTTTATGGGGACCTATTTTATTAATCATGTTGGGCCTATATTTACTTTTTGGGATTATTGTTTTTGGATAATTAAATTTGGGATTTATTTTTAAATGATAATATGACTATCTTGTTTTCTATACTTGTGTGAGATACCAATCCAATGTAACACCCCGAAAACTTGATTAAGTCTTCCGTTGTACCGAGATTTGGGGGTGTTACACCACTTGTTCGGACATATAATATGCTAGATGAATACTCATGCAAAACAACGGTTTATAGCAACAAATAATATACTTGTGAAATCGTGATTCTGATTCGACCCATAATGCAAAACTTACGGATTCAATTGTATTCATTGCGAGAAAAAAATTAATGTGTTAGAAACAAAAAATGATAAAAGTTTAAGGAGCAACCGTGTGTTAACTTGCCATTTTTATTGTTAGAGCTAAGTAAAATAGCAATAAAGATATGCATTTTTTTTAAAGAGTATTATAAGAAGATATTAGAATTGAAAAACCAACTGTGTTCTTTGATCTTCTTCTTTTAGTTATTTAATGTCAAATTTGCTTGAAAACCGTGTGTTACAGCAAAGTAAATAGCAGTAAAGAACTAAAACTATGTTTGATTTTTCATTTATACAAGAGGTATAATAGGTAAACAACACTACTCAAAATTTAAGAATTTTCAAGTTTAAGGGATGACATTCATGCTTTATAAGTTAAGATATAATAATTGTCGCTACACGTATTGGTAGAATACGTCGATCATAGACGGACCTATCGAATACGTCGATCATAGACGGACCTATTAAGGGGCTGGGGAGGGCTGTGGCCCCCCCAAAAAGTTGGGTTATTATTGTAAATATATTGATATGTAAGGGTAAAGTTTTAGATAAATTTGTGTGGCCCTCCCTGATATCTTATCACATTAGTAAAAAGGGGAAATTTGGTCGGTGGATGAAAACTCAACACCTCTGTGGCTCTCATCAGTCATCATTCAACAATATCAAATTCACAAAACTTAACAATTCAACTAATGCCCTAGAATATCTTCTACAAGTCTTAATCAATTAATGATTTGAGGTTTGATTTTTTTAATTCTTTGCTCATTTATGTATGACATGTGCACCATTGTCTTTGTGTAACATATTTATGAATTGATTAAACAAATTTACAGACCTATGTATGATATAACAAGCTCAAATCTCATTTAATGTAGTTTTTAATTTCAAATTTTTATTGTTGTTTGTTGATTGAGTGCTTATAAAATTGCAGCTGTGATTTAGGAATTGAAAGGATCTTTTGAGTTTTTGACAAATGACAATTGTAGTTGCCTAGTTCGGCTAGTTGGTTTATCTTGAAGTGCAATTGTAGTTGTATTACTTGTATACTTAATTTTTAGGAACTAATACTTTATACTTGATTGACATTAGTAACATAAAATGGAATAATGGACATGAAGTCTGATTAGTTAACATTAGTACTTTAGTGGCACACGACATATGGCAAAAGTCAAGACACTTATTCCGTTATTGGTTTTGGCTTTCGGGAACTACATGGCAAAAGTTAAGACACTATTTTCGTATTACAAAAGAAAGCCCGATGATACATCAAACAACCCTGTTCCACTTGCAAGCCAAGAGAATACGCCCTAGAGTGTCGCAGATGAGTCTGAACAACATCAAGAACAACCTCAAAATCAACCTGAAACTCCAAAGTCAAATAACGAAGATGTGGCAAATAAGTTTCTCGTGGATAACTTGACAGATTGATGAGGCTAATCTTGACGCTTCCAGTTTCAACTGCTACAACTGAGAGGAGTTTTTCAGCAATGAAACTTATCAAGAATCGACTTCGAAATAAGATGGCAAATAAGTTTCTCGCGGATAACTTGGTCATTCACATAGAAAAAGATATTGCTTATACTTTTGACTCAAAATCTATAATTGAGGAGTTTAAAAACTTTAAAGGCCGTAAAGCCGAGTTGTAATATGTATGTTTAAACGTTTATTTTGTGACTTTCTTTAATATATCAGGTTATGTCATTTTCTCTGTTGATATACTTGGCTAGAATAAAACTCTCATTCATTTCGGCCCCCCTACAAAAATTATTCAAGTTTCGTCTCTGCTTATAAGGTTAGTAATTATAAGTTTACACTACAAACACCCACGAAATTTTCTTAGGGGGATTTTTCGAAAGAAATTACCTAGAGAATTCGCACAATTTCCCACGGATTATGTGCAGAGTCATTGGTGACGGTTTTCCTAATGAATTTCTGGTAATTAGTGACAGGAAATTCCCCATGGCTAATCTATGGGAATTTTCTAGCGATCTCCTAAGGATTTCTTATGAATAAAATGGCGTCGCAGATCCTTATGAAATTTAAATTTCCAAGAAGTTTCCTTGTGACTTATCTAAACAAGTAATTAAGAATAATAAAAAATCAGCATAATACATATTATACATGTGTGTTTATATTGGTATGAAAATTTTTGTAACGGTGTCGTAAAAATAAATGATTTAGTGTTTCAACTAAAAAAACTTAGTCTAAACATGCAAAATTATATACATATCCAAAACATGCATAAAAATCATTGTACCATGTGCATCAAAAACTTGTACCAAGGATATATATATATATATATATATATATATATATATATAAACAATTATTTATTTTTAGAAGGATATGTACGCAATTTCTCTTATTTTTAAAAAGGTACTATAAATATTGGAAAACTTTGTTGTTATATGTATATATTTATGTTAGTATGGCAATTTGTTTTATGAAGACGTGAAAGTAAGTGAGTTAGAGTTCGATTTAAACAAATTACGGCAACACATGTGTGGATGTGATTGCATCTATATATAAGTATGTGTGTATAAGTATGTGAGAGTATAATGAGGTTAGAAGTATTGATTCTTATTCAAGATCGTTTCCGAGCATGGTTTACGTTAGGGATTTTTTAAAATCTGTCAAACAAAGTTCGTCGCTGAGCGTTTCTTAGCTTGGTTTTCTTTAAGAGTTTTTTTGTCGGAAAGTCGTCATTAAAACCCTTTGGTGACGGATTTCCCATGCATTTTGCCATAGGTCTTGTTTAGTAGTGTTAGAGAACATATTTTTGTTGAGTTCAAATAAATTATAAGGCTAGAAATTGAAGTTTGTTTGGTATGGGATTTGATAATTTTGTGGGTTGGAAAGATTGGTTTAAGAATTGAAGAACACGTTTTTTAGTTTTGGCCTGATGTGCCTAAGCATGACAATTAAGAAACAAGAAACCAGAACTTTACTCTAATATATTATTTAACTGGATTTTTTAATACCATTCAGTTATACTCATACTTATCTCCATATGGGATTTCTTACTTCCATGAAAAAAGAATGTATAGTAGTAGTAAAAAATTGCAGTGAAGGAACAAAATAGTAGAATGGCAGGATAGCATAAATTACCGTCAACCATATCTGTATTCGGTGAATTCCGTGGATCTGGTTTTTGTGTACGAATGTATTCCCTAGAGTATGGAGTTTTAGCAGGTGGCCTGGTGTTTCTCATGGCTTATTGGACTCTGCTTCCTCCCTTGTATGCTAAAATAATATAAAAACTCAGATCGAGCAATCAAGCAAAAATTGTGTATGTGTGAGCGAAGGAAATTATTGAAGGCTTTTCAGATACGATCATTTCAGCATGTACTCTTTCAATTATTTATAGACTCTAGCTCCCTTAATTAAGTCAACGTCAACGTCAACGTCAACGTGCATACAAAATATATGAACGAGATTAAAAGTTTAACAAGTACTCGTAAACTTTACTTCCTTCGTCACAAAAGTGTTAGTTTTATGGATATAAATTAGTAGACGTGTGTTAGGATCGAACTCGAGACTACGGGATTGCACACTTTACGTATGAAAATTAAAGTTAAATAATTAAATATAAATGTTGTATTTATTTATTTATTAAACGAAATAACTAACGGACGTTAAGTAATTAATGTAATGGACTAACGGGCGTTAAATGTATTTGGAAAATGACTAAATTGCAAAGTTTGGAAGTTTCCGGAATCCCTTGGGGATACTCTCAACCGATCGGCCAAGGAGAAAAGGAAACAAGACACAACTTGTTCACCAAGTTTATTCGATTATAATTTTTTTGGGGCGTTCCCCATATTTTTTTTGTATTCGACACATTAAATTTTTTTAGGGTTTTGAAAATTGTTTGCTAACCTTATTAAAACCTAGAATTAATATATTTGTTACGTGATTAAGTCATGAATATTTTGTTATGTGTCATGGAATTTTGATATGCGATCTTGTGACTATTTGTATAATTGTTATGATATATCCATGATTATACATGCATGTTAGTCATGGATAAGTTGCTTTGATATTGTTTAATGGTTAAGATATATTTATTTACGATAAATCTTAAATTGGGGAAGACTCCAATTACATATATTAATGAATCAATTATGTGCAATTTGGTATATTTTAATTAAGGGTTTACGCAATCGATTTATCGATGTATGTGGCTCACTTTCTATCGTTGGAGTGAAAACCCTAAATTAATATATACATTAATTTAACCTAGATATTGATTATTAATAGGGTTTTATCGAATAAGTTGCATGTGGCTACTTGTTTACACATATAAATTGTTTATTATGTGCGCATTGTTTTTAGTTGTTTATTATTTATTTGTATTACTTGTTTGTTTATTATGTGCGACAGTTTTAAGCAAAGGGTAATTTTGAATAGAAAAATAATACGGATTAAACAATGGTGAAATTTGATTAGTTTTGGAAGAGTTAAGTTTTCAATAGTTTAATTGATTGGTGATTTTGGTACAAATGGACTGAACGACTCACCCACTAGAATGAACTATAAAGGGGTTAATTAAGAAGTGCTTTCGAGTCACACTGAAAGGATGTCTAAGGTTATGCTTTTGCACTTACGTCCTCACCGTATGTTCGAATGGAGCTACTTAGTAATCCATAAAATGTACAAACTCATCTTAAGGGCGAATTAGTTTTAATTCCATGTGCCACTTCGGTGGTAATTACCCGAAACACTAAGTGTTTACACTTATGCAAAAGTACGGTATAATGGACGATAATTAACACTAAATTCCTTGATTGGTGAACCCAATACCTCAATCAAAACTTTGATAATTTGATCTTTATGAATTGGTAATAAAAAGTTTTTTATTAAAATTATGCAACAAGGTGAATGCATGACATCTTTGTACATATTTGATTTGATCACATAAAATCAAAATTAGTACCCTTTTAAATTAAGTTATATGCCATCTAATTAAAAGGAACACTTGAAGTTGCAATTTACGTCATGACAGTACTTGACTAGATTGTGATGGAGAGGTAAATCTCTATGTAAAGTCAGACCTTACATGGACATATTTGCACTTCTTTAAGTTAGACACTTAAGTTGAGTAGGAAGTGAGAACCGGACTCAATGGCATAAGATGGGATGAAACATGTTTATATTTGCAATAGCGTTGGAAAATATAAATCCCATAATGATCTAGGAGTTGGAAATTGTTTGCCAATTAATGTTCAACAGATTACCTTATTATATGCGTTCGTTGCTAGCAGATCAACCGATGTAATGAACCTATGATAATTTGGATCCTAGTTTTTCGAGAAAATTATATGGTTATATGTTTATATTACATTGGGTATATTTTATTTTCTTGAAAAGTTGTATTATCGAAAATACTAATACTTGAACTTTTTACGTAGAAATGACTCAAAATAACGATAACACTAACACTGCACTAAGTCCTGCGTTCAAAAGTTTTTTTGATCGAGAAAAGTTGACTGGCTCTAAGAATTTCAATGATTGGCACCGCTCTTTGAGAATTGTCGTAGAGTTGTGACGGTTGAAATATCTTTATGAACCTTGCCTGTGAACCAACTGGTCCTACTCACTACTCAAGCCGAAAGGACGAGTGGAAACTTGAGTATAAGCATCATAATGATGTGGCTTGTCTTATGTTGGGAACGTTGGAATCTGCTCTTCAAAAGCAGTTCGAACATTATTTCCCATATAATATGCTCAATGAACTTCGGACTATGTTTGAAAAACCATTCTTGTTGAGATTTATGACTTGACCGACGCATTACAGTAGGCGGGAGAGGTAAACCCGTGATTGCTCATGTCTGGAAATGAAAGGTTACATGGACCGACTAAAGGCACTTGGCAAAACTTATGATGATGACATAGGCGTGAATCGATTAATAGATCCCTTAACAAGGATTTTAATTGTTTTGTCGAAACTTCAATATGCAATGCGTGGGAAGGCGATTCTGAACCTACACGTATTGCTAATTGACTACTGAGAAAGGGTTGCCTCAAAAGGTTCCTCTTGCCCGTATTTGTTATTCAGGTGGAAGGATAAATAAGCCAAAACCGCAGCGTGCGAACAACAAGAAGGGGAAGGGCAAAGGGAAAGTTGATAAGGAAAATCCTAAAAAGGATCAAGCATGCCACCACTGTAAGATCGTTGGGCATTGGAAGAGAAAGCGTTCTATCTTGATGAATTCGGGCAAATAAAATGAAGTAAGAAGGGTCCATGGGCCCGGTTCTTCCGGTAATTTTTGTCATTGAATTATTTACTCTAAATCATAAAATTCACGGGTATATGATATGGATGTGGTATTCATATTTGTAATACACTGCAGGGATTTAGAGTGGAAAGAAAGCTTGCCTATGGGAAGCAATATTTGCGATGGGAAATGGCACATGAAGTTGAAGCCATAGGAACGTTTAGTTTAGTATTGCCTTCGGGCTTAGTACTGTTATTGAACAATTGTCATTATGCACCTTCTATAATTAGAGGTATCGTTTCCTTTTCAGTTTTGTTGGATGATGGTTTTACTCATACTATTTCACGTAATGGATTTTTTTTTTTTGAGTAAAGGGGAGTAATCATGCACCCTGGTAAATATATTAACCAAAAAATGTTTAAGTACAATGGATATGAGTGAAATCCCATATCTCAGCCCGTTACATAGGCATAAAGCTTACATAACAAGATACTACATATTTTCTAAACAAGAAAACAAACCACTACTCAAATGATAACATAGGACATAACGAAAAAATTACTTCCTAGGTCCTTGAAGCTTGGTGCCATACATGGCATTAAAGGCATCCAAATTCCACGGAAGATCGAAACACGCTCGCATAGTCATCATAGTCATAGTCATCATACTCATCTTCAAACTCTTGGCCACCACCGAATAGATTAACAGACTCATCAAATGTGTTAGCAACCACCTCATCTTCAGAATCAGACACCACGATATCTCCTACTTTAGAAAAAGGGTTAACTCTCTTAGTAGAAGAGGCGGACGGAATAGAAGAATCACTAGTTTTAGGAGCCACACCCGACTCCATCTCTTTCAAATCACTCACATGGGGTTCTTGTGATGCAATACCTGTCTTAGTAGACTTATCATCATTAGCTTCCATTGTACGACCAGAATCCACATCCTTGTTGGTGTCATTAGGAGGAGTACCAAAAGCATCCGTAGATTCGATATTAAGAGCATAAAACTGGTTAGATGTAGATATCTTAGTTCAACTCGAACTAATCAATAGCAGTAAGCATCTCCTCAAACTCCTTCTGCGACTGCGGCACCTTAAGATGCTCAAATGGATTAGCCCCAGTAGAAGTAGTAGCATCCACTATCACATTGGTTTTAATGGTTGCCCATCGTCACCCACAAGAACAAGTTTTCCCTCAAAGATTTGTTTTTCAATAGCACGTATTTTCAATAAAGTATCATGACCCTCAGGCGTGTCATGACTAGGTGTGTCATGACTATGGCTTGAACCAAGTGGAACCGGCTCCACTTGTCCATCAGAACGAGAAACAGAAGCAATACAATCCATGGAACCAGTAGGATTTACATCATGTGGAACCTGCTCCACATGAGGTTCACGCTGCCTACAATCCATTAAGGAATCCTTATCAACGTTAGGCACACCCTCCATCAACACGACAATAAACAAACCCTAACCAAAAGAACACAATCGAAACAACAAAAAATAACCCGTACCAAACCACGTAATCGCATTATTAATTAAACCCTAGTAATAAACTAGGGTTTATAATCATAATCGGTCATAGATCAACCCATGAATAACAATATATCAATTCGGTAATTAACAATATGAATCAGTAAGAATTAAATAACCATGCAAATGGTCGGTTCACATGCAAAGACTACACACGATTAAAGAAATCTACCTCGACAAAAGCGAACAAGAATTAAAATCATATACCCACATGCAAAGACCCACTATTGTTAATTAATTAGACAACCAATCAACAGTAATGGGCAGTAGAGATAGAGACTAATAATTGGTCGACCAATATGGAATAAGGGTAGAAGAATTGTAATCGTTTTTCGCCAGAGGGTTAGTCACGTAATGGAATTTCTGTTTCTTTAAATGGTGTTTTTTATTTTAAAGCAATTACTGTGAATGGTGTGTTTGAAATTGATGTGATTGGTGATGAATCTAACAATAATAATAATTCGATGTTTAGCATTAACAAGAAGATAAAGTTAGACTTGAATTCTTCTTATCTTTGGCATTGTAGACTTGCTCATATAGGCAAGGCTCGCATGCATAAGTTGCAACAAGAAGGGCTTTTGCAAAATATCAATGATGAATCATTTGATAAATGTGAGTCATGCATATCGGGGAAGATGGCCAAGAAACCTTTTCATAGCAATATGGAGAGGGCTTCTGATCTACTTGGTCTTATTCATACCGATGTGTGTGGACCACTTAGACATGTGTCAAAGAGAGGTGCTAGCTACTTCTTAACCTTCTTGATGATTTCACCGTTATGGATATGTTTATTTACTTAAGCATAAACAAGAGGTGTTTGAAACATTTAAGGTTTTCAAAGTGAAGTAGAAGCGCAATTAGGAAAGAAGATTAAAGCACTTCGATCCGATAGAGAGGCTATATCTAAGCCAAGAGTTTAAAGATTACTTAGATGAGAATGGAATTGTCTAGAATCTCACTTCTCCATATACTCCACAACAAAATGGTGTATCTGAGAAAAGAAATCGTACATTGTTGGACATGATACGATCTATGTTTAATCTTACTACTCTACCTTTATCCTTTTGGGATTATGCTTTGGAATCAGCTGTTCGCATTCTAAGTATGGTTCCCACAAAGAAGGTTGATAAGACACCATATGAAATATGGCATGGTAAAGCTCCTAACATGTCTTATTTAAAGGTGGGGTTAGGCGTATGTTAGGCGTGACTCAACAGATAAACTCCAACAAAGATCAGTAAAGTGTATCTTCGTAGGATACCCTAAGGAAACTATGGGTTACTACTTTTAATATCCAACTGAAAATAAAGTAATTGTTGCTAGGTATGGAGATTTTCTTGAAAGAGATCTCGTATCTCAAGAATTCAGTGGGAGAGTTTATGATCTGGAAGATGATCGAGACTACGGGATTGCACACTTTACGTATGAGAATTAAAGTTAAATAATTAAATATAAATGTTGTATTTATTTATTTATTAAACGAAATAACTAACGGACGTTAAGTAATTAATGTAATGGACTAACGGGCGTTAAAGGTATTTGGAAAAGGACTAAATTGCAAAGTTTGGAAGTTTCCGGAATCCCTAGGGGATACTCTCAACCGATCGGCCAAGGAGAAAAGGAAACAAGACACAACTTGTTCACCAAGTTTAGTTGGATATATATACAAGGCTAGGGGTCTTGATTTTGCATCTCTTGTATTCATTAGCTAAACCCTAAAACAGTTTTGTATGTGTTTCTTTGCTACAAACCGATCGTACACCCTCTAGGGGATCGATCCATCACTTTTCCACAAACCAAGTTATTTTGTTTGATAAAACTAGCATTACTTTAATTTGGTTTAGTACGTGTGTACAAGAACGTAGTAATAACACACTATTGTTATTATTCTTGAATTGAATTACAAAACGGTAAGGGGTAATTCACATAATCCTAATCAAATCAAATTAGGGTTCTTCCATTTCTAGTTTGTGGATTTGATTCTTGTTCGGCTAGAATCAAGAAAATGTACGCATATTCTTTTATGTTAATTAATTGTTCATTAATAAATCCTATACGCTTCCACTTGAATACTTTGATGTTTTGAGGTTATTTATTTGAATGTCATGTTATTTAATTCCAACAAAAAGCCCCAACAATAAACAAGACTTCTTTCGATCTATTTCTTACTAAGGAAAACATATATAAGAAAGACTTCTTTCTATTTCTTACTCATTGCCAAACGACAGTTTTATGAGAAATCTATTGGTGATTATAATGTTATCAAATATTTTATATAATTAAGATTACGCGAGACCAAATAGGCTTCAAGTAAAGTTACAATACAGGTTAGGAGGTGCGGAATGCATGCTTGTATAAACTAATTAACTTGAGTTCGAATACGATGAATGGCAAAGGTTTGTGACAGAAAATTCGTCATTAAGGCGTTGCAACCATTCAATAAATGTGATTATTAACAATAGTAAGAGAGAAACTGTCGCAAATATAGTGTCGCTGATTACATTTGAAAGGTGGTTATTTTCACCAAAAGGTGTGACTATTCATGATGGGTTATGATTTTTCAACAAAAGTCACCTTGTTAACAATATAAACATGGTTTACTACAAAAATATTGTCTTTGGTGACACTTAAAACAAGTGTCACCAAAAGTTAAAAAGTGTCACTAAAAGTATAAAAAAGTGTTACCAAAATTTTTACTTGCTTCTCCTACACTTAAAAAGTGTAGGTAGAAGTTCGGTAGGTAAAAATTTATTTATAGTGACCAAATAAATACAAGGATACATTTTTTTTGCCTTTAAATATCAAACTTTTAAGCTTTAGAGACATTTTCTAAAAAGTGCTACTACCTCCGTCCCATAATAATTGTCCACTTTGAATTTTCTAAATCTTTTTTGTCAAACTTTGACCATAAATATTTTTAGAGTAAACAACACCATTCGTCCTTGTGGTATACGTTGACCGTCAAGGATCGTCCTTTGACCAAAAAAATGCATTTTTAGTCCTTAAGTGCGAAACGTTACTCAACGTTGGTCCCTCACCCTAACTGGCGTGAGTAACGGGCGTTAAGCCTATTTAAGTCGAGGGTATATTTGTCTTTTCCCACCCACACCCACACCCTCAATTAATTCTTTCATCTACCCTTTCATTTCATTCACAAACCCCCCAGAAACTTAAAAACACACACCAACACTCCTCAATCGAATCATAAACCATCTCCATAATCCTGCAAGCTTGAAAAACACATAAATGGTGGTACCGATGGGGTATGTAATACGAGAATCACACGTTGACTTTGATCCAAATGTAGCTTATGGTAAGTTTTCTTATTTTTTGCAATTTTTTGTTTATCCAAAGTCTTCTAACTGATACTCTATTTTTGTTTGATGAAAAATGGTTAATTTGATCCAAAATTGAATAAACCCTAATAAACCCTAATCATTTTTTTTTCAGCTGGCGTACGTACTGCGTTTTTAATAAGGGTGCATTATGGAGGCTCTTTCACTGTAGCACCTAGTAGGAGGTACATGAATGGCTTTTCAAATATTGTAGATGAGTTAGACTCTGATGAGTTTTCTGTGCATGAGATGGATGCCATTGTAGAAGACTTAGGTAATGATGGCCATAAAATAATGTTTTATCATTTTCTAAAACCTGGTGGTGATTTAGATAGTTGCCTACAACCTTTAGCCAGTGACCACGATGTTCTTTTTTTTGTCAAAAATATGTTGAAGAAGGTCACAAATTCATTAAAATATATATTGAGCATGAAAGAACAAATCCTGACCTTTATTTTACTTCAGCACTGAAAAACAAAGGGGTTTTGATAGAAGAGTTAGATGAACCAAGTTTGTCCAAAGCAGGTATTACACCAGTTGTTAGGAAATGCATTAGAGATGAGAATGCAGGCAATGTAGGTACACAAAGTAGTGTCAATGTAGGTCAAAGTAGTGGTGTCACTAAAGATGTAGGTCAAGGTAGTGGTGTCACTAAAGATGTAGGTACACAAAGCATTGCTGCTAAGGTTGTACCTAGTCAGGGAGATAGTCAGTTTGTGAATGATTTTTATTCTTCTTATGACCCTTATGAAGCTTCACAAGACCTAAACTTTGATCCTTTTACTGATTTAGATGATATATTAAAACATGGACCTGAAAATGTTGATTTAGATCTAAATACTATGGAAAATGTTACTTTAGATGTTGATAATATGGATGATGGGGATAATGGGGACAATGAGGATAATGGGGATCATAGTGATGTAGGGAATGAAACCAGTGTTTCTAGTGAGGATAGTGAAGGGAATCAGGACTCAGATTCTAGTGATGATGATAGCCAAGATAGTGATTACATTATGGATGAAGAAAACTATGTTTCAAAGGTTGATGTTGACAAGGAAGACTTCCGTTGCAACATTGATGAAATTGTTAAGTTCATGGGATGTAGGAATAGAGATGAAATATCTGATAATGAAGAAGCACAGGAGGATATAGAAGTTATGGATAATGATTATTTTGAGAGTGCTTCAGATGAGGAAAATGAACTTGATAGGTTGAGAAAAAGGAAATTGAAACAGATTAGGAAACAGGCACATGCTTCTACCCAGGTGTACAAGACATACTTTTATGTGGGACAGAACTTTGAAAACAGGGAACAAGTAAAAGACCTAGTTAAGGAGCATTCAATTGAAACAAGGTGGGAACTTAGGATGGAAAAAAATGATAAGAAAAGAGTGAGGGTTGTGTGCAAGGGTATTATACCAACTTTACCCACATGTGAAGCTAGGTCTAGTAATGGGCTTGATAATGGGCCTGATAATGGGTCTGAGTCAGTTAATGCATGTGGGTCAAAAGTTAAGTGGACCAAGGGAAAGGTTTGTGAGGCTGCTGGGGTTCAATATACTAGTCCATCAAAAAAGACAAAATAGAGAATAATAAATGGTGGAAAACCTAAAAGTAGGAAAGAGGGTAATGACAATAAATGTCCCTGGGTGTTGCTAGTATCCAAAATTAAAAACAGTGATACATTGAAGGTCAAAACTCATAGATCTATTCATAAGTGCTTACAATCCAGAAGTAATTTGTATGCCACATCAAAATGGTTTGCTAAAGAACTTGTTGAACAACTCCAATCAAACCCTAAAATACCTATCGAGTGCAAGAGCAATTACAAAAGAAGCATGAGTTAGTCGTTTTGAACAAAAAGCATTGAGCAAAGTCGAGAATGAAAAGAAAGTTAGAGGTGATTATACTCATCAATATAAGATGCTCAGAAGTTATGCATTAGAGTTGATGGAAGCCAATCCAAACACAACTGTGAAGAATCGTTCAAAGGCATCATACATGTCCAACAAGGGTTTTTTAAAGAATATATTTGTGCTTAGGGCCTTTAAAAGAAGGATTCAAGGCTGGATTGAGAGAAATAATTGGACTAGATGGGACATTCATGAAGGGTCCATTCCCTGGTCAATTACTTACTGTTGTAAGTGTTAACTCAAATAATGGGATCTACCCTTTGGCATATGGGATTGTGGAGACTGAAAACACAGATTCTTGGACATGGTTTCTTACACAATTGGGAGATGAATTGGACCTTTATAGAAATTCTTGGACATGATTGTCTTTTCACATTTAATGCTTTTTATGTGATGTAAATTATCTGTTTGTAACATATGTCTGATTATTTGTGGTAGGGTCTTATTCCTGCACTTGCAAAGTTGTTTCCTTGTGTTGAGCACAGATTTTGTGTCAAGCACATTCATGAAAATATGAAGCTGCAATGGAGTGGTGCACTTACAAAGACTGTTATGGAAATGTGCCACGGCAACAACATTGCCGAGTTTCAGCTTGCACTTGATGAGTTCAAAGCATTTAGCAAGCCTGCTTATGAGTGGTTATTGAATATTCCACCTCAGCACTGGGCAAGAAGCCATTTCTCAGGTATAGCCTCAGCACTGCACTAACTTATTTAGTTCAAGTCTGCATTTAGGTGATTCTTTGCACTAACTTCAAGTCTGCAAATAGGAAAATGGTATGCATTTAGGTAATTGTTTGCATTTAGGTGATTGTTTGCACTAACTTGAAAGAATTTGCACTAACTTCAAGTCTGCAAATAGGTTCAAGTATGCATTTAGGTTTACAGTCTTTAACTTAAATTTGAATTTTTAATAGGGAGAGCTAAGACAGATGTACTGGTGAACAATATGTGTGAAGTTTTTAATGGAAAGCTTGTTGGTGGTAGAGATAAGGCAATCATTTCAACATTGGAGTTTGCAAGGTCATATCTAATGAAAAGAATAGTTAATGTGAATAAAATAATTGAAAGATGTGATGTTCCACTCACCCTACTGCTACAAAGATTTTGAAGTTGAACTGTGATGAAGCAAATAAGTATAGAGTTACTTAGGGAGGAGGTATTTATTATGAGATAAGTGGTCCATGGAATGATCAGTGTGTGGTGAATGTGGAGCAGAGGACATGTACCTGTAGAAAGTGGGAGTTAACTGGGATACCTTGTAAACATGTCATAGCAACAAACTGAATATGGCACTTAACAATCAATCAGTAGGATTACCAGAGGAATGGGTACATCCATGTTATAGGTATGTAATAACTTCTTTTGATTGTACAATTACTTCATTTACATTACCTGAATTCAGTAGGATTATTAATGCATTTCCATGTTATAGGCCGGATACATGGAAGAAGGTTTACTCATACATGATCAAACCAATCAGAGGTCCAGTTCATTGGCCTAAGTGTAATGTACCAACAACTCTGCTACCACCAAAACATCAACCACAGGTTGGAAGACCATGAAAGGAAAGGAGGAAGTCTAGGGCAGAGGTTGATGTAGTGCATATGTCCAAGGATGGCAAGCTGACAAGGAAACTCAAGACTGTGTGTTAGGTTCCCATATATGTAACACAAGCATCAATATGTAGAAATAGAGAAGAGGAGAGGCGGATGAACAATAAACCAAACACACACATACGAATATATAAGATGGTTACGTGTAGAGTGAGAATGAAAGAGTAAATTGAACAACCAACCCTCAAGTGAGGGTATTACAAGACTATTTATAGGAGAGGGAGCTAGGGCAACACTCCTAGTCCCTTCCTTTCCTTATTGGACTAGGCCTAGGCTTATGGGCCTTCTACATAAGCCTAAGGCTAATTACTAACATAAAGGCCATATTAAGCTAACTATTACATTTGAGTCACTAACACTTGAATTAGGTTTAGGAGTGATTCCAACAATCTCCCCCTAAGTGTTGGTGATGAATGAATGCTGACGGTGAAGGTGCTGATGTAATAGTAGCTTTGACGTCTTCTGGCATTCTTCTTTCTTGTGAGAAGAATTGCCTTGATTTGAACAATCTCCCCAGTGTAGAGAAATTGTTTTCTTTAAACAGTTCTTCTTTGACGTCATATTTATCTTTGTTCTTTGATCATTGTTCTTTGTGATGGTAGTGATAGTATGTTGTTGTTGTTTGCATCAAGTCTGCCTCAGGTCTGCTTCACTGCTCCAGTGTCTCCATGTCATTCTTCAACATGCTCACACACTATTTGACGTTGGAATACAGTATTGATGAAGTTCTTTAAGTCTTTAAACTTTGTAGATTCTATGATTTGGCGTAGAATCATTCGACTTTGTGTTGCCTTTTGAGAGAACTTCCATTAGTGTTGTTTTTGGTATGAGCATGTGAAGAATCGCACGATCGGTCGCTCGAGCTTCCATAAGAAGTAAACATAAGAAAGGTTAGTAATAAGTAGATTCCGGCACTTACAAGTTTGAACCGAGTGTTAACACATAGTGTGAAAACACAACTCTAATTCTCACAAAGGCCGTTCTCGAACCGAGTCCCACAAGTGAGATAACACGATGTACCGAAGTACATCTACGATTCAGATGAGTCGCTGAGGTACACCGAATCATCACCCCACAACTGTAGACCGTTTGAGACACACTAAGCGTAATCCACGGGGAGTTACCGAAGTGACCTGCTGTCAGGGGTGTTTGATGTTGACCCTGGCAGGAGTTTCCATTCAATCACCGAGGATCACAATTGTGAACCTCTCATAAATGTTCTCGACAGATTGCTAAGATATGTGTAGGACTCGATAACGCATACCTGTTTTTTCTTATTGTTGAACAACAAGTGATGAAATGTCAAGTGTACCTAAGAGATCTTTTGATGAATCTCGTGGCTCTAGACTCAATAGTGCGTTTTGGTTTTCCTTAGCGGAGACTAGGGAGAGGGTCTCCTTCTTCAATACCAGCAATCTCTAAGAGAAAGCTGATAGTTTACGTAGGGTTACCTGTGAGAATGAAACAAGCTTCTGTTGAGAGAAACTTGAGTGGCTAAGAAGGTTTAGTGCATGCGTCACTGGGTCCATGACGACTTTTAATCTTCAATACCGGTGTCATCTAGTGACAACCAGTAGCATATGAATTGAACCCGGTGTATGCCCTAAGTTGAATCATTTGGAGGGCTATTTCTTTTCACCCTTTTTCTTTGCATTTCTTTTTAATTCTTCAACTCCTTCTTTCTCTGTTTCTCATTTTCTCCTTTTTATAATCATACCTAAGGACTTCTAAATTCTAACTGTTGGTAGTGTCCTTGGGTAGATCCCTCCGGCTCTGGCGGATCATAGGACGGTTATTCCTAACCTTAATCACCTTATAACTCCATTGCCATAAAACAATTTTCATGAAAATCTCTCGAAGTGTTTGTGAATGAAAACATGTTTGAACACTTCAAGAGTTTTAGATTTTCAGAAATACTCCCCTCCACATGTGCTTAAGAGTTTTAACGAAATCACAGCTGTGAGAGAAGAGCGCACTTTTGAATTGATCGACTCAAGATAGACAATTCCTTACGAGACACGATTACGTTGCATAGTTAAAGAGATACATTGTCAGCTTTTAGGTGACAACTAGCTCTAATAACTACCTTGAAGATGTGGACAACCCCGAGAGGTTGTCAAGCCCGTCAAAGTTCATGTCTATCAAGAGCTTCTCGAATAGGTACAATTTACTTGGATAAGTCTTGGAAGACAAATCTTTTCAATGTATGACTGTTCAGTTCCCGTCAATTCATGGGTTGAAGTCTTTTCACATGAGGATTCAATAGCAAAACACAACATATTTCTTATCACATAATTTTTCTCCCCCTCAAAAATGGCATATAAGTTTTATTTTTGAAGAAATGTTGAGAATAAATATGACCATTTTGAGTTTTGTGAGAAGATTACACAAAGAACAGTTTGTGAACAAAGTTTTTAAGTCAAATACTCCCCCTCAACAAGTGATATAAACGGTTGAGGTTTTGAAAATCATAAGGGGAAGTACTTGTTCTTTTGAGCAAAACTTTGAAAAATAAAAGTTTTGATAAGTTTTACTCAAAAGTAAGAAGCTTTCGCTCCTTTTATAAGGATTGTGGCACTGAAGCGTACCACAGGGTCCTTTATTTACAAGTGCGGGCTGTACACTGTTATGTGTGCACAAGCCATTGTCATAAATAAGTCACACATCCAAATTATATGAAATAGAAGTAGTTCAAGGGGTACCAGGAAGTCCATCAATGTTTCCAGGAATGCGAACAGGGCATTGATAGCCGGCGAGAGCAATCCAGGGACAACCACCTACAAAGCTCTCCAGGTGTTACGACCGATCCCTTCGATACAACCTTTCATCAATCCTGGTAATGATCCTCTTCACATCTCGTCTTTCCTTAGAATTCCATCGCTTTTGTGACCCAATTCCTTCATGTATATCCTTCAACCTATAAGCCGATCCGTCCCTAACCTTCTTCAATGTGTGATCCCCAAACTTGTGAAGATCTCTACACGCCATCAAGCAGTTGCGTTGTAGTTAACTAAGGTAAACCACTCCAATGGTTGGTGATGAGAGTGTATTGTGGAAGCCGGTTGATGTCGGGAAGTTCTAGCGAGGTCGGGTGAAGTTGACTCGGGTCCGATACGACTCAACGGCAAGTTGAAGATCTTCCACACGTTCTTTGATGACTATGCTTCTGATGAAGATAAGCAAGGACTTGATGTATTCACGCTGTACTTCAGTCAAAAATTGTCTCATAGCCCTTACTTTGGCAAGATACAGATCTTCAATGTCGTTGAGAGACAAATTCTCAAAGTCCGCTTCACTGAATGCATAATCCCTTTCGTCTTGTCTTTTGACCACGATATTCTTGAGAAAAGTGTAGTCCCATTTAGATGAAAGATCAACATGTTTAATAGCAACGATTCCTTTAGTACTGAACACTTCATGTTGAGACTTCGAACCTGGCGCTTCGTAGTAGATTCGTCGGCTTCGGCCAATGGTGAATCCCATGCAGTGCATCACGGTCATACACTTCCACATTGTTGGAGAACATGTGGTTATCCTTTTCCTCGATAGCTATGCAGCTAGAGTAAATGGCTGCTGGGAACGGAAGTGTCAGTGATGTAGCGTATTTCCTTGAACCGTCGCCACCGTGTAGAAGGAATTCCAAATCTTTGTTGAAGTATCAGAATGGAATCTTAGGTGATCGGTTGGCCAATTGTTGGTAGAGGTTTAGACCGGTCGATTGTAATATGAAGGATTGTCCCGTTTGGTGAAGTCGATGTTTGCTTCGGGGTTGAGCCAATCCATGTTGTTAGACATAGCTCGTGCTATATTATCAAGGTGATACTTAAATTCAATAGCACTTTCCGGTGTCTTTGAGCGATTGAAATGCTTCATTCTTGATTCGCTTCAACTCGGATTTCGTCATCTTTTCACACGGAATTTTTCTTGCAATAGCTTTGCATGCTCCAATGTACTACATTCAGTAACATCTTGACTGCACCTGGGTAGGGAGTGGAATCAACAATATTTCGAGAACCGGTCAAATTGATATCATCCTCGTCTAGCCATGATAGGGCGTCACCATAGGTGCCTTTTTCTTTGGCCTAGTTGAGGATTCGGTTTCTTGGCGTGTCGGGAGAGATGGGTTGTTGTTGGGGCTCATGGACTTCCTCATCGTCACCACCCGTATACTCAAAATGATCACCGGTTTTCGACTCGGGGTGGTAACTCGAGAACTGAGGTTTTTCGTAGAAGCGAGGAGGAGATCTTTGTTGATTTGGAGTCCATTGGGGTGGAGGTTGCATTGAGGATGATTCACGGACTTCTTCGCGTTTGGGCTCGTTATCCCGATCCTTATCTTTATCTTCATCGTCTCTTGGACGCGTTTAGGCCTTCGGCTTCTTCTCTCAGTATCTTTGACTTGAGTTGGTATTCAGCAATGCTTCAAACAATTTACCTTCGTAGGAGGCAAATGTTGCAGAGCGTTTCGACATTTGAGCTACCATCCGGTTCACCAATTCGCATCTGAAGATTATGGGATCAACTGGATTGATGTTTACATGCATTGGAGTTGATTTCATAGTTTGCTTGGCCAAATGCAATAGATTCGGATAAAGTTGTCTGGTGTACATCTCCTTTGTCTGTTTAGGAACGACGTCAAGAAGGAACTTGTGAGTGTATCCCTTGATCATCTCGTCCATTTTCCCTTAAAGATCATCTTTCATGAGCTTCTTGACATACTCCCTTTCAACTTGCATCTTGTCTTTCTCATCATGAAGATCAGTATCACCTTTCGCCAAGAAAATCTAACTTCTTCTTTGTAATATCTTTCTCTCGACTGCTTGGCGGCTTTAACGATTCTGGTCTTTTCTTGAGAGATCCAAACTTGTTGGCTTCTTCACAGATTTGGATGTGGATTTTGTTGTTCTTTTAAATGGTGGTGGTGAAGAGTGAGGCGGATCGGATGATGATGAAGCTGTGAGGAGACCCGGGTCCTTAGATGGTTTAGACGTTTTCTCCTTAGAACGTGTGGGATTGTCAAGAACATCATCTTTTCCAGACTTAACTGCGTCATCAGTCTTAGTATCATCACCAGATGCTTTCTCAGTCTTTTCTGTGTCTGGTTCTTCAATGTCAAACATAATAGAATCCTCCAATTGTTGTTGTTGTTGCTCATGAGTGGTGGCACCAGATCCCTTATCGGGTTGATTAACCACATCGGGACTGGTGTAGGTTGAACTCCACCACTCGATCCTCCGGGGCCACCCATTTGATCCTTGGCAAATTCTTTTGCAACGTGTTGGAGTCTAATGAATTTGAACTTCTTTCGTACTCGGTGTCCGAGGCTCTTCATCTGATACTTCTTCTTCTGCTCAATTCTGGAGTCTTTCCTTTTCCTTTATCTGGCGGTGGGTGGGAGGTTTAGCGTTGTTGGAGTGATATCGGTTGGTTTCGAGTAGGTAACCTCTTCGTCGATTGAGTATCTTCGAACTTTCATCCTTCGGATGTTGTGGTGATTTAGGTTTGGGGATTGGAATAGCTTCCTTGGAGGAACTTTCCTTTTGTGACTGGTGACCTCTTAGGAAACTTTCTCGACCTTCGAATTGTGACACTCCCGCACTTCGTGTCGGGTTTTCCTTCTAGGTGTACCGCCAGATTTGTCATCAAGGAAACCAACTTTGTTCTCTTCCACAGCAACCAAATACCTTTTATAAGAGTAAAGTTGTTTGAGTTCATACGAGAAAGGTGATCGGCAACACAACACCTTGTTTCTTAGTTTTGACTCCTTAAATCGGCGGTTAGAGTGGATTCAGTCAACATGTCATTAATCTCTGGGTCATTGATTCTCTTGGGGATATCAGGGTTATATCCAAGTGCTCTCTGGTTCAACAGTTTTGTATATCTGATATAAGGAATCTTTGAGCCAAGCTTTTTGTTGGATCGATATACTTTAATCAAACTAACTTAACTAGCTTGTTAAGGTTTAATAACCTCGGATAAATCCTAAGTTATTAACAAAGAAACACTGAGCAATCTTTATCAAGTATGCGGAATTTACTTAACAAAGCTAAGAAGAATAACCTTTTATTATAAACTCTAAATCTGCTTATTATGCAGATATTCTAATACAACTCTAAGATAATCGAACTTCTCTCTAAAACACTAATCAACTTGTGAATTCGTAAACTCTAAAACTCATAGACTTCGTACATCTAATGCCAATCTAGGAGTCCTTTTATAGGCTCAAGGATATCCTAGTCGGGTTACAATTTGTAACCTATGCGACAAGTAATCTAAACATAGAATACAATACTTTCCATAAACGAATAACAGTTCTTTTGTTCTTGCAGTACTTTGACTTTTAGGTGCGGTACTTTGACTTTGTCTTTAGCAGTACTTTGACTTTTGACTTTTTCCAAGTACTTTGCAGCTTACAAGTACTTTCATATCTTGATACTTTCATGTCTTGACACTTTCATATCCCAACAATCCTCCCCTAACTTGAATTCTACTTGCTTGACTTCAAGTTCCTTTGTGAATGTATCTTTAACAGCTTCATCTTTAAGGACAGATTGGTTCTTAGTCTTTACATTATATCTCTGTAGTGTCTGTCCTTGTCAAAGTATCTCTTAGAATTGTTCTTTCTCAAAGACAACATTCAGCAAGCTCCATCTTTTCACAACAGCAACATATGACAATTTGAACATTAATTCAGTTTAAGTTGCATACTATTCTCATCACTTCCGTGTGTGTTAACTCTGTGAGAGGTGAATCATTGAAAATTTAATGGATTTAGATCTCTTTACCAAAGCCATTATCTTTGGAGTAGCCAAATGTTTTGGTGTTTAAGACCATGGTACATTGATAACCATATGATTTTTAGCAAATCATCAGCTATCAACAGATTTGAGTTGTCTTTACCAAAAGTCGTACCCTTCTGGACTAGTTAGTTCTTCTATCTAATGGTGAACTAATTACCATATAATGGTTTTCCACGGCCTTTACCACAAGCCATTTTCTTGTGGGCTAGCCAACTCTTCACATTAACCGATATGGTGAGTTGATTACCATACAACTTATTAGCAAGTTGTCAACTAAAAACGGATTTGAAATATCTTTACAGAGCCGTTTGCTCATGGATTAGCCAATCCTTTTGTAACCATGGTGGATTGATTACCTATTTGATGTTTCCATCTCAAAATCCGTTTAATTCATTTATCCTTTGTCTCAAAATATTTGGTTATCAAACAAAAAATTTCATTCTAAACTCACTTAACTGGTTAAAAAACTGCAAGCAGTACTTTGATGAAAGTCTTGTTTGATCAGCATACTTTGAATAAAGAATTGATTTATCAAAAATAAGTTATTCAATAAAACTCATACCAGTTTACTCATCTTCTTCAGCAATAGTGGTCCAGTTGATAAATAGATTGATAACCATGCAAGGAGTTTCATTATCCTCTTCTGCTTCCAATCCATGCTCTAGCATTCTTCTCATGAGCTCAACCGTGAGAGGATATCTTCTGTTTACAAACATGTGTATCATTTTACCATTCTCCAGCTCTAAAACATGAACTCCAGACTCTTCAAAGAATCTCCAACAAACAATTTCCCAGTTTTCTTGATTTTTCCAAATATCATCAGTGCTTTCCTCTTCTGTTTCCCACATGGTTATGAGATCTCCAAGCAAAACTAGACCAATTCCTTCTGATGGAATATCTCCAAAATAAGCTTTCACCACATTATATAGATAGAATAGATCCACTCTATCTATAATATGTAACAAATCCCATAGCCTATTGAAAACTTTGAAGCTTTCATCTTCCTTATGAAAAACCATATAGCTCCTTCTTTGGATTTCACAACATCAAAAGCACTAATCTGAGATCTGTTCATCTTCATGTCAGCATCTTCTTTTGAATAATCAAAATCTACCACTCTGAGATAATTTCTTAATGCATCTTTATACTCAGATCTTAATTCAACTCTTTCTTTCTTTGAGAACTGTCTATCTGTATCTTCAGTTTTTCTTTTTCTTTTTAAGCTCTTCTTCCTTTCATCTTCAGTCCAAGAAGCTTCTTCTCTAAAATCTTTGATATCTGCAACACTATTCTTATAAGCCTCTGTTCTGACATCATAGAGTCTTTTCATGTCAACATAGTTCAGCTTCTGCAATCCTTTATACCCTCGACCTTTCAAATATGCCATCATAGCATTCCTGTCCTTAGCTAAATTAGGTCTTCTAGGCATATATCTAACAGGAGTAGGTGATTTTAATGGTTCATCGACTTGACATCTAATTGCTCTTGCAACTTTTTAGCCGCTTCTCTACTTTGAGCTTCTTCACTTCTTGACGCTCTATCTTTAGCATTTAACTCTTCTTGAAGTTTACTAGCAGCAGCTTCATTCCTAGCAACTTCAATTTCTCTAATCTCTGCCAAAGTAAGTTTCTTCTTCTTTACTTCTACTAAAACACCTTTCCCTTTATCCTTAGGATCAATTGCAGGTTGAGAAGTTCTTTGTTGTTCATCTTTTGCACTTCTCTAATAGTAACACCACCTCTAGGTTGTGATAAATCTTCTAAAATTGTAGCAATGAACTCATCATCACTTGCAGAATGAATTGGTTTGAGTATAGCTTCCTCCTCTTCTTGTATAACAGTTTTAGAAGGACCAGCTTCCTCTTCAAAATTCAAAACTCTTGGAGTTATTACCTCTTGTCTAAAAATACTTTGCTGTTGAAGAGAAGTACTTTGTTGTTCAGTACCTTGAACTTGTTCCTATTGTTCATCAGTACCTTGAATGATCTTTTCTTGTTCATCAGTACTTTCAGGTTCTTTCTCCTTCTCAACATCTTCTTTCAAATTATCTTCTTCTAAATTCCTCCCCAAGTTGACAGAAGATTGTTGATGAACCTTGTTGCGTTTTTTTTCCTAGACTGCTTTTGCGCCTTTTTCTTGGATTTAACCCAGATATGAAATTGTTGAACTAATGGCCACACAAAAGTCTTTAGCCTTCTAAACTCCAGTTTTAATTTCTTTATCTGTTTGGCTTGAACCTCAGTAGTCTTTTTCAACTTAACCAACTCCCTTGTCAAAACATAATTATCCAATGTGATTTCATCAGGAGGTATGGTATGTGAATCCTCTCCTTGAATAGGTGAACGATCCTCTGAATGAGAAGCGAGGAGAGACCCTTGTGGAGATGGAGAAGGTGAAACGCAACATCTTCTTGAAGTTCAAGATTACTAGAGAAGCAGTACCTTGTATAGATGCAGACCTTCTTTGATGTAGCCTGAGAAGCAGTACTTGCGGATCACGGTACCTTCAGTAGTATCATCAAGATCGGCTCTAACGGCTGAACAACATCCATCATGGAAGTAGTTAAAGGAGTATCTGGACCCTTGAATAAAACACTCCTTTTTGCCATAAAAGTAAAAATCTTTGATTGTGGAACAATAACAGGAAATAAAGCGGTAGGTTTTGCACATCGAAAGTTGTTTGTTTAAGAAAACCTGTATAAACCTTGGGTACATTAGCCAAGTAGATCCATGTGAGATATGTGAGAGCATTCCATCCAATATGAGCCTTGAGAAGTTAAAAACTCTATCTGTAGCTAACCCAACCATAGCGGATGCTATATTTGACCCAAACTGCTCCCAAGAGGTACTCTTAGCACTTATGCAATGGAGCAACACATGAACCAAAAACTTCCAATGCGAACAAAATAATTGTTTTCTAAACGTCTGTTCATTCAAAGATCCTTCATAACCAATATGTCGAAAAGTATCCCATATCAACTGCTTATCAAACCTTAGAGCCCCATCTGCATCATTGAACAATAAATCATCTCGGATGGAGGCTTGATAATCTTAATAGTTCTTCCAAAGCTGTTGATCTAATATAATATTCGTCATTCTCCATGTCATCTCTAGCATTAGCCCAAAATTCTTGAATCCAGAGCTCAATTATATCCGGCTCCACTAAAAGAGCATAACGATAGGCGAACCAAGTAAGATAATCAATTATATCATGAAAGAGTATATTAGCGTCGGTCTTATCCAAATTAGCGACCATATTATGCTTTGAAGCAAGGGACGATTAGCCATTGTTGATTATGTAAGCACAAAAGAATTGAAATCGAATAATATGAATATGATGAGAGAAAGATTGAAAAGATTCTAATGTATCAATATGAGAGGGAAAATCGGAAAGTGGGTATTTATAGGTGAGATTTGAAAAATCATAACCTAAAATAACATTGTTACCGTTAGCATTAATTACCCCTCAAGATAACCGTTGGAGCAGTACTTTAATAAGACAAACAGTACTTCCACGTAAGCGGTACTTTCCCAGCGTACTTTCCAAGCAATACTTTCACGAAAAACAATACTTTTCCAATTTCTCCAGTATCAACTAAGTATACAAAACTAACCTCCCCTCAAGCATTACACAGGACTATACAAATACTAAATAGTCCTCCCCTTAAATGTAGCCCAGTAGTTAATCATGCCAATGCTCACCACCAAGTGAGTGAATCTAGAAACATCAAAACCTTTGGTAATTAAGTCAGCTACATTATCATCTGTGTGAACCTTAACCACATTAACAAGCCTGTGCTCATAGCAATCTCTGATAAAGTGATGCCTAATCTGTATGTGCTTGGTCTTGGAATGATAAACTGGATTCTTCACAATACAAATAGTACTCTCATTATCAATGTTGATAGGAGTATTCTTGAAATTGAATCCATAGTCCAAGAGTTGATTTTGCATCCACAAAACTTGACCACAACAACTTGCGGCAGCTACATATTAAACTTCAGTAGAGGATGTTGCTGCAATTGTTTGTTTCTTGCATTGCCCGGAGACTAATCTTCTTCCAAGATATTGGCATCCTCCAGTGGTTGATCTTCTATCATAGTTATCACCTGCATAATCACTATCCGAAAAAGCTTCTAAGTGAAAAGGTGACTCTTTTGGATACCACAACCCCAACTTTGATTGTTGCTTCAAATAATGAAGATTCTCTTTCTTGCATTCATGTGAGAGATCTTTGGTGAGACTTGATATCTAGCACATAGACAAACTGCAAACATGATATCAAGCCTTGATGCAGTGAGATACATAAGAGAGCCAATCATGGATCTATAAAGCTTGACTTCAACAGGTTGTCCATCTTCATCTTTTCCCAATGAATTGATAGATTTAATGGGTGTAGTAACGACCTTCATATCATTAAAATTGAATTTCTTAAGTATGCTGTAACATACTTGTCTTGACTGATAAAAATACCTTCCTTTGACTGCTTAACCTGAAGTCCTAAAAGAAAGTCAACTCTCCCATTGAACTCATTTGAAATTCCTTCTGCATCAATTGCTCAAACTCCTTAACCATGGACTATTTGGTAGCCCCAAAGATGATATCATCAACATAAACTTGAACTAACATGATATCTTTCTTGTTTCTCTTGATAAACAAAGTCTTGTCAATAGCTCCCCTTCTATATCCATGTTGCAATAAGAATGTGGAGAGTCTCTCATACCAAGCTCTAGGTGCTTGATGAAGGCCATAAAGAGCCTTAACCACCTTGTAGACTTTGTTTGGGTGTTTAGGATCTTCAAAACCAGGAGGTTGTTTGACATAAACTTCCTCTGTAATCTTGCCATATAAAAAGGCACTCTTGACATCCATCTGGTAAACTTGAAATCCCATATAAGAAGCAAAAGCAAGAAATATTCTAATAGCTTCTATTCTTGCTACAGGAGCAAACACTTCATCATAATCTACTCCTTCTTCTTGTCTATATCCTTGTGCTACTAACCTTGCCTTATTCTTGATAACATTACCTCTTTCATCTCTTTTAACCCTAAAAACGCTTATGGTTCCAATAACTCTCTTCCCATCTAGAAGATCACATAAAACCCAAACCTCTTGAAGTTTAAATTGAAGAAGTTCTTCCTGCATAGCTTCAACCCGGCTTTCTTTAGTCAAAGCTTGAGCAATATTCTTGGGTTCTTCTTGAGAGATAAAACAAGTAAATAGACAGGTTTGATGGTCCTTATGATTCAGACTGTTTTGTTTATACACAAAGCTAAGTAAAGCATTATGAGGTGTAGAAAAGTCTTAGCCTGTGTCTAGTCATCACTCCGAGTAGAAGGACCAATTATTTGATTAGAAGGATGATCCTTATGAGTTCTTAAGTTTGGATACTGTGGAACTCCATAATTATCCTCTAAATTAGTAACATCAGCACCTTCATTGGAATTTGGGAAAATACCTTCATCTTCAAATTCATCATAAGTATCTTCTAATCCGGCGGTATGATCATCCGGATCGGCTAAAGTATCTTGTCAAGCTGGTGCGTGCGGTACTTTGTTCGAAATCTTGTCAAAGTCTTGTGAGAGTACTCTGCGATCTTGTTCTTCCTATTTGCCTCTTCATAAGTTCTCCTTTGTTCATCAGTGTAAGAATGTGCTAAAACATCTTGAAGAAGCATCCGATTAAGTTCCTCTTGAATAGATTGATCCTCAGCAGATAAAGAAGATTCGGAGCAACAAGATTACTTTCTTTGTGGGGCAACATACTTTGTTTTGGAACTTGATTACTTTGTTTTGGACTAACGGGATCTTCATCGGGAGCGGCATCGGGTCTAATATGAACTCCATGAACAACATATTGTAAATCTTCTCCATTTGCCTGGTTGATTTTCTTCTCTAACAGGTACATAGTTCATAGATGGAGTTAAAACCTCAAGATCAAACATCCAATCAGGACCTTTACCTTTCTCATTGTCTTGATCTTCTAAAAACTCAACATGAAGACAATCTTGAACCTTCTTAGTAACTTTGTTGTATACTCTAAAGCCCTTACTGTTAGTGCAATAACCCAATAGGTATCCTTCTTCTGACTTGGCATCAAACTTCCCCAGATTATCAATAGTGTTTAAAATAGTAAGAGGGCATCCCAAAGGTTTCATAAAACGAATGTTGGGTTTAGTGCCCATCAACAATTCATAGGGTGTCTTCATTTGTGGTTTAGTGACTGAGACTCTGTTAAGTACATAACAAGCGTACTTACGCCTGAGAACCTGAATAGGTAGGTGAGAATCTGCTAACATTGTTCTTGTTTGCTTCAATCAAAGTCCTATTCTTACTTTCTCGCAACACCATTACATTGTGGTGTTCTTGCAATACTAAACTCCCTTTTTATGCCTTTGTTAGCACAAAATTCATCCATCAACTTGTTCTTGAATTCATCTCATTGTCACATCTAATACCTCTAACCTTGAGTCTCAATTGGTTTTCAAGGGCTATAATCGTGTCGAATAGCATCGAAAGTATCATCTTTAAAATCCAAGAAAAATACCCAACTGAATCTACTACAATCATCTGTTACAACTAAGCAGTACTTTTTCTTGTTTAAACTTGCCACAGAAACAGGTCCAAACAAATCCATATATAACAGCTCCAAAGGTTCTCTAATAGTTCTCTCCTCAAGCTTCTTGTAGGAAGCTTTGTGTTGTTTACCCTTCTTGCATGCTAAGCATGATTGATCATTCTTGTAAGTCTTCGAAGGTAAACCTCTAACTAGATTGCCTTTGACCAGTTTGTTGATATTCTTGAAGTTGACATGGCCCAATCTTCTATGCCATTGATGTGCCTCTTCAGATGTTGCTTTAGCCACCAAACATGTGGCTCTTCCATAGGAATGTAGACTCTTCATGTCTAAACTATACACATCATTTGTCCTTGGTACTCTAAGAACTACTAATTCATCATCAACAGGCTTAAAGTCAGAGGAAAGGATAAGACATTATGTGTCAGTGAATAACACAGGATGCTTTTTATCACAGATTTGTGATATTGACAATAGATTGAACTTTAACTCCTTCACATATCTAACATTCTCAAAATCTATAAGCCCTGCTTTGATAGTCCCTTTTTCAGTAATCTTTCCTCCATTGGGATCATTCCCAAATGCAACTCTTCCTCCACTAATCTTCCTAAAATCAGACAGGATCTCTTTGTCTCTGTCATACTTCCAGAGCAACCACTATCCACAATAAGATGATTTTTAAGCTCCTCTTACGGGTTGCCACGCACACAAAGAAAAGAGTTAGAAACTTTTAGGAACCCAAGCCATTCTTGACTTGTGTTCCCCTTGTGGAGTTACAAACTCAAATTCTTTGAGTATGTAATTTCCACTATCTTTCAAATGATGATCCAGAATTATCTTTTGATCTTTAGCATGTGGTTTTTCAAAACTTTCTGGTTTTTCAACACAAATCTCTTTCTCTTGTAGCACAAAACATCGACTCACTTTTTGTTGAAAGTACTGTTTGTCCCTCTGCAGTACTTTCCTTCTTAACCCATTCTGTTTTAACACCTGGTTCTGTGATCTAAATCTCCTATGTGAATTGTAATACCTTCTAGGTTGATAGTGAGATCTCCTAGGATTCCTATACCAAGTAGTGTTAGTAGTACCTTGTTTTGTCGGCGAGCGACTTTGAGAAAGTCTTGGGCAGAGTTAACAGTACTTTGGAAAGTCTTGTGAGATCTTGAAGGTTTTGAAAAAGGTTTTCTCTTGTGTGAGTATCTATGATCTGGTGAGAAATTTCGGTGATTGACCCTATTTGAATTATTCCAAACTGGTTTGTGCTCTCTAGGTTTACGGTTGGCAGTCTGTTCTTTGGAAATTTTCTAAGGTATTTTGAATGATGTTCACAATCCTTAATTAGATGAGTAGGACTAAAACACACAAAACATAGTTTCTGACCCATACTTCCAAAGTGACATCTTCTATGTCTATGCCCAAAATTATTTTGCCTTCTTGGTGAATGATTAAACTTGTTTTGACCAAAATTATCCCAAAAGGTTTAGCAAGATGCTTTTTTGAAAAGGTTTTGAAGAAGGTACGCTTGTGGAGCGATACTTTGATTTGAAGGTACCGCTTGATTTTGAACATCATTTTCAACGAGGTTCTTTGGGTTTTCGGACCTAGATTGAGCAACTAGCTTTTTCTAAACTCTAGCTGTCTACTCCAAAAGCGAGAAACATCGGGCCTAGGGGTTGATGAATGCCGATGGGATGAGGAACAGCATGATAATCATTAGCTTTCTTATATTCAGGAGGTGAATCACTTATGGAACCCTCATTACTAGATGTATCTACATAATTAATGAGTTCTTCATCACTAGTAATTATATCATCAAAATCACCTTCATCCTGATCACTAGATTGGTTTTCTTCTAATTTACTAAAATCCATTCCAAAACCTAATCCAGTTTTAAGGTAGGCTCTATGTTGTTTTTGAACATAAGAAACATGTGACGCAGACTTCACCCCAAGCAGACAAACTTAGCTAACAAATCATCTCTTTCCTTAGTTAATTTCTCAATTTCAACAATTTTACAGTTTAATTTCCATTCACTAAGTTTTAATTGGTAATCCTGTTGTTCATACTTTTTCAGCCCATGCTACTTCATTAGTTTCATGTGCTAAGATTTTGGCTTCCATAGATTCTAAAGGTTATTTGATAACCGCTACCTCGAACCTAGCCTTAACACAATTATCTCTCTCAATCACATAACTGCTAAGTAATTTATGATAAAAATCATAGCAATTTGAGCATACCTCAGAGATAGGAGATTGATTTGGTGACGTAGCCACCAATGCTAGTGAACGGGATCATCTTCACTTTCCTTGCTCCAATCAAATCTTCCAAAGCCATCATCGATTCCAAAGCGGCATGTTCGGGTTCTTGACAAAAGCAGTGCTCCAATCCAATGCTTCTACTGAATCTTCAATTTCTTCTTCCACTGCTACCATACAGTAAGTCACCGGTTCATCATCAAATTCTTCACTCCAGTCAACTTCCGATAACTTCTCTTGAGCAACCAAAGCCTTTGTTTCAGTAATTGAAATTTCCTTAAGCTCAAGTTTTGGCTTTTCAGATGTCATGTTTGCTTGATACTTAGCAAACCTGCACTCCCTTGCAAAGTGACCGGTCTTTTGACAATTGAAGCATTCAATTTTAGATTTGTCAAAAGTTATGCCCTGTTTTGGTTTGAAATCAATGCTTTTGCCTGTCTTCTTCATGTACTTTTTGATCCTTGCATTGATCATAGCAACTTGCCACCTGATATCAATTTCTTCAAGTGCATCTTCTTCAATTTGTGCTAGATCTTCTTCATAAGTGACAGGTAAACTAGCTTGTTGTGCAAAGAAGGAGCACATAACTTCATCTGAGGCCATAGTGGTAGGTGGTGTGGCCTGTTGAACATATGAAGAGGGTGTATAGACAGCAGTACTTTGAGAAACAGTACTTTGAGGAGAAGCGATTACTTTTATGGAAGTCTTGGCCTTCTTTTCGAGATGATAAAAAGCAATCCTGTGAGACTTAGAATTTGTTTGACCACTCATCTCATGCTCATACACCTTTAGTTGATCATAGAGATTATCAAAGTCCATGACATCCAAACCTTGTTGTCCTCTGATCATTGTAGCAATTACATGCCATGAAGATGGCAAACTCCTTAGAAATTTCAAATTAGCATCCTCAACTGAGACTTCTGCCTTGTATAGCTCCAACATGTTGAGAAGATTCTGAAACCTATCATATGCAGCATCAAGACTCTCTCTTTCTCCTATTGTGAAAGTTTCAAAGCTGTTGCTTCAAAGAAATTTACGTGCATCTTTTAGAGGCTTCATTCCCTCCAAATCTGGTCTTGAGAGCAGCCCAGAGCTGCTTAGCATCTTTAGCATCATGAAATTTAAGAAGATGACCATCTGGAATGGCAGATAAGAGAATGTTGAGTGCCTTCTCTTGATTCCATAAGGTTCTTTGGTAATAGTGCCTTAGGTGCCTTGGGTTGTCCGGGGAATATCAATGGGTGCGGTACAACTTAATTCCCATTCACAATTACATTCCATAGAGCATGGTCTGTAATGGCAATGTACTGCCTCATCTTCATGCACCAGAGATCATATTCTCCCTTTTTGATTATTGGAATTCTGAGTGAGGTAATTGAGGGTGGTGGAACAGCTTCAGTCGACATCTTTGACATATTGACAGATCTAGAATTGATTATTAATAGGATTTATCAAAAGGTTTGCATGTGGCTATTTGATATGCATGACTTATTTTTTGTTATCCATTCATTGTTTATTTCTTTATTTTTAAATACTTGCTTGTTTGTTATGTGTAACAAGGGTATTTTTACAAGAAAAATAAACTGACCTAAACAATGGTGAAACATGTATTTTTAAGCATAATAATCATAATCGTTTAATTGATTGATTTTTTGCACAAAATAGTTAGAACGGCTCACCCATTAATGACAAACTGTGTGATGGTTATAAGGAGGGACCGCATTAAATTGTGACGCCTTAAAGATGAGGGGTATGCTTCGCACTGACCTGATTCTCCGCTCGTGTGTGCGTCTTAATGGAGCTACCAAGTATTCCTATATGTGTGCATTAAATCTTAAGGGTGAATTACTTTAATCTCTACTCCCCACTTTTGTGGTAATTATCCGAATAACTTGGGTCTTATTACTCATGCAGTAGTAAGATATAGTAGTTATTAAGGTGATTCTTTAATTGGTTATCCAATACATCGATTAAAGTTTGATGATGAAAAGCTTAAATCATTAAAACAAGTATATAAATGTTCTAATAAAACTATGCTACGAAGATGAATGCATGACATCTTTGTACATATTTGATTTGATATCAAAATTATTACCCTTTAATTTGAGTTATATGCCATCCAACGAAACGGAAACACCTAAGATTACCTTTTATTTGCGTGAGAACGTGACTTAGATCATAATCAAAGGGTAAAATATCCACGTGACGTGAGAACGGGCATGGATGATTTTGCAGTTTCTTAAGTTGGACAACTTAATTGAGTTAGGCGGTGAAAACTAAAAACTCAAGGCATAAGATGGGATAAAACATGTTTACATGGCGATTGATATTGGCTATATGTAAATCCCATAAATCTAGGAATTGCAATTGAAATTGGCAATTGAGCAAAAGCTCTACCATTCTGTATAAGGTTCATCACTAACAGATCAACTGGTGTGATGAGATTATGACAATTTGGATCCTAGTTTTCCAATAATAATTAATTGGTTATATGAATATGAACCTTGGGTATTTAATTGTTTATTGAAAAGGAAAATTATCAAAATACTAATTATGGTTTTTTGAACTTTTCTGTAGATGGCTCATCAACCTGAAAACACTATGAGCTTAATGAGTTACGCTTTCAAAGATATGATTGGAAGAGACAAGGCGGCCCTAATTTCAATGATTGGCATCGTGCACTTAGGATCATCCTTCGTGTTGCCAAAAGACTTGATATTTTGACTACACCTCAGCCTAATGCTCCTCTCGACACGACTCTTGCTCTTGAACAAGAGGCATATCGTGTTGAATATGAGAAGCATAATGATGTGGCGTGTCTAATGCTTTCGGGGATTTTCGCTCAATTGCAAAAACAATTTGAGCACTATCCGCCTATGAGCATGTTAGATGAACTCAAATGAATGTTTGAGAAGCCACCTAATTGTATGAACTAATTGAAAAGGTTCATAGCTGCAAGTAGGAGGTTGGCAAATCTGTCTCCGACCACGTCCTCGAGATGAAACATCACTTGGACCAATTGAGACGGCTTCGGTGGTTACCGAAGGATGTTTGTGTCGGCCTCATCAATCACTCCCTTAATCAGGAACGATTTGGTGATTTTGTCCGAAATTTTAACATGCATTGCACGAGGAAGACAATGAATGAGTTACATGCAATGCTTGTAGACTTCGAGAAGAGATTACCAAAGAAGGCTCCTACACTGCGTACTAGCAATACGAGGTGGTAGGGTGAATAAGCCAAAGCCGCAGCGGATAAGCAAGGGAAAGGAAAAGGAAAGGGAAACAAGTTGTCATCCCACAAGCTCCTAAGAAGAACCCCGCAAAGAAAAGGAGAATCCTAAGAAGGATTTAACTTGCCACCACTTGCAACTCACCAGTCACCGGAAGGCGGAACTGTCCAATATTTCTGAATGAGTGCCTTTAGAATAAAAATAAGATGGTGCCTAGCTCATCAGGTATTTTTATGTTTGAATTATTTTCTTTTCCTCATAAGCAAAATTCCTGGATATATGATACAGGATGTGGTACTCACATCTGTAATACATCGCAGGGACTTAGAGTAGCAAGGAAGCTGACAGTGAGAGAGATACTGTATGCGTTGGAAATGGAAAGCGTGTAGTTGTCGAAGCCATAGGGACTTTTGATTTAGTGTTGCCTTCGGGCTTAATTTTAGAACTAAATAATTGTCATTATGCACCCTCCATTGTTAGGGGTGTTATTTCAGTTTCTTTGTTAAAAGATATTGGTTTTGTGCACACTTTTACCAGTTAAGGAATTTCAGTTTCTTTAAATAATGTTTTTTACTTTAATGCAATTCCTATGCTTGGTGTGTTTGAAATTGATATGGATGGTTGTGTATCCAATAAAAATAATTCGTTGTATAGCATTAGCAATAAGAAGAGCAAGTTGAATTGTGACTCTTCTTATCTTTGGCATTGTCGCCTTACCCATATAGGCAAGAAAAGCATGGAAAAGCTGCAACAGGATGGGCTTTTACAAACGGTCAATGATGAATCATTTGACAAATGCGAGTCTTGCATAGCTGGGAAGATAACAAGGAAACCTTTTTCACCACAAGTGGAAAGGGCTTCTGATCTACTTGGATTGATACACACAGATGTGTGTGGTCCACTTAGACATGTGTCAAAACGTGGTGCTTCCTACTTCTTAACCTTTACGGATGATTTCAGTCATTATGGTTATGTTTATTTACTTAAACATAAACATGAAGTCTTTAAAACATTTAAGGTTTTCAAAAGTGAAGTAGAATTACAACTCGGTAAGAAGATTAAAGCTCTTCAATCCGATAGAGGTGGTGAGTATATAAGTCAAGAGTTCAAAGATTACTGAGCTGAGTGTGGAATTATCCCGGTGCTCACATCTCCTTATACTCCACAACAAAATGGTGTATCTGAAAGGAGAAATCGTACTTTACTTGACATGGTACGATCAATGTTTGAACTTACGACTCTTCCTTTTACTTTTTGGGATTATGCCCTTGAAACTGCTATTCGCATTTTGAATATGGTTCCAACAAAGAAGGTTGTTAAAACTCCATATGAAATATGGACTGGAAAAGCTACTAACTTTTCTTACTTAAAGTTCTTGGATTTGAGGCGTTTGTTAAACGTGACACACCTGATAAGCTCCAAGCCAGATCTGTTAAGTGTATCTTTGTAGGATACCCTAAGGAAATTATGGGTTACTACTTCTACTACCAGTGAGAACAAAGTCATTGTGGCTAGGTATGGAGATTTCCTTGAAAGGAATCTCATATCTCAAGAACTCAGTGGGAGAGTATATGATCTGGAATATGATCAAGAGGATACAACACCTTCTGAAACTACTAGCCAACTTCAAGGAGAGCCTGAAAGCTTAGGCGTTCCTCACGAAGTTGTTCCCATCGTAGGTCTGAAAGGACTATACGTGCACCTGACCGTCTATATCTTAACGTAGAGGTGGAGGAAAATATAGTTGGGGATCTTAATGAACCTAGCTGCCAACTATAAGGCCGCCATGGTGATCCTCGAAAGTATAAATGGCGATTGCTATGAATGGGGAAATGCAATCCATGAAAGATAATGATGTCTGGATTGAAGTTGATCTTCCTCCCAATGCTAAAGTGGTTGGAAGTAAGTGGATCTTCAAGAAGAAAACTGACATGGATGGCAATGTACACACCTACAAGGCTCGTCTGGTGGCTAAAGGTTTTACTCAAACCTATGGCATTGATTACGAGGAGACATTCT
The DNA here is from genome assembly GCA_910596185.1 of Chrysanthemum makinoi. Taxonomy (NCBI): domain Eukaryota; kingdom Viridiplantae; phylum Streptophyta; class Magnoliopsida; order Asterales; family Asteraceae; genus Chrysanthemum; species Chrysanthemum makinoi. The sequence continues at coordinate 308,477,303 of OU343217.1, forward strand.
CTCCTGTAGCAGACATAAGAGCTATTAGGATTCTCATAGCTATAGCTACACATTATGACTATGAGATTTGGCAAATGGATGTCAAAACCGCTTTTCTGAATGGTCGTCTAGATGAAGACATCTATATGGCACAGCCGAAGGGGTTTGTGAATCCATTATTTCCTAACCGTGTATGCAAGCTTAAAAGGTCCATTTATGGACTGAAGCAAGCATCAAGGCAATGGAATAAGAGATTTGATGGAGAAATCAAAAGTTTTGGATTTACTCAGAATCTTGATGAGCCGTGTGTATATCACAAAGCTAGTGGGAGTCATGTTACTTTCCTTGTTCTGTATGTCGATGACATATTAATCATAGGAAATCATATACCAAGTCTGAATGAGGTGAAAGCCTATCTTGGTAAATGTTTCTCGATGAAGGACTTAGGGGAAGCAGCATATATCCTTGGAATCAAGATCTACAAGGATAGATCAAGGCGGCTAATTGGTTTAAGCCAAAGTGCTTACATTGACAAAATATTGAAGAGATTCAATATGCAAAATTCCAAGAAGGGATTTTTGCCAATGCAAGTAAATCATGGTTTGAGCAGCCAAGGTTGTGCTTCAACCCCTGCAGAGGTGGCGTGTATAAAGAAAGTTCCTTATGCTTCGGCTGTAGGATCTATCATGTATGCGGTACGATGCACAAGGCCTGATATAGCGTTTGCTCAATACTTGACCAGTTGGTATCAATGAATCCGGGTGAAATTCACTAGAGGCTGTTAAACATATTCTCAAGTACCTTAGGGCTACAAGAGATATGTTCATAGTGTATGGGAAATCCGAAGCGGAACTGCATTACATGTTAGTGTGATGCATCCGGAAGTGTGACAAAGATGATACGAAGTCTCGGGCGGGTTACATATTTGTCATCAATGGAGGTCTGTGGATTGGAAGAGTAAGAAACGGAACAACACTTGCGATGTCTATTACGAAAGTGAGTACATAGCGGCGTCTGAGGCTGCCATGGAAGCTGTTTGGATAAGGAAGTTTGTTTCGGGCTTGGTGTTATGCCGTCGATTGAAAATCCTATTAAAGTATATTGTGACAATTCTGCCGCAATTACTTTTGCCCATGAACACGAGTCATAAAGGGCACCGGACACTATCCTAGACAATATCACTATGTTCGAGAGCAAGTCGAGATAGGTAAAATTGAGTTGCTCAAAGTTCACACGCATGATAACCTAGCGTGATCCTTTAACGAAGGCCTTACCTGGTGAAAAACTTAATCATTTGTTTGATAAGTTTGGACTTCGTTTAGCTAGTAGTTTCATGCCCATCTGTGACTAAGTATTTTAGATAAGAGGATATTGTAAACATTGTTATTGAAATGAAATAAAGTATTTTGTTATGTTTATTATTCATTTATTACGATGTTATCCTATATTTGCATGTTTAAATCCTTGAATAACTTAAGTTATTCTAAATAGTCCGTTATCAATCAATAACATGGGAATGATATTGAATTAAGACAAATATGAGTATTAGTTAAAATATACTTGAAAGTATATTGATGCGTAGCATGACTAATTTCAGATGATATTCAATGAATTGAGTATAGGACTTATCCCACCTACATGATGATACTTTATGGATCTTAGTCATTAAGTATATCATGAATATTTATCCTCTGACTTGAGATACCAGAGATATGTCATGGATGTAGTGCATTTTTGTGAATCAATCTAACGCTATACATGTGTAGTTATAAGGGTTGTTTTTGAAGTGTTAAATCGTGAATCCTGCTTGTAGTCAAAATAGGATTTGTTTCCTTCAAATTTATTTTGAAGTATAATCTTCTGCCCCTCGTAGGGCAATAAGATGTTTGCATGCCCATGCCCAAGGTCTTCTGGAATATGTTCAGAAGAATTGGTAATCTTGATCAATCACATAAAGCGAGAAACCGAATAGTTAATTAAGAAATGAGTGAGATCCATATTCTTATTAACATGGTATTAGAAACAAAGGATGAATATGATGATGAATCATCGAAACTTGGTTTTCTCCGAGAAAACCATACACGAAGTTGTACTGGGGGCATTGGCGTGTTGCTAGACGCTAACCAATGTCATTTCACGATTTGTAAACATATCCAAGTGGGAGCTGTTGGAAATGTATATATTTACAAATACGTAAATGTCCGGATTCGAACTCGTGACCACGGGATTGCACACATTAGCGAATGAGAATTAAAGTTAAATAATTAATGTTAATGTTTACGATTAATTATTGCACATAAAGTCCATTTAACGACCGTTAAGTATTTAACGGAAATGACTAATGACCGTTAAGTATTAAATGGGAGAATATATGGTGAATATCTTGGAAAAGGAAAAGATTTGGGTTCCCCTTCCCTCTCATCAATATGGCCGGCCAAGGGGGCTTATCCAAGCCCAAAACCCTAACTTTTTCTTCAAGTATTCCATACACTATATATACAAAGGCTAGGGCTTAGGGATTTTCATACTTTGTGCATTGAATTAACCCTAGATCTTGCCTCTCCTCTACTCTTGCTAATACTCGGCCGAACCCCCCTCTTTAGGGTGTTTTGGTTTTGTTTTTCATAAAACAAGGACTTGTGTTAGATCTACCAATCGCTTGATTCGTTGGTTAATTCGTGTGTACAAAACTGTAGTAGTAAGACACTATTCTTACACCTAATTGGTTTGAGTTGTAAAACGGTAAGGGACAACTCTTTAAACCACTTCTTCTGTTTTGTTCAAGAGATCTGACATTCGCAAGAGGTATGTTACGCTTTTAATTCAGTTAATTAATTTATTTTTATGATCTTTAGTCTTCCGCTGTGTACTCTTGATGTCTACATGTTTTATGTTTAAGTCATGTATTATAAACTAAACAAATTTGTGAGGTTTTTTTATTTTATTTTATTTAGATTAATGCTAAACGGTAAAATGATTTATATTTGAAACGAAAACAAAGGTTGACATAATTAATAAAGAGCAAGTCTTTTCTTATGGATCCCAATTTAACGATCAGTGTGACATATTCGATAAATACTTAAGACACTTTACAATGGATGGTTTTAAATCTAATTTTTGATATTATAAGATGCTACTGAATTTACAAACGACGACTTGTTAAATATTTGTACAACATACTCTTAACTCCTCTCCCAAGTTACCCAAAATATGGGAAACCAAAAACTTGCATCCTCAGAAAAGTTTTGTGCAATCTCATCCGTTGATTATATCCACATATTGACCTTTCAGCACATTGATTCTCATCCAACGGCTGTAATCTTGCTTGTTCATTTAACACAACACGTAATGCAATGCAACACGATATTATCTTTTAGTCTTTTACTGAAAGCAAAATCCAGAATAGAGGCGTGCCACACTCGAGAAGCATCAAACAGTTTAGCAATTTTGCCCTTGTTACTATGCTAAACAAACTTATAAACCCATGTATTATCATGTATTATCTTTTAGGTACTTATAATTTAATTTCCATTGGCTTTAGCTTTTTCTAAACACCTATATTTGTAGATCCATTGTCTTAAGTCTTTAGTAGTTATGTCGTTGTTAACAACAATACTTAATTCCGTCAGAATGAGATATGCGATAGTTATGTTGTTGTTAGATGTAAGAATTTATGATCATTCTTATAAAAATGAATATTTATTTTCTTGATATTAAAATATGATTTACATAGTGCTAGAAGGAAAACAAACAACAAGTTGCGCTGTTAGCTTTTTTTAGAAAATATAAAGAGTTTGACCCATAAAGTGTCTCAAAAAATGTACATCACTTATTCTTGAATTAGTTACAAAATTAAGCTAACTTTAAAGCATCGTAAATACTGAGACAAAACATATAATATAAGAATAATGAGCATTGTATGTGTGAAAAACTAGAAGGGGGGTTGAATAGTTTATCGATTAAAATCTTTGTTTTGAAACTTATTGTAATGATCAATTGATATTGATCAAAGATATGTTAGTAAATAACAAACAATATGCAAGCAATATATAAAGAGTAAATAAGGAAAGAAATAATCAAAACACGACAAGTTGTTTATAGTGGTTCGGTTTACAAGGACTCTTTTTCCTTGCTGTACTCCACTCCCCGAGTCTCCAACTCGAGAGTTTAACTTCACTAGTCAACAAACTCCTCTCACTGGTAGAGAAACCTTTACACTTCGCTTACACACTATTTTCGACACTAAGCTAGATGTCGAGTTCTTTTGCAAGGGTATAACCACTCCCACACACAATGTATTTTAAGGACTAAAATACTAACCACTCACACGCACAAGTTTAAGGTGGTTTGGTACAACAATGATGTATGAACAAGACTAGATCATACAACAATAAACAAACAAGAATTCCAACTATTTGTTGAGCTTAATATGCCTTGATCTTCTTTGCTACAAAAGAGGATCACTATAATGATATGAAACTGAGTTAGAAATGTTAGAGAGAAGGAATGTATGTGATTATACTAGAAAGAGATGAGAAAGAAACTTGGGTTGGCTTGCTATTTATAGCCAAAACAACCTGCTATCACGACGGACCACGGAACCATAAAAATGGTTCCGCCCGTGTAACATTTTGGTGCCGCCATGTCTGACAGCAAGATTACCAAAGTCAACCAAATCTAACTAAGATCATGCAAGATATGTAGAGTTCAAATCCACACAAAATATCTTATGAAATCCTCTAGAGATTTCAATGATGCACCACATGATGTCATATGTTGTTTTCTATTTTTAGAAATATGTTACATGTAAATACATATGTAATATTTTGTTTTAAGAAACTAAAACATGCTTGATCTAAAAATGTTAACATACATTATGATTTAGAGGGATATCAAAGTTAATTGATATATGACTAATCAAAATGTAAATGCTTGGGTTATGAAGATATTATTTAAGGAAAAGGTTGTTTTAATATCTATTAATCTTGACAAGCTTTATGTTTTACAAAAATTAAATTTACTTTTGTCGTTAACAAAACTTAGGCAAAGATCATAAAATATAAATAAAGGTTAATAACGATATTTGTATTAACAATCTCTCCATTTTTGTTGAGGACAAAACATAAATTTTATTTTTATAAAAGATGTAAAGTTTGTACAAGAGTTATAAATTATGAGATTAATTTTAGAACTTGAAAAACTAGTGAGTTAGATAAAGATGATAATAAAAAGTTTATTTTATCTTATGACTATTTTGTCCAATTTTGACTTTTCATAAGTCAAAATATGATGTTAACTTTTCAGAAAGTCAAAGTATTCAGTTGACTTTTTAGAAAGTCCAAGTTCTATAATATTTCTCCCTTTTTTTGTCGAAACAAAAAGAAGGTGTGAGATGGAAGATGTAATGAGCCCGAGCCATTATCTCCCCCTTGGCTAATGCTCCCCCTGAATTGGGTGCCAAGAGAAAGATACATGGATTGTGAAAAAGCTACAAAAAAGATGTTAGTAATAAGCATCATCAAAAGTATATAAGCATTTTCAATCACCAAGTAACAATCAACAACAATATAAGAAACACCATTCACTTGTTAAAATTTTCATGATTTGAAAATCATGAAAAGGAACACAATGATGTGTTAGTACATAAAAAAATCCTAAAAATTAGAAAAATAAAAAATCTTAGAAAATAGAAAATAAAATAAAAAAATCCTAGAAAATAGAAAAATAACTTATAACTTTTAAAACAAAAACTAGGACCCTCCTATTGAGGTGGTGGATGAGCAAGAGCGTTGATTCGCTCTAGGATGTGGTTGAGGATGAACCTCATTTCATCTTGGAGCTCATGGACCATCACCGGGGTCCGTTCGTCAATGTGGGCGGTCCGCTCACAATTTAGGCAACCTTGTCTAGGTGGGTAATAGGGTTCATGGTTTTGTGGTGGTGGAATGGTGGAGTTGTTGGTGTTGGTGGTTGGAGTGATTAGGGAGGCGGGCAAAGCATTTTTCATTTGCATAGTTTCACTAAGGTGTGAATCCACCATATTGGAGAAGTTGTGGAGGTGGTTTAGTTCGGCTTCTATCTCCGCTTTGGAATGTGGGTGATCTTCCCACATGGATTCATCGATGTATTCGATATGAGGATACAAGGATGTTGGAGGTAGGGCATGGTCCCCATACAAAGGTCCATGAATGTCATTGTGAATAGGATGAAAAAGACGAGGTTGAGGCCCTAACGGGGAGTTTGGGTCAAAGGATGGACGTGGAGACTTATGAGCTATTCTCTCAATTGTACCAAAGGATGGTAGTGGAGGTGGATTATTTGGCCTAGGAGGTAAGTCCTCCAAGTCCTCAAAAAATGGGTTTGGATATGTAGGTGGTGTGGAGAAAAGTTCTAATGGTATGAGAGTTGGAGATTTAGGAGGTGATGGTGACTTGGATGTTTGGATGGGAGCCGGTGGCGGAGAGCTAACAATGGGAGTTTTTGTTGGTGATAGAGTGGTGACTACAATAGGTGATTTTGGAGGTGGTGTAGGAGTGGTCAAAGTTAGAAAGTTCTCATCTCTTGAGTAGTTTATATTTTTATTCTTCATTGTCTCAAAATGCTTGTTTCCTTAAATACAAAGGTTATAAATAACGCGAGGCATAGCGTGGCAGCATGATCTAGCCTCACGCCTTTGCGGTCAAGACAAAGCTTTTGCGTTTATAAGGCGTGACATAATGCGGCACAAAATATGAAAATATTTATATATTTATATCATATTTCATATATATCGAGTTTACAAAAAGATATGTCATAAGGCAGTGTGGCGGCATGACGTGGCGATATGACCAAGACTCACGCCTTTGCGGGACTTTTACGAGCCTTTTAGAACCATGTTAAATACTTTAGCTAATCAAAATAAACTTTAGTGAATAAAGATGATATATGATTGCTGAAAAATGTAACTAGTACAAACTTTTAAAACTGCGTGCCATTAGAGAAAGGACTAATAAATTGAGACGGATGGAGTAGTATTTATTATGGTATTAAAAAAGTTTGTAAATTTTCGTTTTATATCAAAAGATAAACTTATAAATTTTTCACTTTGTAAAACTTTATAATATGGGAGATGGATTTGTACACTCCAGTTTATTATTTTCACACTCTATAGTACAAGCAGGATGTTAAAACTGTACAAGTATTTAATGCATTGTTTGAAGTGTCTCAATCAATTATGAATGTGTGCCAATTAATTTCCTTATAATATAAATTAGACAAGTACCCGTGCCAACGATATTTTATAGCGACAGATCGTTTAGTGATAAAAAAAAATTCTGGGTTATAAACGAAAAATAATAAAAGTTTGAAGATTTGGAGATTAAACATAATGTTTTGAAACTCGGTTCGACCCGGGTGGTTCAACCGGTTGAACCGTTCTGGTCGAAAATGGGCCGATTTAAACCGAGTCAACCCGATGGGTTGGGTCGAAAACGGGTCAAATTAAACTGGGTCAACCCTCCGGGTTTGAAGCGTCCCGGGTCAACCCGGTTTTCGATGTGTTTTAATAGTTTCTTTTTGAAATATATGTTTTCAGCATTTCTTTTTTTAGTTTCAATTTTTCACTTTTTACTTTTTGGTTTTTCCTTTATATATATTATAGCACGGTAACCTGTGACGATTAACCGGATAAATAGATCTCGATGAGACCTAATTTCACCAGTTTGTATCGGTTTCTCTGGTTCGTTTTCGGATGGCTTTTATTGGTTAGCCGAATCGGTGGCGACACCGGTTCCTGGTTCAACCCTTTGGTCCGGTCTGGTTTTCAAAACTATATGTACAATCAACTTGTTAGCTTGTATGAAGTTTTGTGTGTTTTATTAATTTGTATAATGTGTATAATAACATGTACTTTTCATTTTAGAGTATTTTAAAAATAACATTAATTAGTGTGTTTAATTATTTTATATTTTGGATTATGTTGTAGCTTGTTTAAATTGTATATTGTGAAAGTTTTATTGTATTTTTTAATAAGGGGTGTTTTAATTGGTTGTATAATGTGAATAAGTTATTGTACTTTTAAGTAATGAGGTGTTTTAATAAGAGTATTAATTATACTATGCATTTCTCTCATCTTTGACTTACAAGATTTCATTTTTCAAGATTTGACCATACACTTTTTATATGTAACTAGACGAGTACCCGTGCATAACAACGAGATTTAATAGGGACAGATGGTTTATTGATAACAAAAAAGTATATAGGTTATAAACGAAAAATAATAAAAGTTTGAAGATTTGAGGATTAAGCATAATGTTTTGAAACCCGGTTCGACCAGGGTGATTCAACCGGTTGAACCGTTCCGGTCGAAAAATGGGTCGATTTAAACCGGGTCAACTTGTCGGGTTAGGTCAAAACGACTCAAATTAAGCCGGGTCAACCCGCCGGGTTTGAAGCGTCCCAGGTCAACCCGGTTTTCGATTTTTATTAATAGTTTCCTTTTGAAATATATGTTTTCAATATTTCCTTTTTTAGTTTCAACTTTTCACTTCAGTTTTTCCTTCAAGTACCATGTGAAGATTAACCGGAGAAATATATCTCTATGAGGCCTGGTTCACCGGTTCGTATCGGTTTCAACGGGTCCTCTATGGTTCATTTTTGGATGGCTTTTAATTGTTAGCCGAACCGGTGGCGATACCGGTTCCCGGTTGAATCTGTTAGTCCCATCCGGTTTTCAAAACTATATGTACAATCAACTTGTTAGATTGTATGAAGCTTTGTGTGTGTTTTATTAATTTGTATAATGTGTATAATAACATGTACTTTTCATTTTAGGGTTTTTTAAAAATAACATTAATCAATGTGTTTAATTATTTTATATAAATTATGTTGTAGCTTGTTTAAAAATTGTATAATTATGAAAATTTTCTTGTACTTTTTAGTAAGTGGTGTTTTAATTGGTTGTATTTAATTTTGTAGATATGCTTTTAATTGACAGTACAATATGAATAAATCATTATACTTTTAAGTAATGAGTTGTTTTAATAAAAATATTAATTACATTATACATTTCTCTCACCTATGATCATTTCAACTTTCAACATTTCACTTTGACCATAAACTTTTTATACGTGGTATAGATATAAATATAGATAAAATGAGTTAAATGTATAAATTGCAATCTGAAAGTTAATAAATTTTTGACATATTTTATTTCGTGTAATTATAAACTTCACTCACTATGACGACTTTACTTCTAGAAATTTTATACGTTACTGGCAAAGGCGGACCTACAACATTGGTAGGTGGTGTTATGAACCATCTTGGCACCAAGTTTGTTTAGAAAGCGATATGTGCAAAAAATTTAAGACCTACCTTAGAAAGTTACGTGGAACCACATTAGATGTTAATAAAAGAAGAGTAAATTGCAAAAATCGTTTTTGTGGTTTAGCCAAATTGTACGTTTCGTTCTTATAGTTCATTAAATGCAAAAATCGTCTTTATTTTGCACTGTTTGGAATCATTTTGGTCCTTCGGCACTAACTTGTTAGAAACCACACGGACGATTTTTGCATTGCCGAAGGACTAAAACGATTCCAAACAGTGTAAATAAAGACGATTTTTACACTTAATGAACCACAAAGACGAAACGTACAATTTGACCAAACCACACGGACGACTTTTGCAATTTACTCATAAAAGAACAATGAAAGAAAGACGACTGGGTCTTTTATGTAACTAAAAGGATGAAAAGTGTGGGTGTTATTTTATTGACTTTTGATAGTGTGATAGAGATAATTACGTGCATAATCAAGAATGAAAATTACGATTACTTAGACAATTTCGAAAAAGGTAGGCATAATCTCGAAAAACATGATAAATTGATTGTGATTACATCATGTTCTTGCAATGAATTATACTATGAATTAACGGCAAAATTAATCCTTTTGAAAACTACATTTATGGATTTAGGTGTCATAAAATTACTATGTATAACCCGTTGAACTCTGTTGAGGAACTCCACTGCCTCACCCGGAAGGAAACCAAAAGTATCAAACGCGAAAGAGATAAAAATATATTGATTTTCAATGCATGCTTTTTCGTGTTTTGCCGCTTTCTGGCGGCTGGCGGCTTTCAAAGCAGCCTGCCCTACTATAAAACCCCGGTTGCTCAAACCCACGAGAGGAGAAACCCCAGTTAGATCCACACACACACATGTTTCCATCCAGCCCATCCAAGCACCAAAAACATCTGCCGGTCAAAAAGGGCTAGCGGCGCAGCTTGTTGCCCGTTTGCCGTCCACCTCTTTGTAAATGTCATATGTCAATTAAAAAATATTATTCAAAATTAACGACCTTTGTTAGCAAAACTTTCTTTTTTTTCTTTTTTTTTTCCTGCATTAATTCGGTGAAATAATGCTTTGGTTAAAATTGTATCTTTGCAATACGCAGTGACATTATTTTTAAATAAGGATTTTGTTATGAGAATTGATACATACACCATATCTTTTGTGGCATGCATCACAATTTGTGCATTACAGTTTATATCGTATAATACTTTAATGCACAAATTGTGATGCATGCATCAAAAGATGTGGTGTGAGTATCACCCCCTTTTGTTATTGATAGTCTCCGACCATGTTAATAGGGGTAATTTTATGCGTTAATAGTTATAACAAAGTTGATTACAAGAAGTTAAACCTATGTTGTTATCACTAAAAGTACATTATTTAAATGAAAATTGATACTTACGTCACATATTTTAATGCATGTATCACAATTTGTGTTTTACAATTTGTACCGTACAGTACTGTAATGCACAGATTGTGATGCATGCATCAAAAGATGTGGTGTAAGTATCACTCCCCCATTTAAATACACATATCCTAATATCTTATTAAAAGTCCTTAAAGTGGTCAATGCAACATGTTATATGTACAATTTGGTGCCTATAATTAATACCTCCATAGTGCACCATTGGGTGTGATGAGTGTCTAAATACTCATCATTTTTATACTGTTTAGAATGCCAAAAACATCTGAAAACACTCAGAAATGCTTCAAAATGATAAAAATATCACAAACAAGTGTTTTATATGTTTTAAATGCAAAAACATCAAAATCTGATGAAAAACATATCAAGTTTGCATAATTGGCAGTTTTAGTCCCCCAAGTTACAAAAGTTGTCAAAAACAGTCCCTGGTAATTCAAAACTTGTAAAATATCATTTTAGGTCCATGAGATTCAAAAGTTGTCAAAACAAACCTTTTAAAGTTCAAAAATCACAAAATGACAACTTTAGTCCCTCAAGTTTGAAAAATGTCAAATATAGTCCTTGGTTAATTTAAAAGTGAAAATTATCAAATTTTAACCTTGTACTATTAATAAATGACAAAATTGGTCCTTATGGTAAACTTTTGGAAAATTACAAGTTTGGTCCCTAGAGTTTCTAAATTGGCAGTTTTAGTCCTTGGACTTATAAAAATGGAATTTTATGCAACATTTGTCCTTGTACTAACCAATAATTGCAGGTTTAATCCTTGTGAGAGCTTTGGAAAATTATCAAGATCAGTCCTTCGTTTACCAAATTACATGATTAGTCCTTGTGTTCAATAAGTTACTTAAACCAAATGGACCCTTGGTTAATTATTTAACCCAAACCCAATAAATCCAAAATCCGCTCATTGGCCCAATCCCAACCAAAGCCCAAACCACGGTGTTTAAATAAAACGCCAGCGGTACTAACTGTTCATCCCCTTTCTCCCTTCCACCACTGTTAAAACCGAAACCACCATGGTTTCTCCACGTAACCTCCTCATTTAATGCTTCCCCACTCTTTTCCTCCTCAACACACTATCTATCACCTTTTGGCCCCCCTCCTCTTCACCCGGTCCAAAACAATCAAAGATTGCAGACTCTTGTTCACCGCGCCAAATTGCAAATCAAAGGATAGGATTGCTTTGACTCATCCAAAGGTGGTGGAATAGCTCGAAGCATGTGGAGAGTCTCATAGGTCAATAAATATCAAGGAAGAAGGAGAGAAGAAACCAAGTAGAGTAGTGTAGATTGTCTTTTTAGTTTAATTTCATTTTCTAGTGTAATTTTCAGCTTCCAAGTTGTATTATCAAAGTTTTTAATGTAATCTAAACCTATTCCAAGTATTAATTTCAGTTACTAAGTTTGATTTCAATTTTAGCAATTTTGAGTGAATTTGACAAATCCACTTAAAACTGTTAAATGTTGTAAATTCATGTTTCTTCAAGCTTATTTTAATTACTTATAATCTTTTACATGTTTTTAAAGTAGTAAAAACCAGTTTAAGTAAAAATATCAAAAATACAAATATATAGCTCATAAATTCAAAAAAGGAAGAAGAAGTATGCCTTTGCAAATGGAGTTGGGTTGAAGTGAGCTAGATTCGATTGGATTTGGTCTTAAAATGGTTGGTTTGATTCTGAGTTAAGCTCCTTTCAGCTGGACCTCATGTAAGTTTAGCTTAAAAGAGTCTCAATAAAGGTTGTTTGGTTTCACCTTTTTTAACTGAATTAGAGAGTATGTATGTTGTTAGTTGTTGTTGTTGTGTGTTACACTAGTACCTAATAGCTCATAGCAAACAAGTAAAACCAGTCTTTGTTATTTAAAGGTCAAAAGTCTCTTTAATATCACTTAGATTATTAACTGTTAGGATTTCTAGATCAAAACTCATCATATCTCTTTTAAAACTTGGTAAGTTAGCTTAATATAGTCTTAATACACCTTAATATAACTTAATCAGTCCATACTATTGATTTAAAGTTCAGTTTAGTCAACTTAGTAGAGTAATTAAAAAGTCAAAATTTTCATTAGCTGTTTTTGAATAAACTTTAGATTTTCATTGTGTGTTTAATATTAGGATTTAGCTTAATTCCTTTTGGGAAAATAATATTTAGCTGCTAAATAAAAATATAAAAATACTAGTTTTAATAAAATTAGCTCATAGATAGCTTATTTTGTAGCTTCTTTTGGACCCCATCAAAGCTCCCTGCTCACAGTGTTGCTAGTCCATCTAACAAGCTCACAGAGAGCTTATTAGTTTGGTCTTTAGCTTGCAACTTAGCTTTTGAATAGCCCACCTAGTGCCTCTTTAGTCTAGTTCTTGTTTTCACCTTAATAGCTTATTTAATAAGCCTGCTCATGGCTTGTAATTTTGTCCATTTTTGTTTAGTGTGCTAATTAGTTAGTGTTTCTCAGCTTTTTCAAAAGCTCCTTACAAGCTCAATTTTGTAATCCAAACTTTGGGAATTAGCTTTTAAAGAGTTCACCGGTAAACTTGTTATTTCCAAAGTCCTTTTAAATTTCTAGCTTAATACGTTGCTTAAAAAGTAGCTTAAAAGTACCTAGATACTTTAGAAAGGTCCTCAGGTAAAATCAGTTAAGCTTATGCTTATTGACTAGTGCTTATTCCTAAATACTTGTGTTTTCGGGTTTTCAATTCAAAGCTTATTATCTATTGTTTAACTTATTATCAGTTTAGCTTATTGCTTATTCATTAGTTTAATGACAAATTAGGCTTAATCCTTGTGCTTATTTCTCTTTATAGCCCACTGTTGAGAATAATAAGCTTTTTCAGAGCTTATTGGTAGTTTTCATAAAAGTTCGGTTAATAAATATGCTTATATTAATGTGCTTATTGAGTTTGTAAAATAAAAAGTCCAAAAATAAATGTTTTACAAAAAGGGTGGAAGGCTCGAACACGAGACCTCCACCCTTTGAGATGATAGCATGTACACTGCACAATAGCGTCCTTGGGTCTTTCTTGTCAATGTTTGCAACATTTAATACATAAGGGAGTTAGGCAGTTTTTGCTATAAGCTCTCTTTAGCTTATTTCGAGCTTATTTTAAGTAGCTTTTTCAAGTTTTTCAATTTTCATAAATTTGTATTAGTGTTAAGTATTTTATAAAAAAGTTTCAGATTTTTCTCAATAGTTTTAGTATTTTTAAACATTTAATTAGTGTAAAATCTTAATTAAATCATAATAAAAAATATAAATGTCAAAAAAATATAAATCTTTTTTCTAAAATTTTCTTTTGTCAAATATTACGTAATAAAATTAGTTTTACATTCGTAGGCCTTTTATTTCATAAATTTTACGTTTTTGCTTGCGCTCCAGCGTAATTTTTAATACGTAACGCTCGTTTCGTTTAAATAACGTTTTAGATATTTTGAGTTTACGTTTTAGTTAAATTAGTTTATTAAAGTTATTTTGTTTTATAAAATAAACGTTCATCGATCTGTAAAAATAGTGATAGCGTTTATTTAATATTTTTAACTTTTTAATTTCTTTTAATTTGCATTTAAGTCGCTGTAATTTGTAAATCTTTTCTTTAGGTAATTATTCATCAAAATCCTTACGATCACTATCCTTAGTGATCATTCTATCATCTGAAGTTGTTTAAACACCAATTCATCCTCCGTGGGACTTAACGACCCAGGAATACACTATATTCCTCGATTCTAAATTGCATTCGTGCTTGAGCGGTTTAAGCTGATTACGGTCTGCCATTCACAAGTGGCGGGTTTGAGTGATTTAGCTTGACTTGTTGACGCGATCAAATTTTGGCATTTGCCGGGGAGGCCGTAAGCGTGTTTTAAGCATTTCCAGATCCATTCTTGCACATATACCACCTTTTTGTAAACAATTTTTAAAAATCAAAAAGTTCATTAACACTTTTCCTAAAGTGTTAACAACACCAAAAATATTTTCATTCTTTGTTTTTTACAACATGTTTTTCAAAAATACCAAAAATATTCCTCTTTACCCTCTTACCCCTTTGATTCTTCATTTCTTACCCTCTAGAACCATTTGATTCTTTCTATGTCTTATCCTCACCCTCTTGGTTGTCAATGGTGTGGTGGTCCTTATAATGGTGGCAATTGCCCCAGTTGGAGCATGGTGGAATCAGAAAGCGGGTCCTATCTATAACCAAGATCCCTATTCCTACCATAACACACTGATTTATTCCATCGAGCTACCACACTTTGTGAGACTTCAGCCAGTTTTATCTGTTGTGAGTATTGTGGTGGTTCACATTCGAGTTCGATTGTCAATCGAGGAAACGCTTGTCTATGAGCGGGTTCCGATAACAATTATGACTACAACACATATGACTCACAGCCACATCAGTTTCTGTTGTAGTATTGTGGAGGTCCTCACTCTAGCCGAGCGGATTGTCAAACAAGGAGTCCATTTCCTTGTAACAATTACGACTCTTCGTATCAAGACCAACCTCCACAATACCAAATGATTCAAGCAACCCCTCATGAAACTACGACGACCTTCTCTGAAAAGTCTTGAGTTATTAAAAGAACTTAAGGAGGAGTCGGCTATGTCACATGAGAAATCAATGGAAGAATTGTTAGAGGAACAGTGCTAAATTAGATTCAGTTGCCATTGAAAACACTGTTAGGGAATCAATTAGACTACAAAAGCATTCAAATCTAGCTCTCAATTCCATTTCATTCCTGATGACGATGATGATGAAGATACCTTTGATATTCTACAATTTTATTCATCAAGTTCATCAGTTGAGATTCCATCCGTGGAGATGCAGGGAGAAAAGAATATGATGAATCACTAGCGTGAGAAATAATGGAACTTGTAGAATCCATAATCGCTAGTCCTTCTCAACTCCCTCACCTGTTATCACACCCGAGGTTCACACTCACTCTCGAACATGGGGACGAACTTCTTGACACTGTTCTTGAAAAGGAATCGGACGAATTCATAAAGTCTAGTGTTGAGGACTTTGTCCCAATCCCAAGAGAGTCACAGGGAATTCTCGATCATGTGTGTGATATCCCTCCTCCTCTTGTCTTCCATAATGATCATATTGAGATGTTCTCTGATTCTGATGAGGACTATTCTTTATCTTGTGGAGACATAAGTTATGTGTGGGAATTACCTTCGAGCTTGTCACTTAGAAGAGAATGATGAAGAAATAATCCAAGACGAAGCTCTTCGTCTTACATTATTGAATGTTAATCTTCTCATTTCTAGAATCGAGGCTTTTAATGAAAAGCCTACTTCATATCCTATCCCCTTTGAGGATAGTGAACTTTTGTTCAATGATTCTATTCCCAAATTGCAAACGTTCCATTTTGATCATATGGGAGAGAAGATTAGTGGTATTACCACTTCTCATTCTCATAATTCTCTCCCGATTATGAATCATTCACTTTTGAGGAGTTCCCTAGTGAACTCAATCAAATCAATCTGAATATGAATCATTCTCCTTTGAGGAGTTCTCCTGTGAACTCACTCATATCATATCTCTCTGGAGTATGATAACTCTACTTTGATCTAGACACACCCGGGATATGTCTAGACCAATTGAGCTTAAAAGATGAAATTCATGCTATCATGAATTCCCTTTCTGATGATGATGAGTTAGTCAAGATTATTATCATGACTTTCTTTCTCTTCTTCACCTATCCCGTGGCTTCTCCTGTTCTTCACTCCTTCGGGAATGAAGACATTATTTTTGATCCTGGCATTTTCATTTATCATTTTGAGCGTTCTATCTATATCTCATCGGTGTGGAACTTTCACGTACTTCAATGTTTATACAAACATCTTGAATGAAAGTCTGATGGAGATTGTTTCTTCCACTTACTTCCCCATGAACAAATGAATTGGAGTCGAGTCAAGCTAGTGACTCGGGAATCAAAAACATTAGCACGCCTAACATGGGTTTTCACCCGTGTGGACACCACCATAGTGTGGGAGATGCCCCACATGTTACAAAAAAAAATGAATGAAAAAAAAAAAAAAAAAAAAAATGAAATGAAAATTGTAAATATTAAAAAAAAAAAAAAAAAAAGAAAATAATTGTTGTGTTTCCACACTTGGCTAGTAATGTTATCTTTTTACGTTCTAAGTTTTCGGCATAACAGATTACTTTGAATATTGAGGACAATATTCATTTCTAAGTGTGGGGGAAATTAATTTTGATCATAAATGTACCCTTTTAGTCCCTTTTTCCCCCAAAATGGCCAAATTTTAAAATTTTTTATTTAGTGGAAGTACTATGTACTAAACACAACAAATGGTAATCAGTCCACCATGTCTAACCCACATAAGGATTGGCTAATCCAGGAGCAAACGGCTCTTGGTAAAGATATCTCAAATCCGTTTATGGCTTGCAATTTGCCCAAAATTGTATGGTGTTCAACTCACCATATCTTTAAACTAGTGAAAAGTTGGCTAGCCCGCAAGTTTATGGCTTGTGGTAAAGGCAGTGGAAAAACCATAATTGGTAATCAGCTCACCAAAGATAATATTGATAATTTATCTAAGAGTTGGCTAGTTTAGAGCAAACGGCTTCTGGTAAAGACAAATCAAATCCGTTCACAAACTTATGATTTGCTTAAAATCATTTGGTTATCATTGTACCAAGGTTCTTACTTGAATCAAAACAATTGGCTACTCTAGAAGTAATGGCTTTTGGTAAAGAGATAAAATCCATTAAATTTTCTCAAATCATTGCTAGGGACTAGCAATATCTTAGTGTGGTGGATTGATGAGTGTCTAAATACTCATCATTTTTATACTGTTTAGAATGCCAAAAACATCTGAAAACACTCCGAAATGCTTCAAAATGATAAAAATATCACAAACAAGTGTTTTATATGTTTTAAATCAAAACATCAAAAATGAAAAACATATCAAGTTTGCATAATTGGCAGTTTTAGTCCCCCAAGTTACAAAAGTTGTCAAAAATAGTCCCTGGTAATTCAAAAACTTGTAAAATATCATTTTAGGTCCATGAGATTCAAAATTTTTCAAAACAAACCTTTAAAGGTCAAAATCACAAAATGACAACTTTAGTCCCTAAAGTTTGAAAATGTCAAATATAGTCCTTGGTTAATTTAAAAAGTGAAAATTATCAAATTTTAACCTTGTACTATTAATAAATGACAAAATTGGTCCTTATGGTAAACTTTTGGAAAATTACAAGTTTGGTCCCTAGAGTTTCTAAATTGGCAGTTTTAGTCCTTGGACTTAATAAAATGGAATTTTATGCAACATTTGTCCTTGTACTAACCAATAATTGCAGGTTTAATCCTTGTGAGAGCTTTGGAAAATTATCAAGATCGGTCCTTCAGTTTACCAAATTACATGATTAGTCCTTGTGTTCAATAAGTTACTTAAACCAAATGGACCCTTGGTTAATTATTTAACCCAAACCCAATAAATCCAAAATCCACTCTTGCCCAATCCCAACCAAAGCCCAAACCACCCCATTGTTTAAATAAAACCGCCAGGTACTCACTGTTCATCCCCTTTCTCCCTTCCACATTGCTAAAAGAAACCACCATGGTTTCTCCACCTGTAGCCTCCCTCATTTAATGCTTCCCCACTCTTTTCCTCCTCAACACACTATCTATCACCTTTTGGCCCCCCTCCTCTTCACCACTGGTCCAAAACAATCAAAGATTGCAGAGCTACTGTTCATCTTTTGGCCAAATTGCAAATCAAAGGATAGGATTGCTTTGACTCATCCAATGGTGGTGGGAATAGCTCTGAAGCATGTGGAGAGTCTCATAGGTCAATAAATATCAAGGAAGAAGGAGAGAAGAAACCAAGTAGAGTAGCGTAGATTGTCGTTTTAGTTTAATTTCATTTTCTAGTGTAATTTTCAGCTTCCAAGTTGTATTATCAAAGTTTTTAATGTAATCTAAACCTATTCCAAGTATTAATTTCAGTTACTAAGTTTGATTTCAATTTTAGCAATTTTGAGTGAATTTGACAAATCCACTTAAAACTGTTAAATGTTGTAAATTCATGTTTCTTCAAGCTTATTTTAATTACTTATAATCTTTTACATGTTTTTAAAGTAGTAAAAACCAGTTTAAGTAAAAATATCAAAAATACAAATATATAGCTCATAAATTCAAAAAAAGGAAGAAGAAGTATCTTATTGCTGAGAAATGGAGTTGGGTTGAAGCCGAGCTAGATTCCGATTGGATTTGGTCTTAAAAATGGTTGGTTTGATTCTGAGTTAAGCTCCTTTCAGCTGGACCTCATGTAAGTTTAGCTTAAAAAACAGTCTCAATAAAGGTTGTTTGGTTTCACTGTTTTAACTGAATTAGAGAGTATGTATGTTGTTAGTTGTTGTTGTTGTGTGTTACACTAGTACCTAATAGCTCATAGCAAACAAGTAAAACCAGTCTTTGTTATTTAAAGGTCAAAAGTCTCTTTAATATCACTTAGATTATTAACTGTTAGGATTTCTAGATCAAAACTCATCATATCTGTTTAAAACTTGGTAAGTTAGCTTAATATAGTCTTAATACACCTTAATATAACTTAATGGGTCCATACTATTGATTTAAAGTTCAGTTTAGTCAACTTAGTAGAGTAATTAAAAGTCAAAATTTTCATTAGCCTGTTTTTGAATAAACTTTAGATTTTCATTGTGTGTTTAATATTAGGATTTAGCTTAATTCCTTTTGGGAAAATAATATTTAGCTGCTAAATAAAAATATAAAAATACTAGCTTTAATAAAATTAGCTCATAGATAGCTTATTTTGTAGCTTCTTTTGGACCCCTTGTCTGCAGAAAGCCCCGCTCACAGTGTTGCTAGTCCATCTAACAAGCTCACAGAGAGCTTATTAGTGGTCTTTAGCTTTTGCAACTTAGCTTTTTGAATAGCCCACCTAGCTGTCTCTTTAGTCTAGTTCTTGTTTTCACCTTAATAGCTTATTTAATAAGCCTGCTCATGGCTTTTAATTTTGTCCATTTTTGCTATATTAGTGTGCTAATTAGTTAGTGTTTCTCAGCTTTTTCAAAAGCTCCTTACAAGCTCAATTTTGTAATCCAAACTTTGGGAATTAGCTTTTAAAGAGTTCACCGTAAACTTGTTATTTCCAAAGTCCTTTTTAAATTTCTAGCTTAATACAGTGCTTAAAAGTAGCTTAAAAGTACCTAGATACTTTAGAAAGTGTCCTGTGCAAAATCAGTTAAGCTTATGCTTATTGACTAGTGCTTATTCCTAAATACTTGTGTAGTTTTTCAATTGATTATTATCTATTGTTTAACTTATTATCAGTTTAGCTTATTGCTTATTCATTAGTTTAATGACAAATTAGGCTTAATCCTTGTGCTTATTTCTCTTTATAGCCCACTGTTGAGAATAATAAGCTTTTGAGGCTTATTGGTAGTTTTCATAAAAAGTTCCAGTTAATAAATATGCTTATATTAATGTGCTTATTGAGTTTGTAAAATAAAAGTCCAAAATAAATGTTTACAAAAAGGGTGGAGGCAGGCTCGAACCTGAGACCTCCACCCCTTTAAGAGTGATAGCATGTGTACACGCACCAATAGCCCTTGGGTCTTTCTTGTCAATGTTTGCAACATTTAATACATAAGGGAGTTAAGTGCTTTTGCTATAAGCTCTCTTTAGCTTATTTCGAGCTTATTTTAAGTAGCTTTTTCAAGTTTTTCAATTTTCATAAATTTGTATTAGTGTTAAGTATTTTATAAAAAAGTTTCAGATTTTTCTCAATAGTTTTAGTATTTTTAAACATTTAATTAGTGTAAAATCTTAATTAAATCATAATAAAAAATATAAATGTCAAAAAAATATAAATCTTTTTTCTAAAATTTTCTTTTGTCAAATATTACGTAATAAAATTAGTTTTACATTCGTAGGCCTTTTATTTCATAAATTTTACGTTTTGCTTGCATTTCCAGCGTAATTTTTAAACGTAACTTTCCGCATTTTAAATAACGTTTTTAGATATATTTGAGTTTACGTTTTAGTTAAATTAGTTTATTAAAGTTATTTTGTTTTATAAAATAAACGTTCATCGATCTGTAAAAATAGTGATAGCGTTTATTTAATATTTTTAACTTTTTAATTTCTTTTTAATTTGCATTTAAGTCGCTGTAATTTGTAAATCTTTTCTTTAGGTAATTTTCCATCAAAATCCTTACGATCACTATCCTTAGTGATCATTCTATCATCTGAAGTTGTTTAAACACCAATTCATCCTCGTGGGACTTACGCCCCGAATACACTATATTCCTCGATTCTAAATTGCATTCGTGCTTGAGCAGTTTTAAGCTGATACGGTGCCGCCATTCACAAGTGGGTGTTTGAGTGATTTAGCTTGACTGCTCAAAGACGCGATCAAAATTTTTGCGGGGAGGCCGCTGTCGAGGCTGTAGTTTGTTTTAAGCATTTCGTATCCATTCTTGCACATATACCACCTTTTGTAAACAATTTTAAAATCAAAAGTTCATTAACACTTTCCTAAAGTGTTAACAACACAAAAATATTTTCATTCTTTGTTTTTGTTTTACAACATGTTTTTCAAAAATACCAAAAATATTCCTCTTTACCCTCTTACCCTTTGATTCTTCATTTCTTACCCTCTAAAACCATTTGATTCTTTCTATGTCTTATCCTCACAGCCTCTCAGTGGTTGTCAATGGTGTGGTGGTCCTTATAATGGTGGCAATTGCCTGATTGTAGCAGTGGAATCGGGGAAGCGGGTGCATCTATAACCAAGATCCCTATTCCTACCATAACACAACTGATTTATTCCATCGCCTACCAGCGCTGTGAGACTCGTGCAGTTTATATTGTGAGTATTGTGGTGGTTCACATTCCATTCGATTGTCAATCGGAAACACGCTTGTCTATGAGCGGTTCGATAACAATTATGACTACAACACATATGACTCACAGCCACATCAGTTCTCGTTGTGAGTATTGTGGAGGTCCTCACTCTAGCTCGGATTGTCAAGCAGGAGTCCATTTCCTTGTAACAATTACGACTCTTCGTATCAAGACCAACCTCCACAATACCAAATGATTCAAGCAACTCCTCATGAAACTACGACAGACCTTCTACTGAAAAGTCTTGAGTTATTAAAAGAACTTAAGGAGGAGTCGGCTATGTCACATGAGAAATCTATGGAAGAATTGTTAGTCGAGGAACGGTCGCTAAATTAGATTCCCAGATTGCCATTGAAAACACTGTTAGGGAATCAATTAGACTACAAAAGCATTCAAATCTAGCTCTCAATTCCATTTCATTCCTGATGACGATGATGATGAAGATACCTTTGATATTCTACAATTTTATTCATCAAGTTCATCAGTTGAGATTCCATCCGTGGAGATGCAGGGAGAAAAGAATATGACTGAATCACTAGCAGTAGAAATAATGGAACTTGTAGAATCCATAATCGCTAGTCCTTCTCAACTCCCTCAGCCTTCTGTTATCACACCCGAGGTTCACACTCACTCTCTGAACATGGGGGACGAGCTTCTTGACACTGTTCCCGAAAAGGAATCGGACGAATTCATAAAGTCTAGTGTTGAGGACCTTGTCCCAATCCCAAGAGAGTCACAGGGAATTCTCGATCATGTGTGTGATATCCCTCCTCCTCTTGTCTTCCATAATGATCATATTGAGATGTTCTCTGATGAGGACTATTCTTTATCTTGTGGAGACATAAGTTATGTGGGGAATACCTTACTGAGCTTGTCACTTAGGAGAAGAGAATGATGAAGAAATAATCCAAGACGAAGCTCTTCGCCTTACATTATTGAATGTTAATCTTCTCATTTCTAGAATCGAGGCTTTTAATGAAAAGCCTACTTCATATCCTATCCCCTTTGAGGATAGTGAACTTTGTTCAATGATTCTATTCCGAATTGCAAACGCTCCATTTTGATCATATGGGAGAGAAGATTAGTGGTATTACCACTTCTCATTCTCATAATTCTCTCCCCGATTATGAATCATTCACTTTTGAGGAGTTCCCCAGTGAACTCAATCAAATCAATCCTAATATGAATCATTCTCCTTTGAGGAGTTCTCCTGTGAACTCACTCATATCATATCTCTACCGGAGTATGATAACTTCTACTTTGATCTAGACAC
Organism: Chrysanthemum makinoi; assembly: GCA_910596185.1. Taxonomy (NCBI): domain Eukaryota; kingdom Viridiplantae; phylum Streptophyta; class Magnoliopsida; order Asterales; family Asteraceae; genus Chrysanthemum; species Chrysanthemum makinoi. The sequence goes on from OU343217.1 coordinate 308,500,197, forward strand.
ACCCGGGATATGTCTAGACCAATTGAGCTTAAAGATGAAATTCATGCTATCATGAATTCCCTTCTCGATGATGATGAGTTAGTCAAGATTATTATCATGACTTTCTTTCTCTTCTTCACCTATCCCGTGGCTTCTCCTGTTCTTCACTCCTTCGGGAATGAAGACATTATCTTTGACCCCGGCATTTTCATTTATCATTTTTGAGCCGGTTCTATCTATATCTCATCGGTGTGGAACTTTCACGTACTTCAATGTTTATACAAACATCTTGAATGAAAGTCCGATGGAGATTGTTTCTTCCACTTACTTCCCCATGAACAAATGAATTCGGGGTCGAGTCAAGCTAGTGACTCGGGAATCAAAAACATTAGCAAGCACAACATGGGTTTTCACCCGTGTGGACCACCATAGTGTGGGGGAGATGCCCCACATGTTAAAAAAAAAAAAAAAATGATGAATGAAAATTGTAAATATTAAAAAAAAAAAAAAAAAAAAAAAAAAAATTGTTGTGTTTCTACACTTGGCTAGTAATGTTATCTTTTACGCCTAAGTTTCGGCATAACAGCCTGTGACTTGAATATTGAGGACAATATTCATTTCTAAGTGTGGGGAAATTGCTAATTTTGATCATAAATGTACCTTTTAGTCCCTTTTTCCTAAAATGGCCAAATTTTAAAATTTTTTATTTAGGAAGTACTATGTACTAAACACAACAAATGGTAATCAGTCCACCATGTCTAACCCACAAAAAGATTGGCTAATCCAGAGCAAACTACTTGGTAAAGATATCTCAAATCCGCTTATGGCTTTGCAATTTGCCCAAAATTGTATGGTGTTCAACTCACCATATCTTTAAACTAGTGAAAAGTTGGCTAGCCCGCAAGTTTATGGCTTGTGGTAAAGGCAATTGGAAAACCATAATTGGTAATCAGCCCACCAAAGATAATATTGATAATTTATCTAAGAGTTGGCTAGGTCCGTATAAACTATCAGTAAAGACAAATCAAACTGCTCACAAACAGTGATTTGCTTAAAATCATTTGGTTATCATTGTACCAAAGTTCTTACTTGAACTAAAACAATTGGCTACTCCAGAAGTAATGGCTTTTGGTAAAGAGATAAAATCCATTAAATTTTCTCAAATCATTGCTAGGGACTAGCAATATCTTAGTGGGGATTGATGTCTAAATACTCATCATTTTTATATTTTAGAATGCCAAAAACATCTGAAAACACTCCGAAATGCTTCAAAATGATAAAAATATCACAAACAAGTGTTTTATATGTTTTAAAATGCAAAACATCAAAAATCGATGAAAACATATCAAGTTTGCATAATTGGCAGTTTTAGTCCCCCAAGTTTCAAAAGTTGTCAAAACTAGTCCCCGGTAATTCAAAAACTTGTAAAATATCATTTTAGGTCCATGAGATTCAAAAGTTGTCAAAACAAACCTTTAAAGTTTAAAAATCACAAATTGACAACTTTAGTCCTCAACTTTGAAAATGTCAAATATAGTCCTTGGTTAATTTAAAAGTGAAAATTATCAAATTTTAAACCTTGTACTATTAATAAATGACAAAATTGGTCCTTATGGTAAACTTTTGTAAAATTACAAGTTTGGTCCCTAGAGTTTCTAAATTGGCGCAGTCCTTGGACTTATAAAAATGGAATTTTATGCAACATTTTGTCCTTGTACTAACCATATTGCGTTTAATCCTTGTGAGAGCTTTGAAAATTATCAAGATCACCCCGCTTACTCAAATTACATGATTAGTCCTTGTGTTCAATAAGCTACAACCAAATGGACCCTTGGTTAATTATTTAACCCAAACCCAATAAATCCAAATCCAAAATTTACCGCCCAATCCCAACCAAAGCCCAAAACCACCCCAGTTGTTTAAATAAAACCGCAGGTACTACTGCTCATCCCCTTTCCTTCCACTCATAAAACCGTAAACCACCATGGTTTCTCCACCTGTAGCCTCCCTCATTTAATGCTTCCCCACTCTTTTCCTCCTCAACACACTATCTATCACCTTTTGTCCCCCTCCTTCACCCCGTCCAAAAACAATCAAAGATTGCAGAGCTACTGTTCATCTTTTTGCCAAATTGCAAATCAAAGGATAGGATTGCTTTGACTCATCCAATGGTGGTGGGAATAGCTCAGAAGCATGTGGAGAGTCTCATTGGTCAATAAATATCAAAAGAATGAGAGAAGAAACCAAGTAGAGTAGCGTAGATTGTCGTTTTAGTTTAATTTCATTTTCTAGTGTAATTTTCAGCTTCCAAGTTGTATTATCAAAGTTTTTAATGTAATCTAAACCTATTCCAAAGTATTAATTTCAGCATTAAGTTTGATTTCAATTTTAGCAATTTTGAGTGAATTTGACAAACCACTTAAAACTCAAGTAAATGTTGTAAATTCATGTTTCTTCAAGCTTATTTTAATTACTTATAATCTTTTTACATGTTTTAAAGTAGTAAAACCAGCTTAAGTAAAAATATCAAAAATACAAATATATAGCTCATAAATTCAAAAAAAAAGGAAGAAGAAGTATGTCGTATAAGTAAATGGAGCTTGGGAAGCTGAGCTAGATTCGGATTGATGGTCTTAAAAATGGTTGGTTTGATTCCAAGCATTCTCACTGACCTCCTCATGTAAGTTTAGCTTAAAAAAAGTCTCAATAAAGGTTGTTTGGTTTCAACTGCTTTAACTGAATTAGAGAGTATGTATGTTGTTAGTTGTTGTTGTTGTGTGTTACACTAGTACCTAATAGCTCATAGCAAACAAGTGTCCAGTCTTTTGTTATTTAAAGGTCAAAAGTCTCTTTAATATCACTTAGATTATTAACTGTTAGGATTTCTAGATCAAAACTCATCATATCTCGTTTAAAACTTGGTAAGTTAGCTTAATATAGTCTTAATATAACTTTTAATATAACTTAATCACCCATACTATTGATTTAAAGTTCGTTTAGTCAACTTAGTAGAGTATTAAAAAGTCAAAATTTTCATTAGCTGTTTTTGAATAAACTTTAGATTTTCATTGTGTGTTTAATATTAGGATTTAGCTTAATTCCTTAAAATAATATTTAGTGCTAAATAAAAATATAAAAATACTAGTTTTAATAAAATTAGCTCATAGATAGCTTATTTTGTAGCTTCTTTGACCCCTTGTCTCAAAAGCTCCCTCGCACAAAGGTTGCTAGTCCATCTAACAAGCTCACAGAGAGCTTATTAGTGGTCTTTAGCTTTTGCAACTTAGCTTTTTGAATAGCCCACCTAGCTGTCTCTTTAGTCTAGTTCTTGTTTTCACCTTAATAGCTTATTTAATAAGCTTCCTTCTCATGGCTTTGTAATTTGTCCATTTTGTTTAGTGTGCTAATTAGTTAGTGTTTCTCAGCTTTTTCAAAAGCTCCTTACAAGCTCAATTTTGTAATCCAAACTTTGGAATTAGCTTTTAAAGAGTTCACCGGTAAACTTGTTATTTCCAAAGTCCTTTTTAAATTTCTAGCTTAATACGTTGCTTAAAAAGTAGCTTAAAAGTACCTGTATACTTGAAAGTGTCCTTGAAAAACCGCTGCTTATGCTTATTGACTAGTGCTTATTCCTAAATACTTGTGTTTTTTTCAGCTTTTCAATTGTTTCTACATCTATTGTTTAACTTATTATCAGTTTAGCTTATTGCTTATTCATTAGTTTAATGACAAATTAGGCTTAATCCTTGTGCTTATTTCTCCTTTATACCATCAAGTTGAGAATACCAAGCTTTTTCTGAGCTTATTGGTATTTTTTCTAAAAAGTTCCAAATTTTAATAATATGCTTATACATGTGCTTATTGAGTTTGTAAAATAAAAAGTCCAAAATAAATGTTTTGATAAAAAGGGTGGAGGTGGCTCAACCTGAGACCTCCACCCCTTTAGAGTGATAGCATGTACCTGCACTAATAGCCTCTTGGGTTCTTCGTCAATTTTTGCAACATTTAATATATGGGAGTTTGTCAAGCATACGCTCTCTTAGCTTATTTCGAGCTTATTTAAGTAGCTTTTTCAAAGTTTGTATTTTTCATAAAATTGTATTAGTATTAAGTATTTTATAAAAAAGTTTCAGATTTTTCCAATTAGTTTTAGTATTTTTAATCATTTAATTAGTGTAAAATTAATTAATCATAATAATAAAAATAAAAGTCAAAAATATAAATCTTTTTTCTAAATTTTCTTTTATCATATAGTACGTATTAAAATTGGTTTTACATTCAGAGGCCTTTATTTCATAAATTTTACGTTTTGCTTGCGCCCAGTAATTTTTTAAACTAACGCTGCTTCCGATTTTAAATAACGCTTTTAGATATTTTGAGTTTACGTTTTAATTAAATTAGTTTATTAAAGTTATTTTGTTTTATAAAATAAACGTCATCGACCAGAAAAATAGTGATAGCGTTTATTTAATATTTTTTAACTTTTTAATTTCTTTTAATTTGCATTTAAGTCACTGTAATTTGTAGATCTTTTCTTTAGGTATAATTATTCATCAAATCCTTCGATCACACTATCCTTAGTGATCATTCTATCATCCGAAGTTGTTTTAAACACCAATTCATCCTCCGTGGGACTTAACGACCCAGAATACACTATATTCCTCCTGATTCAAAT